>ML675648.1:1568321-1914637 GCA_007922155.1 Mesoclemmys tuberculata
GTTGTTATACATATGTGTGAGGACAGTGATCTATGAAAGAAGCCATTTTTAGATTAATTCATGTGAATCAACACATGATCTCAGAAAAGTCCAGCATGTAAAACACATACTGCTTACGCAGTCTTAGCATCTAAGTGATGGGTTTTTGTTCTGCGTGGGAAGTTAATCTTGACAATCTTTCCCTGTTCTCTTGTTATTCCAGGAGTCTCAAGTCAGCCCCTGGTGTTATAATAGTGCATGTTGCAATACTCTGAAGTGTTAATCTCTTCTGAAAAGTGACAGGATGGGGCTCCACATATATTTTCTTTCAGTCATTTTCATATAATATTTACTCTATTCACACATCAAGAGAGAATTTTTTTCTGACTCGATCTGTGAGCTGATCCTGGGATTTGCAAAGCTACTGTGCTCATCACCAGTAATAGCGATTCCTCAATTAGAACTTCACTGACAGCTCTGATGTGAAACATGATGCAGATCTCGATAATGTTAGGAAAAACTTGGGGTTTTTTTTGGTTTTTTCTGTCAGTAACATAAAGAGATGCTTGGCACAGATGGGCTGAAAAAGGCACAACCGTTTTTACAAAGTCATTTTTCTGGCCCAGTCCCACAGCATTTTAGCACAGATCTTCTGCGAGGGTGAAGAAGTGTAGCTCCATTGGGGCCAGTAAAGAAGTGGAGGGTTGTTATACTTATCTTTTGTGTTTGGGTAGCACACAGGAGCCCTGATCATGGAGCAGGACCCATTGTGCTAGGTGCGGCAGAATGGCAATGTGCTGCAGTGTCCAGAATGAGCGTTATGAAATAAACTGTATCAAATTACGTTAAATCTAATGACTTAGGTGTAATACCTTTTGGCCAGTTGTATTAAATATGCAATTATTTGAATTGTTGCGCGATTGTATGTAACTTCTCTAGGGGCTTGACTAAGGTAAATGTTAGGAACCGCAAAGGACTTTTGGGGGGCAGTGCCTGTAAGGTGAATTTCTTAGGAAATGTCTGGAGGTGAGGGGACTGCAAATGACCTACTTCCAATCCATCCTTTTGAGCTATGCCCTGGGGAGGGAAACAAATTTCCTGCTAATTATTTGATCCTGGAAACTCCAGCTCAAAGGCCCCAGAACTGTATGGAGGGTGGGCTAAACACATGTGGTGCTTGTTCTGAGCTGAAATTGTGATGAACTTGAACCCAGAAGAAAGCTCCTGGGGTTTAGAAGGACTGGTCCTGCCAGAGCCCATGTGAGGGTTGGGGTGAGCTCTGGTAAGCTTAGTAGCAAGTACGTACTACCTTCTTTCATTGTTTTTATGTTTTCTCTGTAACGCTTTTCCATTAAGAATAAAATAGGCTTGCATAGGAAGTATTGCATGGTACCTTACAATGGTGGGTGATTTACTCTGTTGTTAGTCATTGAAGGGAAAGTAAGCAGGCCTCCTTAAGCAGCATCTCTTGCTGAGAATAACACAGTAAAGACAGTGAACTGTTCAGCCTGGATGTACCCTGGTCAGAAAGGAGAGAGGTGTGGGTCTCCACCCAAGAGAGGCAACAGCTGGGGAACTGGAAGCCTGAGAATGGATGCTCTTGCTATACCACTATATATATAAAGAGAGAGATTAATTAGAGGTGGTTGAGGAAACAAAGGGAAATTTCACAAAAAAAAAACACCCCAAAACCTCCTCTCTGTCTCCCCCAAAAAGTTGATGTTTTGAAAGTTACTCAAAAAATAGGAAAAAATTTGAAATTTGTAAAAACTAAATTAAAAGAATTCACAATTTCAAAAAATTTTGAGATCTCTCTAGCAATGACACAACAATGTATTCGTTAAGCAAATGTCTTCAGCAGTTCTAACAGGAACTGGAAAAAATCAGGGCACTAGCATGATATCTTTAATCTGATTCTTTTTCTAAGATTCAGAATGGCTGAAAAAATCTGGGCTGTAAATCATCTTGTGTCTAGCATCCATGGTAACCTTCAAAAGAGTGGAGGCCGGTGAAAATTTGTAAAGAAGCAACCTTACAGCCTGTCTGTAGTAGTGAATAAAGGGTTACAATGGCTCCAGCCCAAAACAAAGGAGGGAGTTCACCTCCATTGTTCTGAAAACCTGAAGTGTTGCCATTCTAAACTTTCGTTAAAATGGAACTTACTGGCAACAGATCGTGCTAATGAATGGATTTAAGTAAAATAAGAATATACCACATCCCCTGCCCCTTCTCCACTTAACGCTGGGTTATTTTTAGCACGAAGCTTTTTTGCGATTCTAAAGGTGTTCATTCATCTGTGGGACCCAAAGCAGAAACCCTAAGAGAGGATGTTCCTGGTGAGATCTGACTCAATTTTGTAGTGCTCTGCCAAACTATGAACAAGTATCCAACACAAGATCTGAAATTCTGGAACTTGACCAGCATTCGGAATGAGCATGGCACAAGTTCTATCTAACCTATGCTACTAATCTTTAATGTAGTTAGCCTCACCATAACCAAGAGGAAGGGGACGTGCCATTGTCCTTATTTTACAGATGGGGAACTGAGGCACAGAGACTAAATGGCTGGGCCAAGGTTGCACAGAAAACCTGTGGTGAACTGGGGAATTGAACCTGGGTCTCCTGCAGCCGAGATTGTAACCGCTGGACCCCTCCTTACACTGAGTAAGTCTTAAATTTTAGCAGCCAGTGATATGTCACTAACAGAATGGTGCTTTTTTTTCCCTTTAATGATGTTCCTGCTGCCAAATTGAATAACAAAACTCTGGACAAAAAGTTCAAGTGGCAACATGCTTTCCAGTCCTTAATGCTTGTTCTCATTTAATTTCCATTGTGCAATAGGTTTGGAAATGAAAAGAAACAGTTCCCTAATGGCCCAGGGATGCTGCACTCCAAACAAATTGATGTCATGTGGTAATATGCGTGGCTTTGCTTCCGTGTAATGTTTTACATGAACAACTCTAAACACTGTACAGCAAATGCAATAAACGGGAGAGTGAGCTCATAGAATCATAGAAGATTAGGGATGAAAGGGACCTCAGAAGGTCATCTAGTCCAACCCCTGCTTACAGCAGGACCAACCCCAACGAAATCATCACAGCCAGGGCTTTCTCAAGCCAGACTTTAAAAACTTCTAAGGATGGAGATTCCACCACCTCCCTACCTAACCCATTCCAGTGCTTCACCACGCTCCTAGTGAAAAAGATTTCCTAATATCCAACCTAGACCTCCCCCACTGCAACATGAGACCATTGCTCCTAGTTCTGTCATCTACTACACTGAGAACAGCCTATCTCCATCCTCCCTTTCAGATAGTTAAAGGCTGCCATCAAATCCCCCCTCATTCTTCTCTTCTGCAGACTAAACAAGCCAGTTCCCTCAATCTCTCCTCATAAGTCTTGTGCTCCAGCCCCCTAATAATTTTTGTTGCCCTCCACTGGACTGTTTCCAATTTGTCCACATCCTTTCTGTGGTGGGGCGCCCAAAACTGGACACAATATTCCAAATGCAGCCTCACCAATGCCGAATAGAGGGGAATAATCACTTCCCGTGATCTGCTGGCAACGCTCCTACTAACGCAGCCCAATATGCTGTTTGCCTTCTTGGCAATAAGGGCACATTGTTGATATAAGCAGAGTTGTCCACTTATGGTGTCAGTGCATATTTGGAGGCATATATTGCCGTGCCAGAGCCATGTCAGGGGAATAAAGGTGGAACATGCCCCCCGCGCTCTAACTTAACCATGTGGTAGGGCAGGTGTTATGCTAGACTCAGCCAATCAGCTGCCACACTAAGAGTCTAAAGACTTCTTCTGCGTACAATGGATCAGCTTGCAGGCATCTCCATCTTCTATGCTGAGGTGTGGCTGGTAGAGGCTCCAGGTCCCTGCATACAATGTGCCATCTCGATTCAAGGAGTTAGTCTACTTACCATAAGGCAGCCTGCTGAGCTTTGAGCCGAAGCAGAGAGAGGAGTCAGTTGGATGTCTCTGTGGCACTGGTTGTTATTAGGACTAAGTGTTCATACAAATAAATAATTTTGATGGAGCAATTTCTTCACAGTGTAGCTGTGACCATCTCTTTAACTTACCTAAGCGGCTTGTCTTGTTAACAACAAGAACTCCCAGAGACTTAGAGTGCCAATAGCCCAGGCTGAATAATTCAACTTTTAGCTGTAGTCGTCTATTAATATCAGGGCAGTTTTCCTTGGACAGTTTTTCTTCTCTTTTTCACAGTTCAGACTTTCCTTATTAAGTGCATAGCAACTTCCTAGAGCCTATGAATGTATTAACGCCCCCCCCCCCAAATGATCAAATTAAAGGTGGAAGATGCATTATTTTGAAAACAAGTTACTAGATTCCTGAGGATTTGACTAAATTAAACAGAAAGTAACCCAGTGCTTAAATTATCAGATATTACCATATGTTGATATAGGGCTTATTAATTAATTAATTAATTAATTTATTGTAGTTATCAGTTAGAGTAGTGAACATATTGCTTTCTTAGGGCTTGAGCCTTAAACCAATAGAATCCTTTAGGCTATAAATAATCCCACTGAAGACTGTGAAGCATGTGCATAAATGTTTGGTGGATCAGGGTTTAGCCATTGATTCGCACATGGCAGGAGTAATGGAAAAGTCACATGGAATCAATGGGATTGAAAAAGGGGATGCAAAATCTTCGGTGTGCAAGTGGAAACAGGAATGTAGATAAGGGACTAAGAATATTCCATCTAGTCAGCTGCTAGTCACATGTGCAGAATAGAAAGCTGTGAGTGGCTTACTTAACAGGTCAGATTGTCCAAGCGCTAGCTGGAGATGAGCAAAGTATACATGACTACAAAGAGAGAGATCTTGTCTGTCTTTAAGGGCTATTATTCTAGGAATCCCGCATACCAAAGAAACTCCTCGGTATTTGACACAAGAGGCAGAATCACTGCTGATCAATAGCTCTGTACTTCTCTAGAGCGCTTTACAAACATGAAGCGCTGTGCGATGGGCTAATGCTCATTTCGCAAATGTGGCAACTGAGGCTGACAGAGGTTAAGGCCAAAATTAGCAAAATTTTAAGTGCCTGAAGTTAGTTACCTAAGTAAGTGGTTTGGCTTTCAGGGGCTCTGATTCCAATCACTATGTGTGTTCAGCAGCTCTCAAAACCAGGCCACGCTTTCTGCAGGGGGAGTGCATCATTTTTGCCACTCAGGTTTAAAAATGTTGTCCCAAAGCAACTTATCAAATCAGTAACTGCAGATAGAAGCTGGGAGGCCTGACTTCCATTCCCCTGTGCTAGCAATTCCATCTAATGAACCTTGACACAAATGCTGATTTATAGTATGATCTAAGTGAATGTATATGCTTAAATGCGGTAACCTTTACGTAAATGCTTGAATCAAGTGTTTTTAACCAATGTACTTTTTTACATTCACAAGTTGTATGGGTCTCCCTCTGGTGGCTAATTTAATACAATGTCATGGAGTTCTCATTTGTAAGACTTCAGTGTATGCATGGAAAGGTACTAGGGCTTGTACTGCCAGTAAAATTCTCTTATTAATGTCTGTTTACGACTATAGAAACGATCTGCTGACTTTTGTCACTCATTTCGTTTTGTCAGTCAGCAAGGTATTATCAAATGAAAAATGCAAGATGAGACTGAGATCCCCTTTCCTCAGTGCCTTTAGCGGGCAAAAGAGGTGGAAGCCTGCTTGCTACAACATACCTAACTTTACAGCCATGGCTCAAATTAATACCTGATTAAAAAGAAAATTGATTTACCTCATAGGAAATTCAACAGCATGACAGTAAATTGAGTATTTCACAAAGACAGCGAACAGTAGGTTTTTTCCCTATTAAGTTAATTGGTATCAAGCTCTATTTTCTTAGAAGTAAATATAGAGCGTTGGCTCTTTTCCTTGGCATGTTAGGCTTCTGCTTTCTGGTAGTCAGTAGCCCTTGTTTTACTCTGTTTACAGTTCTTTTCAGAAGCAAAACACCTGGCTACAGAATATTTTTTATTTTCCATTATTACTTTTGTACAGTGACTAATTTGACCATATTTAACGTTTACGTATCAGTAAAGCCATGTGACTTGTTGAGTAGGGAACTCACAAGCATGACAAACATCTTCTTTGGGATTTCAATAGAAACTTTAAATCAGATCAGGCTTGATCTAAATTTGGTAAGTGCTCCACCATAAGTGAACAGGCATGAACAGTGATGTCAACTTGGTTTTGTGACCTTGTGGTTTCAAATGAGTTTCATTTATCGAGTATAACAGAGTTGATTGGGAACTACCATAATAAAAATAATACAGATATGGAACTGAAAGCAAAATTTGGAAGCAAAGTAAGAATTTGAAGATTGAAACAAAAGGAAAACGGTGCACCAACCTATGAAATAAAACCACCAAAGCTAGAAAGAAGCTAGTTCTGAGAGTACATAGGCTCTAATTTGGTATATTCATCCATGGAGTGAAAGCTGCAGTTATTTATTTTCTTTTAATAATTTAAAGATACTCTTTTTCTTTTTTCCTATTAGCACTTAAATATTTTGGCCTTCATGGAGCGTGGAAGCTCCGGCCTTTGTTTGCTGTAGATAGGGATTGAACCATTAAAGTTCAATAGAAAGAACAGGGGCATCCCATACTCACAGTCCAGGAGTAAACAATTAAAGAAAATAATTGTATTTCTCATGAACTTGACAACTGGCAGGGGACAAAGACAGTCATTGTCATAGGTCTGGGCCAGCATTTCAGCCCCTTCCCCATTGATATTTTCATTAGAAGTGTGCTTAAAAGTTCACAAAGCATTAACCTCTTCCTTAGAAGCCCAAAAGTAATCATCAAAGCAGAAAATATCAGACAGATGCACACAGATCCAGAGCAATTTTGTGACTCCATGGCTATATCCAATACGGGGCAATGAAGGATGTTTTTCAGTATCTAAACATTAGTGTCATTAGTTCCTGGGATGTGACTATTGAATATGCCACAACCAACATTCATTCACCAGATCATTATGTTTAGGGATCAAATTAATGTATTTAACATAGCTGTTAAATATTTAAGAGGGATCAGCTATTAGACAAACATCAGATCTGAGGCAAGGTGTGTTTAAAATGTATCTTCAAATGTGTTGTTGACTAGATTAACTTTATTTACTGAAAAAGGAATCTGTCCTCTTTCCTTTCTCCCTGGCTTATTTCTAAATTAGCATGGATTTGTGGTTACATGGATGAGTTGAATGGCAACAGCAATCCTCTTCTAGAGTCTGATCCAAAGGCCAGTGAAGTCCATGGACTCATTCAGATGTTTCCTAGCCCTAGGAACAGCCTGTGAAAACTCTTTTCTTTTAAAAATCTTTTAAAGTGAGTATTATAGGCTGACCCGATTATCATGCCAATGTACTTCAGTCCTGGCCTGTGCAGCCTTTACATTTTTTATATTGAAATTTCAGCTGCTTGATCGCAAATCAGCTTTTTGTGCAGCTCATGCCTAACGTCCTTTGAGCTCAGACTGCTGCCTGCATGACGGTTTTGTAAAGTAGACAAATGTCCGCCATGGAACTAAAAAGAACTTGTTACTTGAATTAGTTGGCAAGAGATAAGATGGCCATACCTTTGACACTGCAAGCGTAGAAAGCCACTGCTTAACAAGCTGCATTAAGTGATGCACATATTCAGTTTGTCTTCAAATGGCACTGTGTATTTTACAAAAGGACTTCTTGTTACACACACAGATATGACTGCTGTAGGAGGCAATATATTTCCCATAACATTTTATTTTGAAAATCCCAGGGAGTCTGGTTCACATTTTAGATGAAAATTATATACAGTCTTATACTGAGGCTGCTGTATAAGAAAAGAGACGGTGGTTAAAAAAAAAAAAATCTTTCAGTAAGACTGCTTTTATTTCGTAACAAAAAAGTGCATCTAAAACTAGATGAAGAGGAGCATCAAAGAGCAAAAATGACCTGGTACATACAAACAAAGGAGCTGCTGAGACTTACATGTGCAGATCCACAGCTCAAACATAGCAAAGCAGCAGTAATTCAGACTTCTGTCTGCTTTAACAACTGTTAAACAAGGTAACTGAAAGAAGACTCCTCCGAAAACATTGGTGGACAGAAAACCAGGAGATGCATTTAGTGACTATTAGGGGGACGGCATTGTGAGATGGGAGATCAGCTCACACTTTTATCACTTTCTCCATTTTCTATTAGTTTTCTTTTCTTTTCTTCTGTTTTCCTCTTGAAGATGCTATTTCTGTAGAACTGAAGTTCTTTGATGCTTTCCCTGATGTCATCAAGAGCTCTGCAAGAGAATTAAGGAAAGTTTCAAAATGCGCACACACACTCAGGCTAAATCTGAATTTGCATCTTGCAAATTCTAAATTCTAAACTGTTAAATAAATAAAACAGATATATGGCACACATCTGTCAGTAATAAAAGCATCTTTGCTAGACTCAGGAATACAGGAAACGAAGTTCAGCAAGGCAGGCATGCAAGGAAGTAACACATTACTTATTGGTTTTGCTATTTATGCAAGACCTAAGCTCTTTCAAGCCAATAGGTTCTATGACTGCAGTAGTGTGTTCGAGGGTAAAGGCAAGTAAACTGAGTTGAACCGGTTCTCATTTGGGGAATAGAGAGAGCCTCACCTGTGAGAAGCCACCTTCTTTGGTGCAAATTCAAATTCTTCTGGATACCAGCGCCTATATATGGAAGAAACTGAGTTTTAAATCCATATATATTTTAAATACATAGACAGATGCCTCTTTGGGTTTGCTACAATAGGTAATGTCCCTTCAGTGCAAGAATTTGGATTTCACTGGCATTCAGAGAAGTCACAGTTATAAGTATGAAAATAATATAATAGATGTGAGAGCTAAACACCTCCCCACTCTGCACACAGTTCACTAAGTAGGTATGCGTCCTTTTCCTGTTTGGTCCTAGTGGAATATATGAAAGAACTAAATGGCTGCACACTGCTCTTCCCCAGCTGTCCTCCTTTCTTGTTTTAGAAGAAAATTAGTCAACAATAACTAGAACTCTTTAGATCTTGTTACAGTTTAACTTTGTTTGGTATTTACCTGCAAAGTTCTTTGACAGTGCTCACATCAATTATCCTGTAATGAACATGCCTCATGAACTGAGGCATATATTTGTCAAGAAACTTCTTATCTGCATGAACAGAGTTTCCTAGAAAAAGATAAAACAGACATATCCTTCAAAGACCTCACAAAGCTACAATAAATTACGTCTGAACTAGAGATGAGCTACTCAAAATGGGAAAAGCCCATGACTTCTAAATGTTTTCACAGTCAGCTCGTAAGTCTCATGTTCCACTAAATATGATTTTAAAGGCTTTTGTCTGATTTCCATTGTGGGATCACTTCTGTGTGGTTTAAATATATAATGTCCGTGCATCAAATTCTTCAAGTATTTCCTTCACAATTTCTGTGTCAAAAAATTTTCAATAAAAGTAAAAATATTACACAAACCACCAGGTTTTCAACTAAGGGTAAATAAGCTTTGTTTGCTTAATACATTTCCATCAGATTACCCTTTTCCCTTTGAGTCAGGGTTCTGAGTGACCATCGAGTAACAGAACATTCAGAATAGCAGCACTTGGGAGTTGACTGGATTCATACCATCAGGTACAATCAGAAAAACAAGGTGCCTATCTGTGACACTGTTTATCTTTTGCATTCACAAATTGCTATCAACACTAAGTCACATCAGTAATGACAAATATATAATATGAACAGGAATTTAAGTTTCTTGCAGATCTATGGGGATTTTCAGAAACCATAAGAAATATTTGCTTTAAACAATTATAGAATGGAGGATACCTAATGCTGAACTTCCCTTGCTAAATAAAATTTGATTGCATGCAGCTCTCCAGGTAGGAGACTACATCACCCTTACATCATGCATTAACAGGCCTTTCAAAGTCCCACTGGGAACTGATGCAGGATTGATTTCTGTTAGTCTTCAAAATACGTACATATTTTACCTGCAAGAGGACAGAGGCCAGGAGGTGTTTGCTGTCGTACAAAGGACAAAAATTCATACTCTGCTTGCTGAAGTGAAATTGTACTTTCTTTCACTGCCTTAGTAAGGCCAGACTGCAAGAAAGAAGCATTGATCACTAATCAAATTTTACCATTTAAAAATTTTACCAGAGAATCTAAGCAATAGTCAAATGTTACCTATAAACCAATAACTGAAACAATAACCAACTAATGGCACATTTATTGCCCAAAAGCATTAAAAAGATAACTTAACTCGTAGATTTAACCTTCTGGGAAGTCTCAACATTTCACCAAGTGCATCAATGTTCATCCACTTCAATCCTAGCTAAGGGACAGATTCTGATTTCCTTACTCATGTTCAATAGCATACTACTGCACTGACTTCAGTGGCCCTACTTAGGAAGTAAGGAATATATAGCATGAGTAAAGGATATCCCAACATGACTCTAAGCAAACACACATCCCTGTGATTTTTTCCCACCTGCTATTTTATGATGTCTCCGTCCCCAATTACTCAGACTTTGTACAAATCTTTATTTATATGCATAAAAGTACATATTCCAAGAGAAAAATACAGTAGAACCTCAGAGTTACAAACTACCCGGTCAATCATACATCTCATTTGGAATTGGAAGCATGCAATCAGGCAGCAGAGACCTCCAAAAAAGTAAATACTGTACAGAGAATTAAGAGAGAGTTTAAAAAGAAAAAAATTTGACAAGGTAAGGAAACTTTCTGTATTTGTTTCATTTAAACTAAGATGGTTAAAAGCAACACTTTCTGCACAGTGAAGTTTGAGTTGTATTAGTCAATATTCAGTTGTACACGTTTGAAAGAACCACCATAATGTTCTGTTCTGAGTTACAAACAACGTCCATTCCTGAGGTGTTCCTAACTCTGAGGTTCTACTGTATATCAAAACCTGTTTCTGTTCAACAAGAGGGCGGTGTTGATTTATTAATTAGATGGATTATTTATTGGTGGGTGGCAGATAAAGTAATGGTCTGTAAAGCATTTTAACAATAAACCCTACTTTCAGGGATTTGGAATCAGTGCTAGATAGCTGCAGAATATTCTTTGGGGGGTTTTAATCTAACCTGGAAAAATATATTTCTTCAATTACAGAAGTGCAAATAAATATGGAAGTGACTGGCTTAGGTGTTTACAAGGACTCCTATAATTCAGTCTCCGTTTTTAAAGCTAAATGTAATTTATCTTGTCAGTCTGCTATAAGAAGTTCCTAAAAATGTGTTTCCAGCTGGCTGTGCTATGTATTTCCATAGCTGTGCCAAAAGCCACTTGGGTCTACTAGACAGTGTTTAAAAATTTCATTGTGTGGCTGTTTTTTGCTGTGTGGTAATTTTATCAAATATTTTTTGTCAGTTAAAAGTAGCTCTGCATGAACAGAGATGACTTATTTCTGAGCTGCTTCCATCTCCAATTCACTTAAGTAAAACTAGATTTGGATTCTCAATTGGAGGAGGAGGAGAAAAGGATCCACCACATAAATTACTTTGTTTTCCAAAGACCTAATTTTTCTAGACAGAATAAGATGCTTGAAAGAGATTTTTGGGCAATTAATAACTTCAGCATTTAATCACAAACTACCTTCAATTTAAATTTAAGATGAAGGCTTGAAAAATATATTTACTTTCTTGCCACAGGCAAGCAGGAAACTTTTGTGGTGAGTAAAGGAGTCAAAATAATGTATTTCTGCAAAATGTAAGCTTTCAACGAAAAATTAATTAGGTTTCCACCCCATGGAGTTGGAGGTGTGGGGGGGAAACCAAATTTAAACTTACTGTAAATTGGTGCAACACTGTCTTTCTAAGACTTCGTGGTTTTCATATTTTTTCCAATCAATAGCACTGTGAGCCAGAGACGATGCTGATCAATTTAGCTGCTTAAATTCAGAACCCTGTACACATCAATGGAACTAGCAAGTCATGTCAGTTTCACACTGCGGCTCAGAGCTTCCCCCAGCAGCAGCTAAGGCACTGTAACTGTTGCCCATGGACACCGCTGGCATTCCATTCATCACCTTTCATATCAGCCATTGTTGGTAGGTTTAGCTCTCTAGCTAGAGGTTAGTCTAGTAAAATTTTCAATGCCTGTTCATGTTTGTTACAGTTTAAAGTTGTTCAGGCCTTTTGGATAGCCTATTTCAGGATGATCTTGCGGTTAATGCACTGGACTGGATCTCAGAAGATCTGGATTCAATTCTCAGTTCTGCCAGGAGCTTCTTGTGAGATCTTGTGCAAATTGCAATCTCTCTGCTTCAGTTTCCCATTTGTAAAATGGGGATATTTCCTTTCTCCCCACCCTTTGTCGTCTACATTTAGAATCTAAACTCTTCAGAGCAGGAACTGTCTCTGAAGTGTTCATATAGCACCTAACACAATTCTGAGACTAAGAATTATAAAGTTGCTACTAGTTGCAAGGAAGCAGTGATTCTAGCACTACTGCTCTGGAACTTTTACCTTCCCATGATGCTCTTTACACCATTCTGACATGCCATCCAGCAACTCATCTGGCTGGTTTATAATCAGGTTGGGACCCTGTTAACGAGAAAAAATATTAATATAATCAAATCCTAACAAAAATCATTCTAAAGTTTATCATCAGACAGAAGGAGTCCCCTCTTGCTTTAAAAGAAAATTATGAGAAAGCTGCCCATGTTCTGCACAACAAGATTAATGTGGTGGGAGATGCTTCCAATTGGAATAAACTACCAACAGAACTAGAATTAAATTGTTTAGTTAAAGTGTTACTCTAGTCCAAGTGGATTCTAGTTGGGGTCTCAATGGCTTCTAACATCAAATTGCCTTAGTCTACAAAAAGAGCAGTGGTGTTTTTTCTTCCACAGTCAATCTCAATCTGGAATGTGAATATTAGGTCAGGATCTTTCAGTCTCATTCATCATTTGATTGGATTCTGTAACTGGAATTTATTTAACAAGCCATGATCCATGAGTCAGAGCTGAATCCAGTTGCCTCTCCCAGCACTGTATGTATTCTACAGGGCTAAATGGTAGTGAAACCTTATTCTTGTCACTAAAGCAAGAACATATGACTCAGTGGAAACGGGAAGCGTAGATCTGTTAAGTAAACTACTGCCACATTTACATGGTCATCTTCCCGATTATAATCACACTTTAAAAACAGCCATTTTCAAATCTATCTTATCCAGGGCTTTGGCTCATCTTCATTGACTTCACAGAGCAATTATTTGCTTAATATTAAGGTCAAGGTTATTCAACAACATGGGTTATCTTCCACTGCCATTTTACACACTGCACAATCCAAACAGCCCTCAAAAACATCTGCTATAAATTGTTCTTTGACTCGTATTCCATTCTACAGGCTGCACACATCTGTAAACTGCACTTAGGACAGGGCCACACCACACAGGCTACTTGATAATCAGCTGGTTCACAAAGATAAAAATATTTAACCTAAGGGGCAGACGAACCATAAAGCATGACAAATTAACGGTACCAGAAGTTAATAATCAGACATCTACCAGTACACATTGACTTGTAACTCTAACCTACCTCAGCCAAAATGTTTAAATCAGAATCCGTTATGAGACAAGCCATCTCAATGATCTGGTCCTTCTCGATGTCCAAGCCAGTCATCTGAAAAGGCAAAAGCGACCATTGTAAGAGGAGAGAAGATCTGGTTTTATACTTTGTAGCAGAGGGATGTCTTTACACTTTACTCAGGGAGTGGGGCTAACAGGGCGGTGATGCTAGGGTGCATCACAGACGCTCGCGCTGGTTTCAGTCAGCAGCAGAAGGGAGCTAAGCGGCGTTTGCCCACCTACGAAAGGAAGGGGAATTTTCCAACGCATCGCAGGGCGCTGCGCAAACAGCTGAAGCGTGAACTTCAAGCAGAACTTCTGAGAGGGTGACGGGTCAGAACCTGAACTCGCCACGCAGCGAGGCCGCAAAAGGAGCGCAGGGAAAGGCTCCGGTGTTGCACAGAGCCCGTCCCATGCTGTTGGGGGCCAGACAGCTCTTCCTGCCACCCCGCCTGGCTGGGCGCTTTGCAACCCCCCCATGGCCCTCCCCCAGGCCTGCCCCATGGAAACATCCCTCCCACCTCCTAGGGAGAGGATGTGCTCCCCACACCTGTGTCCTCAACGGGGGGCGGGGGGCTGCCCCGAGGAGCCCCTCCCCCCCGGGGGTGTGTGACCGAGCCCCTCCCCCCAGGGGGTCCGTGGCCTCCCCCATGGGGGTGTGTGACCAAGCCCCTCCCCCTCCAGGGGTCCGACCGAGCCCCTCCCCCACAGGGGCGCGCCCCCCTCCCCCATAGGGGTGTGTGACCGAGCCCCTCCCCCACAGGGGCGCCCCCCCTCCCCTCCAGGGGTCCGACCGAGCCCCTCCCCCACAGGGGCGCCCCCCCTCCCCTCCAGGGGTCCGACCGAGCCCCTCCCCCACAGGGGCGCGCCCCCCCCCCAGCCCCCGTCACCTCCAGGTCCACCCAGACCATCCTCTGCCCCATGCTGCCCTCCGCCATGGCCGCGCCGCCCCGGACCCCGGCGCCCGCCAGCAGCCGGCGCCCGGCAGAGCCCAGCCGCCACCAACCGACGCCGCCGCCACGCATCGCGACCGGCCGCGAAGTGTCGCGCTGGAGACTACAACTCCCAGACACCCACGTGCCGGCTCCCCCCCGGTCCTTGGGCTGGGTCTGGCCCGGGGCCTGCTGGGAAATGTAGTCACCCTGGGGCGGCACAGGACTCGAGCCCCGCGCCGCCAATCGCAGTGCATGCTGGGGCTTGTAGTCTCCGCTGGTGCCATCGGCCCCCTTGCGGACTGCTGGTCGCTTACAGCTTTGGTTCCACTGCCAGCGCCTCGCCCCAGGGAGTATTTCACACGGCGACTGAGGCTCCCACGCACTAAGGTAACACAAATAATTCAACATAAGGAAAACGCCTTGATTTCCGCAAGGCAGCACAGCGACTCCTCTGCCACCACTCAATGTCAACAGCCTGGGCGCTCTTAAGACACACATTTCCTACTTGGATTCCCCGTCAGGTAAATATCACACGGCAGAGGCAAGCTTTATTTAAAAAGCGAGCAAACAAAAAGATTGCCCCTGTGCGGCAGCAGCCTCTTTACATGGAAGCACTGTCACAGCATGATACTGAAATGATTGATACAGCATCCAACGTTTTTGTTTGACAGCAGGAATACGACCCTTCATTTACTAAATGAATTCCGATATGCCAACGATGGCTAGTAGTTTGGTGCTTAATTGCAAATGTAGTTTATTTTCAACCATAGCACCACAAAGTTATATTAGAGCAGTTTGAATAGAAGCTGGACTGTGATCAAATTATACAAAAAGTTTAAGAAAAAAATCTAAGATTTTTCATAATCAAATCTGCCCTAGTGTTTAATATGAAATTGTCACATTACTAAATATATTAAAATCTGATTTGAGAATATTTTGGCACTAGATCTTACTGCCTGGGACTACTTTGGGCATTTTTGAATAAAATGAACATTAAGACAAAATACAAGTTAGTTTTTTAATAAACGTATTTTTCTGTTGAAAGTTATCCCACTAAGAGAAGTCCATTTAGCTATCAGTTTAAAAACATACTTTTCCAGAACATATACTGCACAAGAATGGGAAATGTTCGTTTTCAGTGCTACAATAAGGGAATCTGCACTCTCTCAGCAATTCCCCAGATGCTATCCTAACACTTCCATTTTTACACATGCTTCAGAGAAATGGGTGAACTATCGCAGGAAAACCCCCAGCATCCTGCCAATCTTCTCCTTGTTTTTCCTATCAAAGCAAGTGTTCTGAAACTGACAGGATTCACACATATTTACTTAGCTAAAACCAATCGTTTTTCTTATTTACAAAAGGCTTCGCATTATCTGGCAAACAGCACAGCTAGGCTCATATCCAAAATTTGTAAGGGAAATGTGGTTTCCCTGCAGCTCATTCAGCTTCAAGTTGAATTCACTGCTCCCACTCTAAAAATTATGCCCAATAAAAAGCAGAATGGGACATGCTAAGGCAGTATGTTTAATAATTAAGTTTAATTTTCTAGAACTACCACTACTGAGAAGAAAGTTGAATTAAATATAATAAATTCTTTGCATGTTTTTTTTAAATTCAGTGAAGCAGTGTTTCTTTGAATGTTGTGTATCTGCTAGAGAAAACCAGATAGTAACCATTTACAGAAGATTGGTTTTCTGATACTAGCATACTAAAACAGGGTAGTAAAATGTCAGCTTTGCTGAGTAGCTACTGCTTAAACCCCAGTTAAGAAAACTGCCAAAATCCAAGCCAAAAGGGGTTGATCTTTGGGAAATTGATGGAGTCTTTGGAAGACATCCATTTGTTATTCCAAAGTCTTCTGCCAGAACTTTTTTTTTTTTTTAATTCTTCCAATTCATTATCATACAAGAATAACATTTTAAATTGCCAGTTTAAAATATTTGGTAGTCATATCAAACAATTATGACTTACCTTACAATGAAATGTTAGCTACCATATTATGTATTAAATCCTTCATCTTAGCTTTATAGATTGCAGGCTTTAATTATTCCTATGGCATACATAAGAACAAAATGATGGGAGCAGAGGTTCTTAAATAATGTTTATGTAAAACAAACAAATCAAAACTGTCTGAAAAATCTAGACACTTCTCTAAGTCCTCTAGTTGGTTTTGTAGTTTAATTCTCACTCAATTCTCACTCAACAATGAGTTTGACAATCAACAACTATGTTAAAACAGTTGCAAGTGTTCCAAAGACAGCATCAGGAATGTAGAAACAAACTTGAGAACATGAGTTTTCTGTAGGACAGAGACACTAAAGCAAACAGAAGAGAAACAGCTTCACTGTAGAGTTTACTTCTCAACAATTCTCTGAAACTTTTCACTGACTGTGCTTTTATAAAAAAGTGTATTGCTATACTGAAACACAGGAATGCATCTATTAAAAGGTGATGATCTGGGCTCTTGAATAGAGTTCAGTTATTTAAACTAGATTTCAACCCATGTGGAATTTTGAGACTAACAGCCTCTTCTTGGTTACTCATCTGAAAGAAAAATCAATCCTTCTTACGTCTGTATACCGTAGCTCACTCAGACCACAGTTATTTAGCAATGGACTTAATAGTTAAATGATTATTTTGAAATAATACTACACAAACGTTAGGTTATTTATCTGGAATTTTTTTTTGTTGGTAAAATAGGCATCTCCTGTGCATTAAACAAATTCTTTACAACAAGTAGTACATGCTGAATTCACATATTTTCTAAAATATAGAAAGCATACTCCAAGGGATGCAATCAGTTCCTGAGTGGTTTTAGTTACATATACATAATTTCTTCAATGAAACTTTTAGGCTACTGCACGTAATTTTTAAACAAATACCAATTAAAATCAAGAGACCCACGGTCAGAGCAAAGGTGAACAAATTAAGTAGTCCTTAAATACAAGAACTCAAAACACTGAATTTGTTTTATCCACAGATTTTGCAGGGCAATTACATTGAATACTATTCTTCGATGCAATTTCAAAAGCAACATTTATTCCAGTATGAAAACACTGTCTTCAATATTTAAAGTGCCACATGTCATACTACAAGGAATTTGTTTAATGCGATTACCACCAGACCTGTTGTAAACACTACTTTAATTACACTACAAAAATACAAAATTTATTTTCTTTATAATACAACCAAGCTGTACAACTTCTCCTTCTCCAAAGTACAATGATTTTTTTTTTTAAGTTGTGGCACATTTTTCTACATAAAACCCTGAGGTGAAAGGTTAATACAAAAAAAATGAAGTTGCTATTAAGATAATTCACGACTTTACAAACTTTTAAAAAAGGTAACTTACAATGTTACTCTATACACGTTGTTAAAATCAATTTGAAACTTCCAGAAGGCAGCCTAATTTTCCCATAAAGCTCTTTAGAGCCCACTTTTAATACTGGCTAATGCCGGGATGGGCGCCATTTGCTATCTCTTCTGTTATAGTCATGGCTCCAGCCATCATGGGTCCTGTCTTCATAACAGTACTCATCCCTGTTCCCTCTGGAGTAGTGCTCAGATCCAGAGTCATGACTCCTGTCTTCATAGCTGTACTCATCCCTGTTCCCTCTGTAATGATGATCGGATCCGTAGTCTCCAAAACGCTGTTCACGGTTAAGATGTCTGCTCTCCGTCGGATAAGGATGGGAGTTCAGCCTGTTCTTGCGCTGTGCTGATGATCCATCTGGACGACGCTGCATTTGTGAGCCTGAAGACTGATTAAACGAATGACTATGCTGCTGGCCTGGTGAGGTGTAATTGGACTGATCTGAATGCGGAGAACCATACTTTCCACTGTATTGTGACTGCTGCCACGTACCACTATTCATCTGGGAGGAAAAAAAGGCTAATCAAGAAAGAGGTCTAGCTAATTTGATGGATACTGAATCAGCATTTGGTTTGCTGAGACTGGATGATTGATGGAACAGCTTAGCTCTCCCTGGTGCAAGATTTAGGACAGTTTCTTTAAATGCTTGTAAAGGACTAGCAGTTCTACACTACATAAACAGTAAATACAGGAAGAATGGCATGCGCTATGTGCATCAGCATTCATGGCAGCCTGCCAATCACTCTCTCTCTCCTGGAGACTTTAATGGCATTCAATATTTTCATCCCTCTAATGAACCATGCTGCTTCCCTTCTAGATGATACACTAAATAAAATTCATGATAATAAAAAGCAGGAGCCTTAATTTTTTTGAGATGTAGTTTTGATTGACGTGATTATAATGAGCTAAGAAACAGGTGACCAAAAGGAGATAAAACGCAAATGACCTATTTTTGACTAGTGAGCATTTGTTTTCAGAAGTTTACACTCAAGCAGCAAGAAAGAAATCAGAGCTGATAGTTTTATTTATATAGATGTTAAAAGTTGTCCTTTGTGAAACAACATTTGCTCCTCAGTTGAAAAGCTTTGTTGTGAATACTTACTAACAAAAGGACTGGATGCAGGTTCACAGAATAAGTGTTAAATTTAGAAGTGTATACTATTTGCTTTATCTACAGTTACTCTTTGGTTCAAAGAATTTCCAGGCATTGAACACTTCAGTAGCATGAACTGTAAACCTACTGGAATCATACTTTCAAACACTATAAATACATTCCTGTGAACCAGTATTGTTAAACAGGTATCTCAGTAAAAGTACTTCAAATTAAGAGGAGAGAGCTCTTTCAAGTGTTATCAACCTACTGCTTGTGACCACTAGCTTTAGATTTTCTGTTTCTATTGACTTAACAGCATACCGCTTGTCTCTGAAGGTCATCAGGAGATGAGAAAGACCTCCGCAGCATCTGCATGGATGTGAATCCTGTTGCTAACATGTTATCTGTGCTCCTATCATATCTGCTGAAGAAAGATTAGGAATTTTAGTCTTTAGTGTTTCAAACCACCATTGTGCAAGTTAAAGGGCATCAATAGCATAGTCAGTCTGTTGGGTTTTTTTAAACTAAGTAGTGCTGTAACATTAATATTTTTTTTAAACACTTGCTTATTTTGTATGTTTGACAGCCCTTTGTCCATTGTGATTTCCCCTTTTCACACAGTAATGGAAAAACATTCTTCAACAGGAAAATGACTCAAACTACAAAAATTGGCAGATGGACTGTGAGGCAGGATAGTACCTGTAACTGCTTTTAGCTTTTCTCGAAAAGGACTAGATTTCAAGGTAACAGCATTCCTTTAATGTTATTGCTAATTGGTAATATTTCTTGAGGCTATTAGTCTTTGGGCCCCTAAGAATATACATACCTGTTCCATAAGGAGAGATGCTCTAAAGTTTGTTTGGAATGCAAAGTAACTGAAGATATCATTGAACAAAATCTGCTTTCTGGTTCTGAACCACATTTATTGTACCAGAAGAGGCAGCAATTTTTTCCTATGCTGAATTGGATAATTTTGCTCTATCTGCATAATGACAACTTAAGTCAATGGTTCAGAACCCGTGGCCCGCGGGGTCTTTCAGAGTGGCCTGCAGCTCCCCTCCAGATGGCTGCAGAAGGGAGCCGCTGCCAAGGACCCAGGTGGAGCGCGCAGTTTCCCTGCTCTAGCCAGCTGGACAGGAGAGCAGCGCTCCCCTCCCCCAGCTCCAGCAGAGAGCAATGTGCTCTGCCTGGGTCCCTGGTGGAACCAGAGGGAGAGAAGCGCTGCTCTCCCATTCCCCTGGTTGCAGAAGGGAGCCTCTGCCTAAGGACCCAGGTAGAGCACACGTCCCCCTGTATGCAGCAGGGAAACCAGGAGATCCTCCTTGCTGACCTCCTTCTCTTTGGCTACAGTGGGGAGGAAGGGGGGACTACCGGCAGAGACTGGTGGCCCTTCAAAATTGTAAAAATTATATTTGTGGCCCTTGAGCCAAAAAGGCTGGGAACCACTGAACTAAGTGATACAACTAAGCTCCATCTGCAAACAAAATATATAGAAAGGAAGAGGGCCTCAAACTGGAAATGATACAACGGTTACTCTGCCTAGTAGCAGGATAGCAGCTTCAGCAAAGTCGGCATATATTAAATGACTACTACAGTATATATTTGGTAAGTATTTTCTAGTAGATGGAGTACAAGTCTTTACCTGTTAGAATTTGGGGTTGAATGTGGTGTGCTGGAAGGACTTGTATTAGCAGTTCCATGCAGGGAATAAGATGAATTGCCATCTTGAGATGCATGACTGCTCCCTGAATTAAAACAAACATTTTATTAGACAACCAAAGGAAAAGCTATCAATGTTCGGATAACACCTGTTAGAAGATGGAAACAATTTTGCATCGCTTAATTAGTTTTGGAGTTTCATCAGTGAACCGCCAATACATACAGTCAAGTTTACAAAACAAGATGTTGCAATTGTTTTAATACCCAATGGTAAAGATGCAATCAAGTTGTAACATTCTGGCTAACATACCCAGTTTAACCACAATCAGATGCAATTGTTGCTGGCATGTTAGTAGTAACGCTAGTTTGTAAAAACAAAAACAAAAAAAACAACTAACACTATGAAGAGTTTAGAGTATCTCTTGGAGCTATAAAACAAATAATCTAAATATACAGCAGAAAGCCTGAAGCGAGAGCTCTCCTTTCCTTGTATATAAGCTTATGTTTATTAAGTCAACCCATTTCACTAATGGTTTGAGCCTCACCTACTGAAATCAAAGGACTCATCAAGGCAGGGACCATCTCTTATGCTGTACAGCACTAAGCCCAATGGGGGCAGTGATCTTAGTTGTGGCCTAGATGCTACCATAATTTACTAATAATCAGAGCTTTGCCTCTGAATCCAGTGCATGCTGTACTAGGCTCCAAATGACCAACTATGCATTCGCTGAATGCAATTTTATTCCCTATGTAATAGGCATGAATATATTTAATAGATTGCTTTCTGAACCCACTTATCTGGTACATATGTAAGCCTTTTGAATGAACCCAAGAAAAAAGTTAAAGTGTAAATTGTTTAAAAAAATCTTCAGTTAACTTGCGGTGCCTGAACGACAGGCCACTACAGCATTTCATAAGGCCCGTGGCCTGCTTGAACACAACATACTAGCAGCCAATTTATTAGTATTTTGTTGTCGTGTTTCCATTTTCATTTACACAAATGTGTAAATAGATAATACTGTACATAAACAACTTATCTAAATACATACATAAGCTGAACTTAAAATATAAAAATCAATACAGGTGACTCTAAAGCTTATTAAAATATGTAGAATCTGTTTGGCCTACACAAGGTTCATGTAGCCCTTCTGTGTAATAAGGCTGTGCACCGCTGATCTAAACTATTACTACCTCCCTTTGAGCACTCTTGACCAAGAATTTCAATATCTTCTTAGGCATCACAGTCACTCCCACTGGCAAACCCACACATTCACTCAGACTCGATTCTGTTGCATCTAGAACATTATCCACACTCCTGACTGCTCCTCTGCCAAACCTCATTATCATCACTGGAAGAAATTAAACAAAGACTCCCCTCTTTCTGAGTATGTAAGATCCAAGTCCCTTGAATTTGTTCAACAGCAGCAATTTATTCCTGCTTATATCCAGAAATGGGTAACTCTCTATTCTGAGAGATCTTCATTTGGCATCCTATCCATTTCCAAAATATAGTATATAGTGACTTCTTCAAAATCTGCACCCTCTCTCTGTACTCTTGCTTACCTTTCTCTCTGGCAAGCCTTGTTACACCCTGTACACTAATTCAAGACCTCACTTCTTGGCCAATGATCAAAACTGAGGTCAGAGTCTGACCTTTGTGAAAAACTAGTTCCGTATTTTGAGTCTGAGCCATTTCTGCTGTTTCAATGCTTATATTTAAGACAACTTGGAGTATATACTCAGCAAAACCGAAAGCTTTTCTCCTGCACAGTAGATCTGAAGTGATTCAAGAAAAATTAGAAGTTTTCTAAATAATTAGATATAGTTGATTGATTAGGATTACTGTAGTAGTCATTCATACAACATTTGCAGTGTAAAAAAACAAAACCTGAAATCAAAGTTAACACTAATGAAAAAAAGCATCTCATGTTCAGGCAGAACTGACAGACAAGACTCTTGCTGAAGGAAAAGGATGATAAGGCTACTGTACATATCTGTTCTGACACCTTAATTCCACAAATCTACCAACCATCAGAAAAGTGAATGACAATTTGATAGCCTACAATGCACATCCTATTTATTATTCTAATCAATTAAATATAAATAGTTAAGATTTCTGTGAAGGGGGGAAAAGATGACTCCACTTTACCTAAAGTAACTAGATGGTTTAAATGTTTATTTCATGGATACCTGATCGGAACTGAATTTTGATGGGCCTTCCAAAAAGTTTGATCCCATTAAGCAGACTCATTCCATAAGGGACAGATTCTTCATGTTTGAAATTCACAAATGCAAATTGCTTTGGTTTACCATCTCTATCCTTAGGTATTTTAACTTTAATTACTGGACCTGCCTGCAAATCAAGAAACAAAAAATGTTAAATAAAATGGAGCAACTTTAGAAGTGTTTTACTCTTACAAAGAAAAGGGAAAAAAAATAAATCAAGCAACTCAAACAAGCATACAAAGAATACCACACACGAGCCAGCTCTGCAGAGAAAAGGTACATGCAGTTGTATTTAAATGAAACTGTTTGGGGCAGGGAGTATCTTTTTATGAGGCATACATACACGGCCCTTGTGCAGTGCTCTCTAGGCACTACCGCAATACAAAGTGTAATAATAATGAGAAGCAGTTGTAGTTATGCAAGTCACCTATCCTAACTAGGCTACTGCAAATTAGAAAGGAAAGACCAAGAAACAGGCTTGATCAATACAGCCAGCCCCAAGCAATCAAAAATCCTGACATGGGCTTAGAAATCATGAGATCAAACAATAATAAGTTTTCGTCTGTTTCCTGGCTTGAGCCTTTACGTCACCAGCAGGTCCCATATCTACCTTTCCTTCACCGTTATGCCTGAAATTTTAAAGAGGTGGTAGCTGGTGGGCTAATACCGAACCACTGAACCATTCTACCATGCAGGAGACCTGAGTTCAAGACTGGGGACTTGCCGAGTGCCCTGTGAATGCATGCGCTTTCGGTGCCTCTGTCCTCCACCTATAAAAGAGAATCACCCTCCGCCTCCTGGAGCTGAGGACAACAGAGCACTGCAAAATGCTTCGAGATCGAAGGAAAAGCGCGCTCGGAGCGAGGTGCTCTTCGCCCATTGCAGCCCGAGGCCTTCAACGAAACAAGCTTAGCACCGCCAGCCTGGCCCTAAAACGGCGAGGGCTGACCAGGCGTGCGGCGCTGCCAGGCTCGCCTTTTGCAGGTGACCCCGGAAAACCAGACGGGGGGGGGTTAGGCTCCACCCCCAAACCCAGGCTGTCGCTCGGGGGGGGGGACCTCCCGCTCTCATGCCCACACAGGGCTGCACCGGGCTCCGGCCAGCGGGCACGCGCGCCCCCAGCCCTAAGCCCCTGCTGGGGGGGGGGAGGGGCGCTGCTGGGAGGCGAGGTCCGAGCCCCGTCCGACGGCCTGACACGTGGGCGGAGCGAGCTCCCGCGGAGGCCCCGCCCACTGCCCCTCAGGCCCCGCCCACTGCCCGGGCGCGCGGCCAGGGAGCGGTGCCGCCGTAGGCCGCGCTCGTGCCGTGCGTCATTCCCCCCCCACAGGGCGGAGCCTAAGAGGGGGCGGGGTAAGGGAGTGACCCCAATGGCGGAGGGGGGAGGAGCCGCTGCCGGGAACCGCCCGACCCCTCAGAGCGGCCCCGCCCGGGCAGGGGCAGGCCGTGGCCGGTACCTGGTGGAAAAGCTCGAAGATCAGCTCCTCGGTCACCCGCGGGTCCAGGTTGCCCACGAACAAGGTCCGGTTGGCCTCGGCCGCCGCGGCGCCCATTTCCACACACACAGACGGCTGAGCCCCCCCCCTCCGGCTTACTGCGCAGGCGCCGGCTCCGCACCGCGCAGGCGTCCGCCTCGAGGTGGGGGCGGAGCGACGCTCGTCGCGAGCCGATCGCCCGGGCCGGCGTTCGCCGCCGGTGATTGGCTGGCGCGCGCGTGCGCCCGCTGGCCTTTGAAAGCGGCGTAGCAGGCCTCCGCTGGGGCGCATGCGCAAGCCTTGGTCGGCTGAAGACCATGTGGCTCTGCGCCTAGGGGAGAGAGCTTGGGAAGGGCGTGGACCCTGCCTAGGCAGGGGTTGCCTGGGAAATGGGCCCTGCCTAGGCTGGAGGGGGGGTGCCTGGGAAATAGACCCTTCCTGCCAGCCAGAGTCCATGGGCTGAGTTAAAAATCATGGGATTCCCAAAAGCTCAAGACTTTGGGGAGGTTTGCCTTGCCCTGCCTGGCCTGGGGGGCTTGGAGCCTGGAGGTCCCAGTGCAGGAGTTTTCCCTCCTCTCTCAGGGCCTGGAAACCCCTCTTGTTCCTTAATGGTCTGCTATAATCACAGCACTCCAGGAGCTGGGGCTTCATGAGAAACACCTTGCAGCCTGAGAGTTGGGGCAAAATGATACAGGAATCAGAGGGGGTGATTCCGTGAGCTTCTTAGCTGGAGGTCAGCCTGGAGCTGGTTGCGATGGTCTTTTCTGACCTTTAAAATCTGCGTTTCTGGAATTAGCTGTTTAAGCGTGTGGGGGGAGGGGGGAGGAAAAGCCGCAGAAAGCAGGAGTTCCAGTATGTGCCATGTTGAGAAAGAAGGAACATTTCGCAGCAGCTGCAAGGGATGTTCACATTTGTCTTGCAAGAAGCTAACCACATTGATTGATTGTTTTAGGGCACAACATGTAAAATTCATGCTAAGAGCAGTTTCCCCAGCAGGGATTGCTATAGCTAACATGCTCAATAACACCAGATATGAGGAAGTGTAAGAAAGATATTATCCCAAACCATTAGAATCCCAAGACTTACCATAAAAATCCCCCCAAAACGCTGTGCCTTACCTTGAAAAATGGAGACAGGTTGCATTCTGCTATGCAGCAACCTTTCGACTCATCCAGGATGGACAGTAAAGATAAACAGGCACAAAAACTCATACCGCAAACTCGGTATGTAATCCTATTCTGTGTGGGTAGTACCCACCTCTAACAGATACCTGTAGGGTCTGACTTGCTCTTACGCAGTGGCAAGATGTGCTGCTGAAGTCTCATTGAATTTAATTCAGTTGCTCAGCTCTGGGGAAAGGAGGGGGAATGCCTTGGTCTGGGAAAAAAGGACAGATTAAAAGTGAGGGCCACGCCACCCATAACCATATGTCACACAAGAAGGCAACAGGCTGATTCCCTGCAGACTCGGATCCAGACGCGCACTGAGGCTTACAGAAGGACGTTAATCAGTCAAAGTGAAGTACAGCACAGGGTCAAAATGAAAACATGGCTGGTGCACCCGAGGCATGCAATCTGGAGGCAAAGGTCAGACAAGGTGCCCCAGGAGATTTAGCATACTTCCTTATCATTCTAATTTATAGGACAGTTCAGATTCTACAGGAACTACTAATGGGGGCACCATGGGGAAACCAATGCTGGTAGAAACTGATAGCGCGCACGGTCTTTTTTTCTTTGCTTCCCCGCACCCCTCCCGGTACACTTTCAGGGGTGCAAACCTCAGTTCAGCATAGATGTGCTACAGTGGTGTAACACAGGATGTGTGTATTTACAGCAATTTAAATTTCTCCACTTTAGACAAGCCCTAAGACAGTTTTATAAATGCTTGTTTTTCTCTAGTGTTAAAAGCTTTCCCGACATTATTGAAACCACGGTTTCCGCAACACAGTTAAGAAAGACAGATTCTTCACCAAAACTGCTGAGAGTATCAATTGATTGCTGTATCCAGGAATTGCTGTATCCATGCCTGAAATTCACTGGAAACTCTTCTGTAATTATTTACATATTTTAAAAAATAGCCTTGCATATGTTTTTCCTCAATCCATCATTATGAAAGAACAGATGCAAAGTTGCCCCATTCAGGAAAATAAGGCAGTGCTGCCATTTCAATTACAATTTTCTGAGGTTCCATCTGTTGAACAGCTAAGAGGTTTTTTTTAAATATATTTCTTATATGAATTTACAGAATTAGGTTCAGGACTGTGATTTTATTTTATTTAAGACAGAGGATGACAGCATTTATATTGTGAATATACAAAAAACCTAAAAGGTAAATGACAAAAACAATCATGGAAGTAATATGTTCTTGGCCTTATCCAAAGTCTTTGAAGTCTTTGCTTCTCTGATAACTCAGCTTTGCAGAAAACTCTTCTGCTAAATGACAACTGGGCAAAGGTTCAGGACTTACTCCATCCACTTCATTGTTCTGAGTGAGAACTCTATCATCCCAAGAGGTCATTGATCTCATTGAAGAGTTATCTTCAAAGCTTAGTTAAACTCTTATACTTCAATTGACTGTAGGGGAAAAGGCCAAAATGTTACACTTCAAGAGCACAAATACCCAGTGAAATATATAACTTACCTAGTAAAAATATTATTATTCAAAAGCCTGAACAAATTGCTGAAAGAGGAAACCAACGTTGCTACACAATTATAAACTTAAGCTGGTCTCTTTTTTTTAATAAGACATATTTCCTAATCCAACTTCCTTCTCAAAAGCCCTTAAATGATCTTTCAGGCCTTTGGCAATACCGTTATTGCTTCATTATTAGTGTTGGTACTACTTTCCCATGGGAGAACATTTGATTGCTACCTTTTTTTTTAAAGTGGTGTTTTATTTAAATTGAGTGAATGGCTCCAGTATATTTACAATAATCCATATTTCTGTGCCAATATAAATATGCATTTACCAGCTGTTATAGGCACAGTTTGCTCTATAAATGTGTCATGCTAGCCACCCTAACACACCTGTAACACTCCATGGTGAAGACCCTCAGTGTAAACTGTCATAATTGACGTTAGTGGAGCTGCGACAGTTTACTCCATCTGAGGGTCTGTCTCCTTAAAAAATCTCCTTGAAAGGATTCATTTCAAAGAACTCTTCTGGGAATAGATATTTCAACAGTAGGGTAACTGTAATGGTGTAGTGTAATGCAAAACCCCAGTCCTGCTAGCATGTATGTGCTTAATTTAAATTGGGGCCCAAGTGTGGGCATGGGGCAGAACTGCACCCAAAATGAGTAGGGTAGACACACTGTTAGCAGCAGTGCTGTCCCTTCAGTTCAGTTATCATCAATTCATTCCACTAGGACTGGTCCACACCTAAACTTAGGTCGACCTAGCTACATCGCTCAGGACTGAAAAATGTCATGCCCTGTGTGATGTAGTTAGTTTGACCTAACACCCACTGTAGATGCAGCTAGGCTGATGGATGAATTCTTCAATTCACCTAGCTGCTGCCTCTAAAGCAAATGGATTTATTACAGTGATGGAAAACCCCCTTTTGTTGCTGTAGTCAGTGTCTGCACTACAGTGCTACAGCTATGCAACAGTAGAGCGCGTAGTGTAGACATACTCCTAGTCTAGATGTAGCCAGGGAGTCTTGTATAATAAATAAGGAAATGCATATATGAAAATGTCAGGAGAAGGAGCATTTCATTTCTTCATTCCACTTCTTTGGTGTATATTGCTTGTGATGGCCTTCATCATTCACAATATTGCCTGGTGCAATGACAATAAAGAGGAATGTGCTACTTTGTGTTTCAACTTTAAAGAGCTGTGTTGCTCTTTCATGTGTATATGCTATTTGTGTTTTTATATTCAGGTAGAGTTCTGAACAATCAAGTCTGTGACTTCATATGCTTTGCAAAACAGTTCCCTTCCTGCATTTGTTTCGTTAAATGGTAAGTTCAGTTCTTATCTTATCACAATAACAACGACAAAAAATGCCTAGCACTATTAATACCAAACCATACTCCCAGATCTATAGTACATAGCAACAATGCCATCAATTATGCCACTAACCAAACAAGGAGGTTAAATAAACTGTGGTGGGGACAAAAATTCTGGCCAAATTACAGCGGAAACAATTCTAAGTGAGTAGAAAAATGTAGTTATAATGACAAAGGTTTAAAAGTATTTAAAATATTTGATACTGCCTTTGAAGGTTTATGTTTGTTGCAGTCTTTGCATCTGATGTACTATCACTGTAATTCATTCTGGTGAACAAGAACATATTGCCGTGATTTTCCAAATGCACAGCTTCCCACTTGTTTGTCATGCTGTGGCCATATGGATTTCTTGGTTATAAACAGGATTGAAACTTGGAGCACTGCTCCAAAAGTTGTCCTGTTGTTGATCTCTTATTCATTAGAGAGCTGGTTTTAAGGATGTGCGGATGGATAAGAGCTGGAACATGCTATGGTTTTGTTCTTTTTTGGCTGCTTTTGTGTTCAAAAAGCTGCTTTGGCTGAGCATGCATATGTATGGGATTTCATGTTTATGAAACTTTTAATGTTTATAAAACTTTAATTTTGGGGGAGGGCATGCACAATATGTAAATGTTCTCTTAGGAACCTAGAAAACAAACACTCATTTGCTACAGGAATCTGCGTAGTAGATTGAATTTATGCTCAAAAGCCGAAAGTCTTGCTCCAACTCTCATGGAATTCAGTGGAAAGACTTCCATTGACTTCAGTGTGGGACTTGGTGAGGTCTGCCATCGTTTTTTTTTAAAGGTGTTTTAAAGGACTACTGCCAGTAACAGTATAATATGAAGAATTACTGCCACTAATCATAGACTCAAAAATAGGAATTAAAATCTCGGTCCTTTTCCTTGGAAACGTGAGTCATAGTTTATAGTGACACTTTGCAAGGCTCTACCAGATCCTCAGATGAATAGGCTCTAAGAGGTGCAGCCTTCCTACCTCTGGTGAGGTAGATACATGTTAGATTAGTTTTAAAGGTGGTGAAACAGAGAAACAAATTACAGACATTTCCCAAAGAATGAACCTAAGGTGTATCTAACGGCACAGTAAGTCATCTCTAACTTAGATCTGAGCCCAAGCCACCCTTATGTCAACAGCACACAAATCAGTCTGACTCGGGTTACCCAGCATTCAGGACCAGAGTCCTAGGACCCTGCTAGGGAGATGAGTCAGACTGTGGTGCAAGCCCTTTCATTTTGCAAAGCGGACACAGGTCAATGGGCCAAGTCAGAAGGTCAGAGTAGTGCCATGTGGACGCGTTAGCATGGCTGTGAAACCCAGGTCCAGCAATTGTAAGCCCAGGTTTATAAGTGCAGTGTGAATGCTGAAGCACGGGCTTGGAAATGCTGAGTCCACAAGCCCAGGTCCCACAACCCCTTCTTAGTCCCTGGCATTGACCAATAGATACTAGTCCCTACTCATGTTTGTATACAGTGAATGCAAAGTCAAGATGCTTAAGGGTGCCATTTTTAACTGTGTGTTTATCAACTGATCTTACACAGGAATTGTTATGCAGGTCAGACCACTGCCAAGGTCTGGCACTGACTTTATCAGATGCTGCGAAGGAAACTTGATAGCAGACTGTTACATAACAGCCTGGCCAGCAGGGGACTTTTCCCTAGTCCTTGTCCCAGCTAGCCCATGTTCTGAACCCCTCTCCCTCAGACAGTTTTATTGTGTTTAACGTATCTGTGGATATTATTTATAATATCCAGTCCTTTTTTATTTATCATACTCAACTTTTGGTCTTTATGATACCTTGTGGCAATGAGTCCCATGGGTGTTAGGTAACATTTGATTTCCTTTTTTATCAAAATATATCCGGCAAAAACACTGATTAAATAAATGCATTGGAGAGCTTCCAGGCTCATACTTTTTATTGGCCTGTTTTACAGGTCAATATTCTTAAGTTACTCGTTCCCTAGGCACTCTCTTCTACAGGTAGCTGCTAGACCTCAAGTTGTATAGTATTCTAAACTTGGCAGCCATTCAACAGCTATGCCTGTCATTTATATTACTGATATGCAGCCTTTGTCTTCAGTGCTGATTGCAGATGTCCACTGTATCTTCCTCATCGCCTGATTGCATTCACATTCTGCAGGTTATTCAGCTGCTTCAATGACTTTCCCATCCAGATGACAATCTTTTCAGCACTATGGTAATGGGGGCTACACAATCAAAAGGGGATACTTGAAAATTCTCTGTGCCCCAGTATTCTATCAGAAAACGGTTACCCGTAATTACACCAAGTGATCACAAGATCAGTCAGGCAAAGCCACTGCAAATGACAGTTACTCCATCGGAGAGCCTAGAAGAATGGGTGACAGTAGCTAATACAATAACAGTTCACCTTACCCCTGTTTGTAATTTTCATTACTGCTATTGAACATCCGAGGGCTGATTGACATCTGTACAAAGAGAAAGAGAGAGACGGCTGCCATTGCTGCTGAATAAACTGAACACAAATGGCCTTTCTGCCTCAGTTCCTCAGCTCCATATTTATATGTGCAGGGTGGGAGCGACCAGGAATAAGTCACTGAACTGAAATGGAAGAGAATACAGAGGGCAAGGGAAAGAAAAGAAGGCAAGAATGATGACTGTGAAAGCAATAGAAGGGGGAGAGAGATCAGGCGAGTTCTTACCCTTTGTATTCCTTTCCCATAGTTAATGCTCAATTATACTGAATAGTGTTTGAAAGTCAAATAACTTAGCCTTGCTTGTTCCTCTCTGTGGATTTTTACTGCTCTGTGCCTGTCCAGCGCATGGGTGCCCTCAACAGTCTTTTAGAAATACACTAACAAACAGGTCCATCAAAGGTGTTTAGGCTTCTAGGCACCATTGATTTCAGTGGGAGTTAGGAGCCTAAATATTTTTGAGCAGCTGGACCAGAGGGACCAAGGGGATGGCTACACTTTAAAAAAAAAAAAAAGTGTTCCCAGCTCAGGTTACCAACCGAATTAGCTGACATGGGTTAAAATAGGCAATAGCCGTGAAGACAGAGACACTCAGCTTTTAATTTGGGTTAACAGCTCAAGTTCAAACCTGCAGGGGTCTGTCTACACTGCAGCTGAGAGGTTTAATTTCCAACATGAGCAGACCGACTAGCGCTAGCTCAGCTCGAACTAGCGCACTAGAAATTACAGATGCGGCTCGAGTGGTGGCCTGTGCTACCTGCTCAGGCTCCTGGGTTGTAGCTCTGGCGGCTAGCCAAGCCACCTGTAGTGGCACAACATCCACATGGCTATTTTTAGCACACAAACTGGAGCTGAACTGGTGAGGGTCTCTTCTGGTGCTGGGAATCACACACCTCCCAGTTGCAGTGTAGACATACTCTAAATCAGCCAGGGATTGAATTCCAACAGCTAGCCTAATTTAAAAGCCAACTTCCTATGTCATTACTGCTGTTTTAACTTGAGTTAAGCACGCACCTTTTTGTGCAGTGTAGACCTACCTGGAGTGACTTGTCCACCGTCGTACAGGAAATCTGTGGCGGATTTGGAATTGAACAGGGGTGTTGAGGATAAATGCATCGATGATTGTGGGGTGTTCTGATATTACGGTAATAGGGCTCATATAAGCGACTAGACTAGCGCCTCTTTTAAATAGGCAGGGTCTGGTTGTCTTCTCATGTTTGCTGGTTGTGCATTGCTAGAACTCCACTGATTGCCGTGCAGTCACCCGTACTTTACAACGACAGATCTACACTAGAAGCACTATATCGGTGCAGCTGCACTGCTGCAGCGTGTCTGGTGAAGACGCTCTATGCTGACGGGAGAGCGCTTTCCTGTTGGCATGATTACTCCACTTCCACAAGATATGGAACCTAGTGGCGGCGCGGACAGCGCTTAAGTCACTGTAACTTGTGTTGCTCGGTGCGGTAACTTTCTTTATCATGCCCCTGAGTGCTTTAAATTAGAGGAACTTAAACGGTAGTGTAGACCTACCCATAGTCTTTTGAGCCATTCTTTCTCCCTTGCAGCATCCCTGATTTCTATCCTTCCTCCCTGACTCTAGCAGGTGCCGCCACGGGTTTCTGTCAGAGACCTTACAAGGCGATCAGAATGCCTCTCCACCTATTAGCTGGGAAAGCACTCTCAATTACTCTTGGCAGCCTACAACAGAAGGGTAATTGTAGCTACACGCTTCTCTATGAAAGGAGTCATTGTGCTATTTAAACAGACCATAAAAATCTCCAGCAATTTTGATGTTCAAACAGTTAAACAGCCATTAAAGACACCAGCAATACAAGATCTAGGTATGTTTTTTCCAAAGGACATGCCATGCCATGAATTTACTTTCCCACAGTGAAATCCATAAAGGCCTTTTTAGAAACAGTTACATTACATACAGGGTTGGTAGTGAGTGGCAGAGCTGCCCCACAGTCACCACAGTTGATATAAGAGACAGAGAGAGAATCCCTTCTGAACCTTTTGGGTTTTCATCTGTTGCCAAATCATTTCACTGGGTATTAGAACTGCAAAACCTATTAGATGCATCAAACATAAAGAAGGCAATAAATAAGTTATTTCTGTTGCAATAATGCCAAGGGCCCGTTGTACTAGGTGCCATGCAGATCCAAAGCAAGAGACCCCAAAGAGTTTTTAAAATCTCAACTGAGAAGCCAGACAATAGGAATATTATCCTCCCCGTTTTAGTGGTATGGAATTGAGACACAAAGATTAAGTGACTTACTCAGGGTCACACGCATAGTCTGTGGCAGAGGTGGGAAATTAACCCTTACCTTTAATCAAGGTCCTGAGTCAGAAAAGCTATCCTTTCTCTGTGTGACTACACCAAGCTACTGACATGAGTAAAATCTTGTAAAAGTCTCACAGAGTCTTGTTTCTAGAAGTCCTTTGTCATGGAGCAACAGTGAGGGTTAAGCAAAGTCCATAAGTAGTTTGTACCTTGATGGCAGCATTGATTCCTGACAGTCACTCAGTGGAGTAGCTGTCAGCGACAAGCAGGATCCCCAACCCTCCCCTGTTTTTCCTGAACAACAAAAGAAAAGCTGTTTCCAGACCACTTTTGCTGGCAATACTGAAAACTAAATGTTTGCTTTCCATAATTTGTTCAAGGTTTCTGCTTCCACTCTTAAAAATAACACTTGATTCCAAACAAGAGGGAGTGCTGTTTGGATCCAGCAGCTCAGGGTATTAAGTCAAACGCCAGGAGGTAGAGAAGCCTGATGAAATGGTTATTCTGGATGTCACTTTCACAGGACTTTTCAGATAGCGTTGAGAAAAGGTTGCACCACGTCATTTTACAGGGAAGAAAAACAAGACGCTTGTGGTCTGCGCAGCCATTGGCAAACTCAGAACCTGGGACTCACAGACCATAGGATGGTTCTGGACAATGTGTTTCAGCCAGCCCACTGTGCTAGTGCAAGTCTCCACGCCACTCTGAAACTGATATGAAGCACATGAAGGCTAGGCACCAGGGCTCCTGATGCCTCCTTCCAACTCTGCCTTGTATACCTTACTCATTTTATGACCTTAGGAAAGTCACTTAACCTTTTGGCATTAGTTTCCTCATCTGTAAAAATTGGGGTTATATATAATTATTTAAATGGGCAACTTTTTTATTATTATTAATTAGTAATATTTACTTGCCTCCTGGTTGTTTAGGAGAGGAAGGATGGTGTTGTAAACAAGGCAGTAGCTTGGGATTGTAGGAGTATGAGGTCAGTTCCTCCTCATAACCCCGGACTACCAGTGTGACCTTGGGCTAATGGCTTGTTTTTCCTCTTCCTCAGTTCCCATGTCAATCAAATGGAGTTAATAGTGCTTCCTTTCTCTCATCCAATGTCTGCCTTATCCATTTAGATTATAAACTGGCTCTCGCTGCACGTTTGTACAGCACCTAGCATAATGCAGCCATAGCTGTAGGTATTACTGCATTACAAATCATGAATTAAGCAGACCAAAATATTTGCAAAGAGAATCCCATGACTTGGAGAAATCGAAGGTCTAGGGCCTTAGATACATTTTTATGCACAGTATGTGTACCCTGCAGTGTAAACCCAGAGTTCAAACTCAGGCTCAAGTCTAATCCCCCTTTTATCTACACATAAATCATGCTAGCCCAGACCCCTACAAGGGTGGAGGGGCTGAGCTTGAATAAAGCTGGGACTCAGGTTCAAGGCCCGTTGCTTTGCCGTGTAGACGCAGCCCCACTGGACTGGTGCTCTAGGAGTCTGCCCAAAGTATTACACAATTCCATGGGCCAATTTTCTTTGTCCTTTGGACAGGTCAAATGTGGTGGACAGTCCAGTTTTTCCACCGTGCACTGTGAACAAAGAGCTAGAGCAGCCACATTTGGGAGAGCAAAAGTCTGGTATATGGGTGGTGGGACTTGGGCCTGCATAATGCTATGCGGATGCTGGAGCCCAAGGTTGGGATCCAGTGGTCAACAATTCCTAACCTGGGATTCGAATGGGTGTAGACCTTCAAACCCTAGGTTAGCAAACCCAAGGTCTGCTAATTCAAGTTCTAACCCTGGGTTTACGTTGCAGTGCCAACATAGCTACCTAAGTCAGGTAGAGTCAGTCCCCTTTTCATAAGCGGCTTAGGTGTGTAAGTGCTATATACTTTCAACAGGTGCATTCCTGTGGAGTGTGAGCGGTTGGCTGCCTGCACAGGGGACAGCAGATAAGATACAAGGGCTGTTGACAGGCTGCTAATTAACTGAAAACTGCAAACCAAAGGTGGAGATTAAAACCTAACAGAATGGAAATTTCCTTTCCTGCTTGCAGTGTTCGTGAGTGGGCCCTGTGCACTGGGGGGAGAGAGAGTTAAAGAGTCTCTTGTGAGCGGGATGATTCTGCCAGGTGTTTGCCATCATTGCGAAGATTTGCCAGAGGGCCCAGCCTTGAGGGGGAGGAAGTGGTTGAACTCAGCTGAATGAAATTATCTGTGAGACCATAAAGAGGAAGGAAGGGGTGGCTTTTATTCTGCATTTGGATGTAGCTGGGGGATTAGATGTGCCTCAGGAGGATCAGTGCAAAGATTTTGATTTATTTTATTTGCCCGTGTCTCCTCATAACCTTTCCCTGCCCCCAACTTTCTAATCCTTAGGAGGGTGTAGAACTGATTGAACAAGAACATGAGATGTCAGTGGTTTCGCTTTCTAGCACATGATGAGCTAGAGGGAAGCTAGAGACATTCTTGGGGTCTGAGGGCCTAGGTTATGAGGAGACAAGGAGAGTTAAATGCATGCAGACTGAGTGAAGGGTATGGCTATGACCCTGCAAGCAGCTTCTCAAGGGCCCCAGGATTTTCCTGTAAGAAGTTCCTTGCACAATTGTGGTCTCAGGGGAGACAGCTGCCACCTATAAGTACCTGAGGGGCGTAAGCCCCAAAGAGGGAGGTGGAATATTTATCTAATTGTACAAAAGAGGGCAATGAGGAGGCAAGGGAAATTGTAGGGGGAATAGTAGAGCAGACCCTGAGATAGATGAGGCAGTGCTCAATCTTTCAGTAGAAGGAGCAAGGGCCTTGAAGCATCTGAGCTTGTGCTGTAGGGAAGAAGTCTGTCCTGGTTTGAGGGTGGGGAGAGAGGGACTGAATGTTCTGAGATGAGCTGGGCTCTGCCAACATTCCTGTAGTTTTACGCCTGTAAATGCATGAGCCTGGTGTGTTTCCAATGTGAGCCAGAGGCACCCACTGTACATTGCATTTACTGACCGTGCTGTATGACGGAAACAAATCTCTGGAGGGACATGTCTTTAAAAATACTCTAAAGCAGGGTAATGGGGGGCGGGGTAATGAACCTTCTGCTTCTGCTCTGGTAGTGGTGGAAGTGATTCCACCGCACCCAGAGCTGTGAAGCTGCCTGCCTCCAGAGCCAGAGAATCTTGTCTGTCAGCTGTGTGTTAGCCTCTAACCCGACCAGCTTTGCAGCTGCTGAAGCGCACTGGCCTGTACCATTGCTGCCTTTCCCCTGCAGGTTGACCATGGATGCATCCTAGCCCCTTCAAAGTGTTCCCTTGTGTGTCTAGCCCCTATTTGTTGGATACCCACAGAAATCCCAGATCCTCTGTTCCCAAAGGAACAGCGTACCCCAGTTCTACCTTAGCCCACCACTCCTTTCTCACATGGAGCACTTGAGTTCAATTACAGTAAAACAAGAGGAAATTTGTTTAAGAAAGACTAGCGATTCAAACAGAAGCAACTGTGGTGGTGGAAATAAATGGTTACGTAGAACACAAAACCAAAAACTGCAACCTTGGGCTGACTCTTTACTTTTCCTGTCTAACAAAGTTGATTCTCACCCCAAAGTTCAGTGTTCTGCAGTATTTGCTGGCCCCAAGGAGCCAGAACCCAATCTTCCATGAAGCACTCCACTCCTCAGTGAATGGACACAGACTGTCTTTCTCCACCATGATCTACTGAATCAGTCTTTTGTCTTTATTCACAGACAGGGGACCCATTGCTGCTTGTTGTTCCTTTTCACTGCCAAGTGCCTTTGATATTTATAGTTTCTCACTGCTCGTTTTCCACAGTTGTGGGTTGTTGCCATGGTGGACAGTTGAGCAACACATTACATAATCATCTGGCTGGGGGGGGTGACATCTCCCCCGCCTCCCCTTGAATGGGCCAGTGTTGAGGCATATGCTGCCCTGTTGACTTACTTTCACGGCAGGGCGATAAGGCATAATTTTCAATATCATTACATTATTCCTTAAATATCATCCATACACACATCTCGCAGTGATGATCGGTACCAGTAAGTTACAAGCTTTCGGTAAAGACCTCACATGCTATCCTTTATGGATAAATGGCATGAAAGCAGTATATTCCGCGTAGCGAGTTTGTCATGTCTGAGACCGGAGTTGCATGTAAAGAAGAGGGTGCCTTTGGCCTGTTAGAACCGATAGGTCTCTCTGTCTCAGTAGAAAATCATTTACCTTCAGATGCCTGTTGAGCAGCCTGTGTGATATGAGGTTGGTGGGACTCACCAGCAAACATGTCCATTTACAAAAGCTGCCACGGTGGGTGCTTCATCAGAGGGGCCAATGGTCAATGCAGCACCAGAGAATGAACTTCCCACACACTTTGTAGGGTTTTTTTCCATGGCCGGGCTGAGGCATGTCGACTGGAGGAACTTGCACCGTGTCATAACTGCTCGTTGGGTAAAGAGAGGACTGCAATCACTAGAGCTGTTGCGTGGTGGCCTTTTGTAAATAAAACACACCAGAAACTTCAAAACCAAATAGCTAGAAGGGTGCAGTTGTTCCAGAGAGAAGGGGCATCACCCTCTGTTCTTCACAGAGAGCCCCATGCTAGGTAGCCACCTATTTCGTCATCTCAGTCTTTGGTTTCTTTTATTCCCTGTATTCTGCTGTGGGGAAGCTGTCATGTTTTATCTTTAGTTATAGTTTTACTGGACCACAAACTTGACTTTTTGAGGCAGGAACTTGGGAAATTGTTCCTATCTGCACTGGGCTTTGGCGTGGAAGTAGCCAGGATGTCTGTCGTTGCTGTTTCAACTGAGATAGGAAAAGCAGACGGGTTGCAGCTATGTTTGAAAAATCTCTGGTTTTACAAAGGCAAGGAAAGGAACGTGCAATTTTTTTTGTTGATGCTCCCCTTTATGCAGCAGATTCTAGAGATTTTTTGTGCACGAAGTCCTGCAGGCATATGACTACATGGAAGAGAGAAACTGATGTTCTATATTTTTCAAGGAGTCCCTGAATTAACTGGGTCCTTTTGTTCCCAAGTGTTTTCTTGCTCAAGTCTCCTGTTCCAATGTGCTGCTCCAGTTGATAAATTCCTATTTTACTGAGGAATGTTCTGTCTGATTAAGAAAAAACTTATTGTCTGGACAGACTTGGACTTAGAAACTTAGTAATGTTTCTAATACTGAGATGTAATGATTTTATGACACTGTATGTGATGAGGTCAGTGAGGGGGAGTTTATTGTCTATTGGGTTGGAGAATCTTCTGTATGACTTCCAGAAGGGTAGCCATGTTAGTCTGCATCTGACCAAGTGGGTTGCAGCCCACGAAAGCTTATGCCACAAGAAATTTGTTAGTCTTTAAGGTGCTACAGGACTCATTGTTTTTTCTGTATGACTGTACTGAGCTAACTAACACTGGAATATTTATTATGGGTTACTGTAAGATTGTCACCCTGACTGCTCTGTCTAATCCAGTTTTAAATGACTTGGTCTGTAATGCGGGTTAGTTCCCTCAGAGACTGTTCCACAGTCTGAGGCCTTCCCATTAAGGGATTTCTCCTAGTATTCTGGAAATCTGCCCTGGTTATAGCCATTTAAAGGCCAGCACAGCCAATGCAAATTCCACTGTAGCTAGGCTTTGCATGTCTTGAAACTCAATTTCGATCCTGGTTGAGCTGAGGCAAAATCCTAGCAGGCTGAGGCTTGGCTTGCTTATAATATGGACTTGCACAGATGCAGCTATCAGTGTGATGAAATGTGCAAGGCCTTAGTTTCATCTCATTGCTCCTACTTCCTCACACAGCTTGGGTGAGTCCCATGTGTGTAAAGCAACAAGTAATGTTCTATACTTCGGAGATGGTGCAATGTGGCAACACTTGGGATATTATTTTAACAGAAGGTCTGTGTCCACCTTGCTTCCGTGGGAAAATAAGCTTATGAGGATTACAGTAACAATGTTTTCTGAGGTCACACCTTTTGACACACTATAGGGAAGCGGTGCCCATGCAGCATTTTGCCGCTGCAAGCATTCACAAAGGCATGTACTTTATTCGAACTTTTAAATCAAGCTGTAATAACAATGCCTGCAGCCAAGTAATGTTACTAGCATATGACGGGGAAGATTCCTTCTGGAGAGGGGAGGGTGCTGGCTGTGGGTCAGGACAGGAGCACAGTCAGTTGCCAGCACACACATCATGTTGGAGGGATGTCGGAGCAGCTCAGCAATGAAAGGCAGGACAGAGCCAAAGTCCTCTCTCAGATTCCATCACAAGGAGGTTCTTCAGAATATTTTCTAGAGCCATCAGGAGATGCCCCAGCGCCAACCCTTCATTTCGACAAGGACTCGCTTCCATGTTCAAAAGCCGTTTCCTCCCGCTTGAAACCCATTCTTCCCTTGCGGGAGGGGAGGAGGTCTTAACAACCTAGGCCCTCTCTACTCTGCATGGACTTGGTATGTCTCGTGGACACTTTCACAGAGGCAAGGATCTGTCCCAGTACTCTTGGCCAACGTTTTCCCTTCCCTTCGCTATGGTGCAAAGTTCTGACTGCTGTGTTCCACTGTAGAGGAGGCTGCATTTTGTTTGTGAAATGGGGAACTCAGTTTTTAAAGTTGTGAACACAGTGACGGAGGGTCCCCTGCCTAGAATTCAGGCCCATAACACTTATAGCTTGCTTAGAACTTCGGAATGAGAAGTGCTATGGAAATGTAAACTGGATGTTAATATATATGAATATAGCACCATTAGCTGATCCCTGTGATGTCCAATCTTGCAGTCAGCCAAGTGCCTCAGAAGACATGTCTGCAGAATTTCCAAGCACAACAAATCTCCACAGTACATTCCCTGTTCTCCTAGTTCAGTGTCAGAAAACTTGGTCTTGCACTACCCTAGAGAACAATTCCCACATGGGAATTTCTTGAGTTCAAAAGACCAGATCTCAGTCCTTCCTCGAGCGATGGGCAAATGAATCAGGAGTCTTGCCAAAACAAGGATGGTAGGATTGACCCCAGTGCTTGTGTCTTGTGCGGTGGTTGCGTCTTTGTATTCTTCTGAGCTCTGCTTTAGCTGCCCACATTTTGCCCACTCCTCTCTTAGTAGGAGGCATGTCAGAGTGACATTTAAGACAATAATAGCTTGTGTGTGCTTCTATTCAAGGAGCAACATTCAGCCAATCCAGCACTTGCCCAGGGTGTGTCTGCCTTGAGGCCCTGAAATCCATATCCAAGTGTGAACTTACGGCAGCCAGCAACTGAGGTGTTAGGTCTGGCAGTACATTCTGGGAGGATTTGAAGAAGCGCAGGGAGCGTGCAGGTGTGGTGCTGTGTTTGTAGGATTTGCTGTTGCTTTCTAAAAGACATTGGGACTTGGTAGCCTTGTTCGGACAGGTGCCATAATGTAGCCACAGTTCTGTTGGGGCTGCCACCTGGAGTGCTGTGAATGACTCTGTATATGTCCAAGTCATGTTCTTTCTGACTAGCTAGCCTAGCGTGAGCCCATGGTTCTGCTGGGAGGAGGAGCAATTTGACTTCCAGCTCAACTACACAGTGAACACAACACCTAGCTTGACGTCCACCTTTGCCAGCAGGAGGCTGAACCCCTTTGCTGTCCAATGGAGTCAGCGGGAGCCACAAAGAAACTACAGCTGCAATGTCTTGGTGTCTCATGGTGGCTTCTGCACCTTAATGTTGTGCCCCTGCCATTCAACATAATCGTGTACTGGTGCAGGAACAAGGCACCATGTTCTCATCCTGACTGCCTTTCTCTTCCTGCTGTTAAGTGGCTGGGAATATTGTCTGTTCCTTCTCAAGGGCACAGGGAATAGTCCACAGCGAAGTGGAATTGAAGGAGGAAGTGGGTTATAATTTAAGCAATGATGTCTGACTGGAAGGGCAGTAATGGTCTTCTGGGTAAGGCACTAGATAGGGAGTCAGGAGATCTGCATTCACGATCTGCTTTGCCACAGATTTTCCGGGCAAGTCGCTTAATCTTTTTCCATCTCAGCTTCCCATCTGTAAAAGGAGCACAGTGATACTTCCTTTCTCCCTCCCTTTGTCTTGTCTATTGCGCTTGGCTGCTCTTTGGGGTAGGGACTGTCTCTGACCGTGTCTCTGTGCAGCGTGTAGCACAGTGGACTCTGATCTCAGTGGCACCTTCTAGGTGCTACTGGAATATAAGCAATAACTTGTGGCTGCTTGAACTGGAGGCCTGAGCTGAACCTGATAATTGACAGCTGGTTGCAATGTGCTGAAAAATGCTCAAGCCATAGGTGGTGGTTAGGGTTAAAAAATGGGGGGGAGGGGAAGCGGGGACGACGACTACAGAAAAAGCTCCAATGAATAGCTTGTTGTTAGGTCTGTGAGGAGGATGGAAATTCCATTTTGCAAAGGATTTTGAGTTGCTGACATTTGGCTTAATTCCAAAACCCAAAATTTTTGAAATTTTCCACGAAAGAAAGTTCTGGGGCGGGGGAAAATAAATAAATAATTTCATTCTGATTAGTCAAATCAAAAGGTTTCCATCATAATACTTTGTTTTGATGCTGACTTTCTTATTTTGGCTGATATATCTCATAATACCAAATAACGTACAAATATTGAAATGGGACAACAACTCTTCCCACCTCCCCGGTTTTTCTCCGAAATGAAATGCCTGTGAAATTGACATTTTGAGAAGCGTTTCAGTTTTGAAGGAGCTGCTGTCTCTGAGGGCGAATGGTTCAGTTCAAGTTTTTCTGAGCCGTTCTGCTGCTTATATCACAGGAAAGCTGGAAGCTGAATTGCCCATTTTCCTAGGAACAACATGCTCTCTGCAGGATCAAGTGTTTGTTAGGAGTCCAAGTGCAAGCCCCCCCCTTTACAGGATTCCAGTCTCAAAGTTCTACTACGTTCAGCACAGGAATTTAATTTGAAACAGGCACGTAGCTTGGGCTACAACTTGGCCTGTAGCTGATGGGATGGTATTGGGTAGGGAGTCTGTAAACCTTGCACGCAAGTGCACGCTTTGTTCAGCAATATGTTTCCCTTGGATACTCCCCCTTCCCCCGTTGCAAGATTTAACAGAGGAACCAGTGTTAATGCTCTTCAGAGCCTTCCTAGCTTCAGCAGTAGAGAATATAAACAGGACAGCTTCTGAAGATGGAGACAACTCAAAGAAATGTCCCAACTTACCTTGCCCTGTCTATCTTTAACTTGGTGTGCTGCTGCCTCCCCCTTGGAATAGCTGCTCTCATCTATTCTCTCCGAGTAAGTTTGGCATTTATTTGATTTTATTTTTTTTTGGTACAGTTCAGAACTTGGATGTATAAAATGGTCTGAAAACGTCTCTCACAGAGAGAGCTGGAGAGGTTAGCTCTCATTTGGAACGCAAGGGTGTTTGAAATGTGGCTTTTATACCCAGAAGTGCAATTTCCCTTTTAGTAATTTTCTAGAGCTATTTTTAGCAGGTACCTAGATTGTGGCTTCCAAAGCTGAATTGCTTGGAAGGGAGACAACCTTTCTCTTTGACTGTGTTGGGCACGAGTGAAGGGTGTGGTGTGTTTGTGTGACTTGTGTCTTGTGGGTGGAGAGACTCAGCACTGACTTCTGTGTCCACCGTCCTGACCATAAGCTTAAGGATGGGCATTTCTGCCTTCTTGGGACAGTAGCTGGGGCTCCTTGCCATAGAGCAATCAGATGCTGCCCTGAGTTTCATTGTGACCATTGCACACTTAATCCTCTCTACTGCGTGTTCACGTCGCACAACTAACCCAGTATAGATTTACCACTATGCGTGTGTGCTGTGAGAATGCTGGACGTACACAGAGGTCATCAGTCTCTGTCAGCACAGCCTCTTCCATGGGAATTTATTAGGAATTGCATTTTTATATCTATACAAATAATTTGTCTGGCTTTTCTGAACTCCCAAAGAGTTGGAATTCTATAGGTAACTGTCAGTAAACTGATGTGCTGCGTAGGAAAATTCCTCTAATTGAAACCTGTGTCGGTGAAAGGCTATTTTTTTCCATGTTATTGGTATACCCAGTTGAAGTGGACTTTCTTCTGTGCAGTAACGAAGTGGAGTATTGAAGCTGTCATTGCCCTAAGAGACTTGTTGATCAGTGAAGTAAACACACAGGGATGACAGTTTTGCCACCACAGATACTCTGGTGAAGAACGTGGCTCTACTTTAATTAGCCAGGCAAAAGTTTTGAGCAAATGCCTGGGTTTCAATGTCAACATGTGTCTGGTCTCTGACAGGGTTTGTGACTGGGCAAGTGCAGAGGGGACAGATACCAGTTGCTTGGCCAGATCTGCTTTTTTCCCTTAGAAGGCATGGTTTACTTTTTCAGCAACCTCTCCCACCAGGCTAGGGAGTCCGGTTCACTCATCAGAGAGGGGGCCTCCCCATGTGTGAGAAAACAAAACAGATGGCTGTGGAATCTGAGGAGGGAAAGAAGGTTAAAGGCATTTGAAAGGGTAGAAGGGCAAGAGGCAAGATTTCCAGTCACCTTCATTTTCTGCTCTTTCCTCATGGCTCGAGCTTGATCTTCTCAGTTGCCAGCATAGCTGTGCAAAGAATATTTTGCTGGGTTTGAGCTCACGTTCTTTTTTTAAGTAATAAGGGGCTTTAGAAAGCATTTTCCTGATATTTAATCTCAGGTCACTTTCCTAGGAGAATCACTCTCTGTATGCCTGGATTTCCTCCTTCACGGATTGTCAGGGCATCCTCTGTGGTGAAAACATATTTTTTGTTTAACTTCAGTGATGGAAACAAAGCATCTTTTTGCAGATGTTGATTTCAAAGGAAGGAAAAAATAGTGACTAGCTGGCAGCTAGAAATATTCAAATAGGAAATAAGACTGTCTTTTAACAGTGAGGATAATTAAACATTGGATCAACTTACTAGAGGAAGTGGAACATTCAATATCTTTGGAGTCTTTAAATAGACATTGCACATCTACCCAAAAGAGATGCTCCATTTCTGCCACAAATTATTGCTCTCAATAGTGTTCACTCATGTATTGAGAAGAGCAGTTTCCTCCACAGCAGGAATGACTGGGTGAAATTTTCTGGCCCACGTTATTCGGGAGTTCAGACTAAATGATGAGTGGTTCCGTCTGGCCTTAAAAGCTCTGGATTCTTCAGAAAGCTTGTAGATCCTATTCCAAATCCTGCAACTGTCCAATGAGCTGCATACAGATGAGCAAGCCACTGGAAGATATTCACAAAATTACCCGTCCAATAACGTAATAACAGCCAGTCAGTCTGCAGGCTATCCACAAGCAGGAGTAAAATTTGTGAAATGAAGAAGTCGTATTACAAACTTATTTCCCCAGCCATTTCCATGCATGCTTGTTTTGTGGAACAAGGGTGATAAGCCCCAGTTCAGAACATGGCCTAAAAGTATAAACATGAATAGTTCCACCGATGTCCACGAGGCTGCTCAGATATGGAAAGCTAGGTGCACGTTTTGCAGAAGCAGGGCTTTAATTTTGAGGCCTGTCAAATTTACTTTTAAAAACCCCCGAGTCTCTTAAACTTTTATTTTATTTTGGTGATCGAATGGTTGAATTTCTGCTTTGTGTTATTCCACCTTGCCTTCCTTTCCACCCAACAATTTAATCAGTCAACCCCTCCATACCACGTGATGCCGCAAACTGTACAACAGGAAGATCCTGAATAGAGCTGGTTAAAAATAAAAGGCCCTCTCAAAAAATCAGAGAAATGTTGATGACCTTTTTTTAATGTTTCCCATCAACACGTTGACCAACACTAGTCCTGCAGTTCTGGTTGTCCCATCTTAAAAAAGACGTATTAGAATTAGGGGTATAGAACAGCATCCACATGAGGAGAGATTAAAGAGACTGGGGCTGTAAAGCTTAGAAAAGAGATGACTAAGGGGGGGATATAACAGAGGTCTATACAATCATGACTGGAGTGGAGAAAGTGAATAGGGAAGTGGTATTTACTCCTTCACACGTAACACAAGAACCAGGGGTCACCCAATGAAATTAATAGGCAGCAAGTTTAAAATAAATATAAGTATTTCTTCACACAATGCACAGTCAACCTGTGGAGCTAGTTGCCAGGGGATGTTGTGAAGGCCAAAAGTACAACTGAGTTCAAAAAAGAATTAGATAAGTTCATGGAGGATAGGTTCATCAGTGGCTAGTAGCCAAAATGGTCAGGGATGCAACCCCATGCTCTGGGTGTCCTTAAACTGTTGACGGCCAGAAGCTGGGACTGGACGACAGGGAGTGGATCATTCAATAATTGCCTGGATGTTTTGATTTCCTCTGAAGCATCTGGCACCGGCCACTGTCGGAAGCCAGGACACTGAGATAGATGGACCAGTGGTCTGAGCCGGCGTGGCTGTTCTGGCGTGCTCACGTGACTGTTAAGCAAAGAACCTGCAGTAGGCGAGAGGAAGACAGGCAGCTGCTTTTTGGTTGTTTCTTTGTATCTCCTGTGTCCTAGCGTACGTTGAGGACACCCAGAGCTTTGGATGGGCACCCACTGGGTTGGGTTTGAGAAGCCTGGAATCAAAATAACTTTTTTTGTGGCCTCGGGTGGGCTGTGCTTCCTTCCAGGTAGAGAATGCTGCTGGGACGGGTGACATGGAACGGGCATCCCAAGCGTCCCGCACTGCCCGCATACTGAATATTGTTGGGATTGTCACGGGGATCGTTTTCACCATCATTGCGATTGTCATAGTGGTACTGGTGGGACGTGCCAAGTGACACAAGCCAGCTTCACCTTCGAAGAACTCACTGGTTCTAGGCAATAACCATGTATCCAGTGCGAAGCCTCCTTCCTACTCGAAGAGCCAGCTGGGTGCCAAAAGTCCAAGATAGGAGTCCACAGCACCTCTGAGACTGCCAGCCTGAAGCCGCGTCATGCATAAGCATCGGCCTGTCCTTTAGAAGCATTTCTCCATCATTAATTGCTTTGCGCTTTTGTATCCAGACTAACGTGGCTTTCTCTCTCGGTACGCAAAAGTATTGTAACAAGATATAATAAAATTATTTGTATACAAGTGTCTCCCTACAGTTTGTTCCCCATTGCATTAATCTATGGGCCCAAAGAATCAAAAGTGTTAATACTACCATGAAGTTGCTCAACATTAAAGAAAAATAAATAAGGTTCGGGGTTTGGTGTACAGAGAGCTCAGCCTATGTAGTACCATGGCAAACACACCATTAAAGAGCCTTTAAAAGTTTTATGAAAAATACAGAAACAGAAGGAAAAACCTTACAGCATTTGAAATGTAAGGTATTAGAAAGGCTCTCATTTTAACAACCTGTTCCCTTTGCTGAAGAGAGATTTTAGAAAGAAGCCCTTTCCCCATTGTTGTCTGTCCTTCTCTCAGTTTCTTACATATAGGATATTAAGGGTAATACTAATTGTCCTTTTGGGGGAAAAGAGGAGAAATTAGTTGAGATGGACTACAACTGTCATCTCTGCTGTTGTTAAAATCCAATCCCATTTCCTAGAAGAAAAAACAGGATACCCAAAAGGTGTCTCTCTCTGACGTTGACTCTCCCTTACAACCTCACTGCTGGGAAAACACAGGGCCAGCCCACAGCTTTATCAGTTATTCTAAGACCAGGCAAACTTGTACCATCATCAGGCTGTTTTGTTTTTAACTGCCTTTTCTGGTCACAGGCTTACAGCAAACACTTACAGCAGTGTTGCAAAATATATGGTCTTGGCCAGTGAAGCCAGACTATTATTAGACAGGAGGGAAAAGGAAAGGGATGGCAAAAAGGGTTGGAAAGAAAAGGAATAAGGTGGGGTAGGGAAAAGGCACAATAGGAGTCAGTGTGTGTATGTGAGACATAAGTTTCACATCCCAGGTAGTGTTCAGGGGTTAGCCAGATCTAGGAGACATAGCGATGTCAGCTGGGGTCCTTCTCTTTGGCCAAGTCTGGTCAGGACATTTCTCAGGATTCAGACAAAAAAGGCCCAATGGAGTCATGCTGGATCTCAGGGTCACAGGAGATAGTAGGGGTGTTAGTCAGAATGGTGACACACGCTCCTTCCCCTTCTCTTGTCTTTCAGTCAGCCTGCATCTATCCACCCTGCATTTTCCCTCCAAATCTGTTGGTAAGGACCCAAAAGGAAGTGATGGATGGAATAGCCCATTCTCTTATTCTGTGGTCCATTGATTAGGCCTAATTTCCAGCACACCAGTTTGGGTTCATTGATTTCTGGTCCTACACATCTCGTTTACCAGACATGATCTTACTGTCCTTGAGTTATAGCAGGAGGCCTTTTTGTTTAAACTAATGCAGTTCTTGTCTCCCTCACGTATCTTTTCCTATTAACATTCACTGTTACAGGTTATTGGAACCTTTCATAAACATGTCTCCACTATCCTCCCATTGAGTCCACAGTTAGGGTAAATTTGTAGGCCCAGTTTTTACAACAGCGCTGACATGAGCAGTAAGTGATGGCTCCTGCGTTTGTTTCTGCTTTGCCATTGGACAGATGTCCTTTTATCATGCTTCCTCATTTGTAAAGGTACAAAATGGGAGGTAGGTGGCTACTGCGGTGAGTGCACTAGCCTGACACCTCTGGAGAGAGGAATTCAAATCCACTTTTAGACCCTGATTCAGTAAGGCACTTAGGCCCCATGAACTTCAATGGGACTTCAGCACATGTTGAAGCACTTTACTGAATCAGGGATTTAGACTAAATCCCAAATCCATTGAAACCGATAGGAGGTTTCCATTGGCCTCAATGAGAGACGCATTGGGTTCATGGTTCACAGGTGGCTGAATCTGGTAGATCTCAGCCTAATCACTGCTTCTTTATATCCTAACCCCCCATCGCACAATTCATTATGTTTAGTCTGAAATTGGAGTGGCAGGGAGAGCCACTGGGCTGGACTGAGGTACATCCACAGGGGTGGAGAGGGCCAGGATTGCGGTGTGACAGATGGCAATTTCCTGGACAAATCTTCAGCACATTTGGGGTGCGTTGTATTAAAAATGCAATTGTTTATGTGCTATAATATGTAACTTCTCTAGAAGGAGGGGAGTATGTGAATATATTTCTCCCGGTTATCAGCCCCTTTCAAGTTTTGCCCCAGGGAGGGGACCGTGGCTGATTACCTGTTCACGTTTCTTCAGAATGGATTTTCCAGGGGCCAAGAGACGACAAAAGGATTTTGGAATAAAAAGGCAAATCCCATATATTACAGTGCTGTGTTAAACATAAACCACTAAAAAAACAGAGTAAAAATAAAAGATTTGACAAAGTAAGGAAACTTTCTGTGTTTGTTTCATTTAAATTAAGAGGGTTAAAAGCAACATTTTTCTTCTGCACAGGAAAGTTTCAAAGCTGTGTTAAGTCAATTGTAAACTTTTGAAAGAACAACCCTAACGTTTTTTGTTCAGAGTTACAAACATTTCGGAACTAGGCACAACCTCCCTTTCTGAGGTTGGTAGCACTGAGGGTTCTATTGTATTTCTCTCTCTTTCCTGAAGTGTGAGTTACAGTAGTTAGACATGAGGGGCCCTACTCTGTGTGGGAATGGCCTGGTTCAGTCAAAATATTGCACCTAAGCAAATGTCCAAAGCCAGGAGCCTCTGGTTGTCTGCCCCAGCACGGAGCGGTTCCAGGACTCTTTTCTCACCCGCTGAGTATTTAGGCAGGAAGGAGAAGATGTACGTATGGGGAAAGTTTGTTCTGCGGCTGCCTGTGCTGTCCCTTTTCCACAGCTAGAGAACTCCAGTAAATACCCCAGGGCTGCCTGTCTGGCCCAGCTCCCTGGCACTAATGCTCCTTTGCCTAATTTCTGAACCCTCCTGGCTACAGTTCTGCACACGTGGAGAAGGTGAGGCCTATCTGAATTCCGCAATTTCCCATCAGGCCAATCATCTTTCCTGTAACTGACTTCCTGGAGGCCCAGCCCCGTTAATGAGAGCCATATGCAGTTACACTTCTGATCAGCCCAAAGGCCCTGGTCCAACGAATTCTAAACAAAGCCATCACTTCTCTCTAGATTCCACCAGAGTGGGTGACACTGCTTTGAGTGTCATGCAAGGGGCGGGGGAGTGGGGGAGTCACAAATTAGCCATTGTAACTTGGAAAGAACAAACTGTTTTGATCGGGTAGAAAAGGGGGAGCTTTTCTGAAGCTATTCACACCCACTGGTGTCAACAACCGCTTAGATTTGCAGCCAGGTCTTAAAGGGGTACGAAAAGAGTGTGCGGGTCGGTGGGGGGGGGGGGCGTGAGGGGGCGGTTTATCATAATCTGCAAGCCACAGTACTCAAAATGCACCCCTCAGTGACCCAGTTTGATTGCAGTTTTTGGTTGGGTTAGTGACCCCCACACACACACTTTAAGCACTGAATGGAGCAGAGCTGTGACACACGGTGACCTCCTCAGGTTCCATGAACTAAGCAGGGTGAGGCCATCTCTGTGCTAGGAAGAGAGACCTGTAAAGACAATGAGAAGCTGCAGGGAGTCGCCTGCCTCCCCCTCTGGGTTATAGAAGTTATTTGTTCAGGATGAATTAAAACTCAGATAAATCTTGAAGCCCAGATTAGGCCGTGAGTTTGAGCCTATAGGATCTGCTTTTTGTTGATCCCCGCCTTGGACATCGCCAAACCATGCACTTGCTCTGTGTCATGTCCTGAAATGCTTTCCAGGCCTGCTCAAACAAAACCAAGTCTCTGCCTTGAGGCATTGCAGAAGCACTACTGCTCAGCCACCAGGAGTTGCTAGGTACCTTGTCTAAAATCTTCAGTTGCCACCAATGGAAATAGCCACTGGGTCCATTCAAGGCTTTTTTTTCAGGTTGAGTCAAAACAAAATATTCTGTAGACTTTTTGGTGAATCAAAAAGTAAAAGAAAATTAATTTTGGGACAAATGAAATATGTAGTTTGATCTGAAACTAAGTGTTTTCTCTAGATTTTGAGATATTTGTTGTTGTTTTGGAGTTTTTTGGTTTTTTAAAAAATTTCTGGAATTTTTAAAAAGTAAATTGAAGGACATTTTGAAATGAAAAGTCATTTCACCCCAAACAATTAAAACTTTTCTTTTAGAAAATATTCCAGGGTTGGAAAAAGTCAAAATACAACATTCTAGGTTTTCCAGATATTGTTTTTTTTAGTCAAAACGATTCAATGAAAGCCACACAAATTTGTGATATTTTTGGTATCACCAAATCTAAATTTTTCACCTGAAACAGTTTTGACCCAAAATTGTCACCCAGCTCTAGCTGGGAACTCCATTACTTGAGACATTTAAACCGGGATTGGACACAGCATGGGAAACCGTACTCCAGAGAGCAGCCCTGGATTGGCTGATGGGGCGGGAGGAATGGGAGCTGGTGTTTGTTCTGTGACGTTCCCTGGGAGACCCAGGGTTTTGAGGCACCTTGCCACCACCTGCCCTGCCCTCAGTGTGAAGAAAGCTTGTCCATACCTGCTGTGGATCATCTCCCTGAAACCTCTAGCTTCCAGCAACACAAGAACTGCCTTTCTGGCCTTCATAGGCCTTTCTCTCTCAGTACAGATTACCTCCAAATCCTTGGACTGTCCCTCTGGCTCGCCCAGCCCTGTTCCACTAAACATTCACAGAGCTCCCAGACCCACTACTCCCAAAGGAAGAGCCCACGCCAGTTTGCAAGATTAAATTTAGGATCACGTCTCTGCTCAACACTTCATTACACACACAGAGTGAAAACAGGAACAAGTTTATTATCAAAACAGAAATTCAAGTGATAGAAAGCGAGAATATTGGAAAGAAGTAGGGACATACTAAACAAAGTCATAACAGGCTTTCTGGAGCTTACATTTACATAACAAGGCATTCCCTCATCTCCTACGAGAGCTTAATCCCAAGTCCTTTTCTCAGCATTTTCAGCCAGTTTGGCTGAGATCCCTTCTCATAAAACCAACCCTACTGCCGGCTTGTCCTCACAGATTGAAGGATCGAAGGTTCATCTGTACCCCAGATACAGTTTCAAAAGTTCATTATTTTACTCCGAAAGAAGATAATCCCTGGTGGCTTATTTTTCCCTGAAGCTCCTGGAACAGAGCCCCCCAACAGAGCCAAAGTAAAAGATCTCCCAGGGTTCATTTTCCCTAAGGCCAGCCCCACCCATTTCCTTCTGCCAAGGCTCTTTCCTGCTCATTTTCAGCAGAACTAAGTAGGTTGCTTGCATGTGACAGCCTCAGACTAGTCCAGATAGGTGCCGGAACCAGGAGTGCAAGGGTTACCATCCTATGTGGAGTTTACAGTTCGGTTCAGTGGCTCTCAGCACCCGCCCCTGTACACATTGTTCCAGCATCAATGCTAGTCTCTTGCCAATTTGAGAATCCAGCTGGCAACATCTGTTACTTTTCATAACATACAGCAGGAAAGAAAGAAGATTAATTTCTGAAGAGTCGGGATTTTTTTTTTTTTTTAAATTCCTGTGATGTTAAAGGTTTAACTCCTCGTGTCACAGTGAGGACAGTTCCAGACTGGAACATTGATCATAACAGGATGCAGGAAAGCTGGACCTCTGGTCCTTTTATGAGTTGCCATTTCCATTCCATTAGAGTCAGTCGTTTAATTCTCACGGAAGTCTGGGCTTGATAACATGTCACTAGCTAGAGATGGCTGCCTGCTCTGGATACCCTGCTATTCCAGTCTTGGGCCTCACCCTCTATTCTGCCATTCAGTGGCGTACTGTGGGTCTGTGGCGCCCAGGGGCCAATACATGTATTGTGCACGTCCACCCCGTCAGCAGCAGCTCCCCATGGGGAGGAGTGTGCAGCCCGTTTCCTGCTCTCCCCCACTCCCTCCCCATGAAGGCGGCGAGGGTAGTGGCATACCGAGGGGCCATGCTCCTGGGCGCCAGCCGGGGGGGGGGCAAAAGTCTGGTGGGTGGGCGCCAGCCGGACCCACCATGGAGGAGCCGTCTCTCACTGACATCCCCAGTGGCCATGTCTCCAAATACACCACACAATCTTTCTGGTAGATTTCTCCCCCTGTGAAACTAGCTGGAGTGTTCATCTTGCACAAGCAATCTTGGCTGTGTGTTTGGTCCCAGTGGAGACTTACGGTTCTTCCTGTTGATATTTAACCATCTCCTCGTACTTGCAAATTGCACTTTCATGTCAGACTGAGAACTTCTTCAGGCTGAGAGAACCCAAAGGTTCTTCAAGAACTTCTCAGTCTGAAGAATCAAAATTGCGCCTCACTCCTTCCCGCAAACGACGAGATAGGCACCAAAGCCATCTGACTCCGGCCATGAGCTCCTGTCCGTAGGTCACTAAGCACTAAGGCACCTATCTTTGCGAGGGCGGGGGTTCAGTACACCACCCTGTCACCAGCATCTCCTGTGGGCTAGATGAGGTGGCTCTGTGCTTAGCATGGCTTTGGTGGTGCCCGTTCTCAGGCACCTCTCTCTCCCCGTTCACTGCATGGGGAGCCGAGGCACCTCACTCAGCTTTGTGGATCGCAGTGGTGTTCCCATGATTTTCTAGGCATCTAAAAGTCAGATGCCGTGATGCTGAATGCTCCAAGTCCCTTTGTGGCTCCAGGCCTAAAACTCTTCTGGCTAATTCCACTGAGAGGGCTGCCCTAAAATCTGCAGAACTCTACCCATTCTGCCACAAGTGGCAAAGAGAACTGCTGAATCTTACGCACTGACCTGTGGTAATCCCCGTGAGTGAGACAAAGGTCCCGTCTAGCCACATACATATATTTTCAGCTTGGCTGGAAAGGAGCCTCTCTGTAAAGGGATTATTGGCCCAAATTTTCTTCTGGTGGCGTGACTCTGCCAAAGTCAACTGGAGGGACTTTGGCCTCTGATGTCAGAAGGGGACCTATTTCGTCCCAGCTGCATAGTAGGGAAGAGATAAACTGAAATCTTTTCTTCATCGAGATTTGCATGTAAACGGTTTTACTGCTTTTGCGCTTGATACTTAACCCCTCCTCTTACCCCAAAGAATGTGGACTAAGATCACATGCCACTAAACCATATTCCCTTCCCTGACTGGCTTGGGGGATTTGCAACTCGTTAGTTTAACCTCCGACGTGTTCTCATGTTACCCTCTTGGATAAACAGGTTTGACTGATGCTCTGAAGGCATATGTCAAGCCAGGGGTCCATGTCGGGGTGCAGGAAGCAATCTGACAGGAGTACATACATTGGCTTCTGTGTTTCCACCTCTTCCCAGTGGCCCCTGTCACAAGGCGAGCTAGCCCTTGAAGGGAGTGTGGGCATACCTCCAGCTGTGCCTGATTTTCCTTTGAAGCATGGGGCTGAAGAACTCCTGGTGAAAATCTGGGATCACCTGAGCACAGGCTGGAAACCTGCCTGCTATGAAAAGGGCTGCCCGCATTCTCTCTGTTTCTGAGAGAGCTGTGGCAAGGGAAGTGGCTGGGAGGGTTTACACGCTAGCTGGATGAGAGGCATGAGACAGACTTGCTTGGAAGAGTAGCAGGACTGTCCTGGGAAACTTTAAGGACATGGGAAAGCAGTATTGCCATCCCCAAGTATGGAAACACCACAAGGCTGCAAAAAATCATGGGAGGCTTAAAAAACAAGGAACTTTAAAATAATAATATGCTGGGTTCTTTTTCTTTGCTCTCTGGTTTCTGAGCCTATAGACTGACTTAGGTCATATTTTTCAGTTTTTTCCCACAATCACGAGGGCTAGAAACTTACTCACCCTTCGCTCTCTCACTCACACTCACACACACACACAAAGCTGAGATCTTCACATAATTAGGTGGCTTTAAGAAAACATCAAATACGGATTAAATTGCAAAAATTGATAATAAAACAGATTATGCTTAGAAGAGCCAATGAATTATTTGTTGTTGTCTGTTTCTTGGAGAATTTTACTGAACCACCTGTGGTGGATGTGTGAGTGCCTTACGGGGCCAAGAAGGAGGGAAACTGAGGCACAGCAATGTCCACAGACTGGGTGGGAGTGGCACCCTTTCACACCCCCCCTCTTTTCCAAGGTGGACCTGGGAGGCTTGCTCAGGTACTGCCTCACCATCTGTGATCCACCTAAGTGGCTCTGCCCTGTAGAAACCCAGTTCATAGTAAAGAGTCAGGATGAGAATGTTGGGAGCCAAAGGCAAGGTGTCAAAGCTGGCCCTGAGGATGTGGGCCAGTGAATGTGCTTTCCCTGGAAAATTCCACTCCTGCAGAGACAAGACCTCGCCTACATCATACGCTGGACCATGGGGTTTGTCTGATCTGCTACAGTAATACACAGGCTGAAAGGAACTGAGGAAAAGCCAAAGCAAAAAAGACAAACTATCTCCTAAGGGGAATGCATGTATTAGTATTTTTATTTGTAGTACATTGGCAGCCAAGTGGGCAAGGCATTTGTACAGCTACATGGAAAGGCACAATCATTGCTCTGAAGAGCTCACAACCTTAACAACAAACAAAAAAATGCCAAGAACCAAAGCAGAACGTGAGTTAACAATGTTCAAAATTCAATCAAATTAAAAAATTGCAGACCAAATTTTCTGTTGGCATTTATCTGCAGGGAAACATTGCTCGGTTAAGTTCATCCTGCAGCAGCAATTTAGCAGCTTCTACGCTCCTGTATTTGCCATAGACGTTGTGTATTTCACAACAACGGTCAATGCATTTTGTAGGAGAGTAAAGAGTTAAAAGCTGGACAAATAATCAAGCCTAAGCTACAGGGAACTGGGCCAAGGCATGGGCAAACCTTGTTTCTGTGAATTCGTGTAAATTCTAGTTAGCCTGTTCTCTCTCTTCTTGTCCTCCCTTCCTGGCCATCTCCGCAGGGAATGAGGCTAACTAAATAACCATCACCACTCCTGCACAAGGCCTGTGGTGGGAAGAAAACATTCTCTTCCTTCAATCCCGGCATGCCTTTACTTCAAAGAATGTTAGTGTAAAATTAATAGTTTTTGAGGTGATGCGCCTGCCCTGTGTATGGTAATCCTTTAAACAACAAACGGGCGAATATAATTGTATTCATCATGTAGGTGTTAATATTTATTTTATTGGTGTCAATGTAACCAAATAAGGGTCTATGGGAAGGTGCTTGAAATGGATATATTTACAGACTGTTATGAATGAAAGGATTGTAAAGTAACCCCCTTGTTGTTCACTCGCGGCGGCGAGGTGGAACGAGCAGGCAATAAAGGTTCCATCTCCCCAATCTGCCCCAGGGACAACCTCTTTGGTTATTTCTAACATATTTCACATTGATGGAAGAAATAAACATAATGAAATTAATGCAGTATTAGTAATATTATCTCTGTTCCTTCAGGGAGGTTTTCCTTTCCCTGTACTCCCCAAAGGATTTATATTGCTTACCCTTTGCGAGCGACAATGAAATACATCCCAGAGAAATCACAGCTGTCATCGATCATTTTATCATCCCTGAAGAGAACCTCAAACTCCTGAATGAGGAAGCCAGTTTCACTGAGCGCTTCCCTCAGAAATTCCTCTCTCAGGACCAAACAAGAGATCCTTTTGGGGCCAACCATGTAGAAACTGCAGCCCAAATCTCCACTCAGCACCAAGTGCCCTCCTGGCTTTAACAGGGAGCTGATGTTCTTCAGAGCAACTCGATAAGCGTTCAGATCTTTGCAAGCTACTTCCAAGCAGAATGAGGAGACCAGGCAGTCAGCCGGACGCAAGCTGAGTGGATCCAAGGGGTTGCTTTGGTGGAAATCGCATTTTAGAATCTGTTTGATAGTTTTCCTCAACTTCGCCTCTTTCTCAGCCTCCTTTCCCCTACAAAGAGATACACATAGACGAAAAAAGACGAACTCAAAATGATAGCCTGCAATTTTAGTATCTTTTTATAATAGAGGTGAGGGTATAAGAAGGAAAAGATTGTTCTCTAGAGTGATGTCCTTTTGTAGGACCTTGTGTTAACTTTATCTTTAGTCACTTTTCTGCTAGATCAGGTTTAAGATATGCTGGAATGCCAATCAACATTAAGTAACCACCAAATTTGCTCAGAATTAATCTCGCTTTGCTAACATGGTCATGAGCAATGGCTACTTTTTCGGTGGACCCCCTCTGAATTGTGGTTTTGCAAGAAAATCTGCTACCAGGTGAATTTACTTCAGCAATACTTCCCTCTGCATTTTGGACTGCAGACATGCCACTGCCAATGTCAGGGCCAGCTCTCTCCAAGGTATTTGATGCTGAGACCCACAGGAGACCCTATACAGACTCCTGCCATGACTGAAAATCACATTCCACCTGATCTTTATTTTAAAACTTCTGCCTGAATTCACCACTGACAATGTTGCACCTTCCAGCTGATCAGCATAAGTAGATGATGTTGCATAGAGACACTAAGCAATACATAAGGGAATTAGACAGTCTGTTTTCTTCAGCTCTGTACCTGTTTCCCTCTAGCTCACACACGTATTTCACCACTGGACTCCAGTCAAATGCTCCCGGCTCATTTTTCAGCCATTTCTCCAGTTCCAGGTGGTTCTGGTGTGTATAGTCTGTAGCAATGATTTCCTTGAAGACCTCACAGGCGGAGAGTAGCTGGTAGATGGTAGAGCCACCGCCAATATCAATCAGGGTGTCCCCTTTTACAACACCTGGTTCAGAATGCAGAATTCTTGAAGCTCATTACAGCTGAACCAAACTAAATGCAATCTTATCTCAATTATACTTAGCTGATTTATTTTTAATACACCAAGAGCTAAATCTTGCCTCCATTGAAGGCAGGGCCAAATGCCCGTTGTCTTCAGTGTTACCACTCCAAGTCTTCAATGCTTCTTGACATGCAAATTAACATTACATACCCTCCCATATATCTAAACTAACCCAGGGAGCAGTATAGAAGACACTGCATGGAAGATGTGTATGGAATGAGTGCTCTTTTTGCAGAAATATGAATACTATCATAGATCAGGTACCGCTGTCTTCAATAATGATTATTTACTAGGTTGTTACAGGGCTTCACACTGCGGACCTGATTCACCACTGATCTTCACCATATGTCATCACATAAAACTCTTCCTCAGCAATGTATAAATCCATTGATACAGAGGAAAGACAAATATCAATTTTTCCAATTAGCAGGTGTTAGTGATTTTTCTCCTCCCTAGTCTCCTACATTTAGTCTCTTTCCATTCTTGATTGATACCCCAATATGTGCTTTTTATTGCACTTGTATTTCAATTCTTTTAGTTTTTCTCTAATAGAAGATGCTTTAATTCCATCAGCAGTCACCTGAACCCGGCAATCCCCCTTTACAAGTTACTGTAGGTAAGGACAACCCTTAGGATTACACCATGGGTCTATGGGGTTGCTGTAATTGTTAGTAATAGAAAAACTACAATGTGATGCAATATAGCTGGCATTTACAGTCAGACAGCTTTGTAAACAGTATTAAACTTTGCATCACGTTAACGTCTTAATAGGAGATGCAAGCAACTACATTCAATAATTTATCTGAAAGGGTGATTTTTAACAGAGCTCTTTATAAAAGACTTCATTTCTGCTCCCAGGAGAAGGCTAACTTTGCTATATAATTATTAATAATAATTAACCCTTCTATCCAAAACTTTACATTTATACAGCTCCGAGCACTTTGGACTGGAACACTAATGTCATGATCCCAGTTTTACAAACGAGGCACAGAGAGGTGATGTGACTTGACCAAGGTCAAAGGCAAGGTACGTGGCAGGCTTGAGAACAGAACTCAGGTTTGCTGAGTCCCACTCCAAGGCCGTACTGCATGGATGCTTGCAGGAAGGGGAGGTTGGGAAAAGCTTTCTGATGACCTGTGATACTCCAACGGCTCAATAATAATATTTAGCCTATCTAATGGCCTTTTTATCTAGAGACACTAGCTGAAGAGTCCTCAGCCACCCTGTGCAGCAAGGAGAGACTTGATGAATTGCCATAGCCTGGTTGCTGCACATCAGCTAGGAGTGACCATGGAAACCAAATAACTAATGCATATTAGAGGATACTTCACCACACCCGTGTCCAAAAGGAGCCACGATAATAACTTGGTTTCCCCATGTCACAGTCAAGGATAGAGAAACCAGGGCGGAGTCCCAAATCCCACCAGCAAGCCATACCTGAAGTGAAGGTTCTACAATAATGTTTCAGGACGAAGTTAAGATATTCTTTTCCTAAGGTGCCTTCCCCAAACTTAAAATATTCGAGGTAAGCCTTAGGATCAAACTCTGCCTGGTAATCACCCCCTCCGGTGAACTCAGCCATGGTGCTCGCTGGGCTCTGCATATACGATGTGCTGCTTTTCCCTGGGTGGGCTCCCTGACCATAGGGAGCTGCCCCTGATGACGCACTGTCTGCTCTCTGCCTTTTAACGCTTTCATGTCCCTGCATGATGAGTGCCGCTGTGGAACCCCGGCCCTGCGCTCTTTAGCTTTAGATGTAGAACTTGCTGTTGTTTAAAACCTTCTTTTCTTAATCCTCTTTGCTTTCCACAACTGCAGGGCTGGCTACAGGTCGCTAAAGGAGCCCTAAGCAGGAAGCTGATACAACATTCTGTGAACAGTTAATGGCACTATGCCAGGCTCACTGCTCCCAGCGCTCACCAGCAGATACGTGCACGGTGGGAGGGTCTGACATCGGGTCAGGGTCCTGTCACAGACTTTGGTGCACTACTACAGATCCATAACGAGGCACTTTAGCACCTGGTGCAAGCTAGCATATTTGCGCCTCCTAGATACAGTGCATGGGGGGTGGTCTCATGTGCCTCCTCTGCATTCTGCCTTCATTTAGCACAGAGATTTTGAAACTGGGGGCGCACCTTCCAATGTGTCGCATGGGGCGGTCCTGTGTCCCACCCCTCCAACAAGAGTTATGCAGGAGAACGGCGAGCCAGCGGGCTCCCCGGGCCAGGGCCAGCTTCAGGGGTCATCGGTGGCTGGCGCTGGGCTTCTCCAAGGGAGAAGCAAGAGCGTGTCAGGTGCAGCTCAGAGCAGTGCCTCTCACCCTGCCTGGTGAGCACTTGGCCATGCAAAGGCGGCCTGGCTCGGGGAGCAGGACAAGGAGGGCGGAGAGGCACAGCACAGAGAGCTGCGAACCTGAGCGGGCCAGGCCGCTCCCACCAGCTTCTTATCCACCCGATCCTGTCTTAAAACCTCTGTGCTAAATGGAAGCCAGAAATCTGGGGAGGGCGACATGACCCCACGTGCACTCACCCCCCACTGCCACAGTTTTTCTCCCCCATGGCTTTGTGCCCACGGCGGCTTCCCTGCTCACCTCACCCTGGTTACGGCCCTGGTCCTGGTCCTGGGATCGGAAGCACCAGACAGGGGAGAATTGCCAAAACCAAGGACCTCTCATGGGTACTGCCCTGTATGCAGGCTCTTCTTCTTTACAGCGGGGGTCTCCAGACAAGTAGAGCTTTACAAGAAACCCAACTGCTTGGCATGATGCACTCCCGATGTGATGTAACTCCACTCCGCCAGTGGATCGTGGCATTCTGCACAAGCCTCAGTTTGCAAGATGTGGCTCTGTGGAAGCATGTGACAGCAGCCCAGTCACATGACAGAGGCGTGTGCGGGTTACTGTACGCTGCTCAATAACTGGACTGTCATCTCTGATGGCTGTTTCCTTGAGCTAACGCTGCGCTAATAGCTTCTTGATCAGCAACTGTCAACCTGCTAACCAGAGCTGACTGTCTCCACCTGCGCTGGCCTTGATCTCTTCCCATTGGCTGTCACGCACATGGAAGACCCTGGATCCAACTCACAAGTTTTAGCCAGAGCTACCCCACAAGCAACACTGGCTGAAACCGAGAGAAAACTCAAGTCTCTGTCCTATCGAGACACTGTCCCATTTCCACAGTAGTCCACGACCCTTTGATTTTTTTTTAGGATGTTGTATCTTAATCTATTATCATCATTATTATACATAAAATAGGGATGGTACTTTGCACTAACTCAGTACCTTTCCCCCTAGGATTGCAAAGTGCTTTATCTAGAGTATTGTTTACATAGAGCTAAATTCAGTCTCCCTGCAGACTCACAGAAACAGCATCGTTGTCCCCATTACATGGTTCCCGCCAGGTGTACAAGTATTTTCTGTGGGTGTGTGTCTGTATAGGGAGCATTGCTGGGTCATAAGGCACATGTGGACATCAGAACCAAGGTCAGACCACGCCCTGAACGGTCTCGCTGCGGTTTTTCAGGACGAAGGCCTGAAGAAAATCAGGTTAGCAGCAGCCAGAATAGGTTGGCCGTTGTACAGCTTTCCTTGCTGGGTGTAATATGGCCACGTCCAAGAGGCAGTGGTGCAACTCGGTGCCTCCTAGTCTCTACTTGTGGCACATAATAGTTTAGTCTCCTGAGAGCTGTAACGCTTTGGTCTCATTTGAGATGTTGGGTTTAGTGGGTGGGCGATGATGAACTTCCCCACCCAATTAGCTCCTTTCTTCCCTAACCCCCATATAGACCCAGCGAGGTCAATAGAAGAATTCTGTTGACCAAGCTACTGCCTCACGCCGGGGGGTGGATTCACGAGAGCAACTGGAAAACCCCTTCCATCACTGTAGTAAGTGTCTGCAATAGTTGACACTGCTGAAGATGTAGCCCTTGTAGTGCAGACATAGAAGCAAGTTCTCAGGGCTCCCGTTGGACATGTAGGTTGGTTTGCCTCCAGCCCCCACCAATGGAACTTATGATCTGAGCTCAGCCCAACCCCCAGCACTTTGCATACGTCCGCTCGGACACAGAGAAGGAAATTGACTTTCAGTCTCATAGTGAAGACCAGGACTCGAGCCGGACAGCTCAGGCACATCTCGGATGAGATCTGACATGACCAGGTGCTTGAGCCTGACGTTCTGACGGCAGCTCTCAGCCCAAGAACTGCATTCCGTCCAGATGCCTCTCTGGAATTGTGACCCATCCCACCAGTCCAGCCAGTGACATCCCACTCAGCTGCTCTAACTTTTGCTAAAGGCTGAGGTGGCCCCCAGTCAGCTACAGGATCTGGATGTGAAGGAGTGGGGGAAGAAGATGGGGCGCAAAGCCACTTTTGTCTGCTCACCTCAGTTGGGTGCTGCCTGAACACAAACTGGCTGGACTAGAGGACCAAGCCCATGTTCTCTAATCCCATTTAAAAACTGCATTTCTGGAGGAACAAGAAATGAAGATTAGAGACCATGAGCCAGTGGTCACTAAAGCAATGGAAGGACATGCCCATTGGATTGGGTTCGAATAGCGCAAATCCATCTCCGTATCCTCACTGGGAATGTTTAACGAGGCTGTATCTTTTCACAGCAAAAAAGAACCATTTTTCATAACGTAAAAGAGCAGATTTCAAGGATTCACGTGACCTTTCACTAACCCATGAAGAGCATCAATCAAACTAATATAAGGTGCTAAGTATGTTTATAGAAACAAAACCATTCCTCTCACTCTGTGTCTTAGTGGAGCTTTACTTTGGCAAATGCCAAGAACCAAAACAGAACTTGGGTTAAAACTGTTCAAAAGTCAATCAAATTAAAATATAGCAAAAAAAAAAAATTAAATTAAAATATAGCAACAAAAAAAAATCCCGCAGGGAAGCATTGCTCAGTTAAGCTCATCTTGAAACTGCAGTTTAGCGGCTTATATGCTTCTGTGTTTGTCATGGACGTTGTGTATTTCACAGCAAAGGTTCACATTGATGGAGGAAATAAACCTAACAGTGACATTTATGCAGTATTAATAATATTATCTCTGTTCCTTCAGGGAGGTTTTCCTTTCCCTGTACTCCCCAAAGGATTTATATTGCTTTCCCTTTGTGAGCAACAATGAAATACATCCCAGAGAAATCACAGCTGTCATCGATGATGTTATCATCCCTGAAGAGAACCTCAAACTCCTGAATGAGGAAGCCAGTTTCACTGAGCGCTTCCCTCAGAAATTCCTCTCTCAAGACCAAACAAGAGAATCTTTTGGGGCCAACCATGAAGAAACTGCAGCCCAGATCTCCACTCAGCACCAAGTGCCCTCCTGGCTTTAACAGGGAGCTGATGTTCTTCAGAGCAACTCGATAAGCGTTCAGATCTTTGCAAGCTGCTTCCAAGCAAAGTGAGGAGACCAGGCAGTCAGCCGGAGGCAAGCTGAGTGGATCCAAGGGGTTGCTTTGGTGGACATCACATTTTAGAATCCGTCTGATGGTTTTCCTCAACTTTGCCTCTTTCTCAGCCTCCTTTACCCTACAGAGAGATACACATAGACAATAAAAATGAACCCAAAATGGTAATATGCATTTTCAGTGTCTTTATTTATCCACAGAATGAGATAAGTGTGAGTATAAGAAGGAAATAATTGTTCACTACAATGTTTTCTCTTAGTAGGACCTTGTGTTAACTTTCTTTAGTCTCCTTTCTCCTGGGTCAGGTTTTAAGATATCCCGGAATGCTAGGCAACATTAAGTCCTAGCCACCTAATTTTGCTCAGAACTACTTTTGCTGACAGGGTCTGCCCACTTTTTCAATGGACCCCGTCTGAATTGTGGTTTTCTAAGAAAACCTGCAAGCAGGTGAATTTACTTCAGCAATACTTGATCAGTTGATAGCATCAAATACCTTGGACACAGCTGTGACCCAGTGGGAACTGTATATAGACTCCTACTATGACGGACATCCATGTTCCCCCGGATCTTTATTTTCTCCCCAAAATTTCTGCCTGTATTCACCACTGATTATGTTGCACCTTCCAGCTGAACAGCATAAGTAGATGATGTTGAATAGAGGCACACGGGATTTAGAAAACCTGCTTTTTTCAGCCCTGTACCTGTTTCCCTCTAGCTCACACACGTATTTCACCACTGGACTCCAGTCAAATGCTCCCGGCTCATTCTTCAGCCATTTCTCCAGTTCCCGGTGGTTCCGGAATGTATAGTCTGTAACGATGATTTCCTTAAAGGACTCGCAGGCGGACAGCAGCTGATGAATGTTGGGGCCACTGCCAATATCAATCAGGGTGTCCCCTTTTACAAGACCTGGTTCAGAATACAGAATTCTTGAAGCTCATTGCGTCTTTACCAGACTAAATGCAATTTCATCCCAATTATAAAGACAGACATTTATGTTTCCAGTTGGCAGGTGTTAGTGATTTTCTTCTGTCTAGTCTCCTACATTCAGTCTCATATCATTCTGGTTTGATACCCTAGTATGTGCTTTTTATTGCATTTATATTTCTATATAGTTTTAATTCTTCTGTAGTTCAAGATGCTCTAATTCCATCACCAGTCACCTGAGTCATGCAATCCCCCATTAGAAATTACTGTACTTAAAGACAATCCCTAGGATTACCCATGTGTCTATGGGGTTGCAGTAATGGTTATTATTAGATAAAAATACGATGAAATGCAGTATAGCTAGCATTTTCAATGCAACAGCTTTGTAAACCGTATTAAAATATGCATCACATTAACTTAATAAGAGAGGCAAGCAAATACATTCAGTAATTTATCTACAGGGGTGGTTTCTAAGAGTAGGAGCTCTTCATAAAAGACTTCATTGCTGCTCCCAGGAGAAGGCTAAGGGGAAATGTGTTACGTAATTATTAATAACAACTACCTCTTCTATCTAGCACCTTACAGTTACAGAGCTCCAAGTGCTTTGGACTGGAACACTAACGTCATTATCCCTGTTTTACAAATGAGGCACAGAGAGGTGATGTGACCTGCCCAAGGTCAAAGGCAAGGTCAATGGCAGGCTTGAGAACAGAACTCAGTTTTTCTGAGTCCCAGTCCAAGCACGGATGCTTGCAGAAAAGGGAGAAAAAGCTGGGGAAAGCTTTCTGATGACCCGTGATCCTCCAAAAGCTCAACAATAATATTTAGCCTAACTAATGGCCTTTCAATCTAGAAACACTGGTTGAAGTGTCCTCACTGCCCCGCGCAGCAGGGTGAGCCTGGATGAATGGCCATAGCATGTTCGCTGCACATCAGCTAGGAGTGACCACGGAAACCAAATAACTAATGCACGTTACAGGATATTTCACCGCACCCCTGTCCAAAAGCAGCCACGATGGTAACCTGGTGTTTCATCTCACAAGCAAGGATGGCCAGGCCAGGGCTGAGTCCCAAACTCCACCGAGAGGCCATACCTGAAGTGAAGGTTTTGCAGTAATGTTTCAGGATGAAAATCAGAAAGTCATCTCTCAAGCTGTCTTCTCCAAACTTAAAATATTCCAGAAAGGCCTTCGGGTCAAATTCTGCCTGGTAGACATCCCCTCCAGTGAACTCAGTCATTGTGCTCACTCAGTCTGCACATGCAGCGTGCTGCTTTCTTTCCCCTAGGGTTCCTGTCCACAGTCAGCAGTTCCTGGTAGCCCAAAATCTGAACTCGGTATTTAACTCTTTCCAACAGCTTTGTAAGCGGTACTGAAAAATTGCATCATTTTGCCTTTTAACGCTTCCATGTGCCTGCAACCTGAGAGCAGCCATGGAACACAGCCCAATGGTGTTTACCTTTAGAAGTACAGCTTTCGGTTGTGTTAAAGCTTTTCAATCCCATTTCCTTTTCACAACTCCAGGGCCGGTTTACAGGTGCCTAACCGATTCCCAAGCTGCATTTGATACAGAGCTCTGTGAACAGGTCATAGTAGCATGTCAGCCTCACCTCTTCTGGAGCTTACAGGTGAATACTTGCACAGTGGGAGAGTCCTGAGTTTAGGCCAGGGTCCTAACATTGACTTCATTGCTCTGGTTGAAGAGAGCGAGGAGAGTCGTGTAAGACAAACTTCAGCATCACATAGGAGACCATACCCCATGCTGCAGCATTAGGGCGAATCAATCCATTGTTGACATACCTTGCAGAGTTTCCGATGTATCTTCACTAAACTGGTGGTAGCAGTAGGGACTGTGACGGTGGGAAAGACTGGGCGGAAGAAATATACTGAATGAGCATCCTGTTCATGGATTAAAAAGATCCCGTTGGATCTCAGGCAGAGCTGTCTCTAGTAAGAATCTTCATGAGGCTATTTCTGCCGATTTACAGTTGCCCTGAATCTGTATATACATTGCAGAGGATATTTATATATATGGAATGAGTTCTCTTTTTGTGGGAGTAAGAATATTCTTGACCATCAGGCAGAGGTGTCCTCCATAAAGATTATTTACTAGGGCTTCACACCATGGACCTGATTTACCACAGATTTTTACCTTGTGTCAGGATATAAATTCTTCCTCTGCAATGTATAAAGTAATTAATACAGAGCGAAGACTAATATTTCCAGTTGGCAGGTGTCATTGATTTCCTCCTGTCTAGTCTCCTATATTCAGTCCCGTTTAATTCATAACGCCGCATGTACTTTTATTGCATTGATATTTCTACTCATTTAGTTTTTTCATATTGCAAAATGCTCTAATTCCATTACCCTCCCCTGAACCATGCAATCCCCTGTTACAAGTTACTGTAATGAAAGACAATACTTAGGACTACATTATGTGTCTATGGGGCTGCAGTAATTAATAATACTGATAAAATATACATGATGCAATATAGCTGGCATTTGCACTATAATGGCTTAATATACAGTATTAAAAATTGCATCACGTTGTGTTTTAACGCCTTCATAGCACTGCAAGCTGACGTCAGCTGTGGAATTCAGCCCTATGTCTTTAATATAGATGTACAGCTTGTTATTGTTTTAAACCTTTTTATCCCAGTTGCTTTGCTCAGCTCCAGGGCTGGTTACTGTCTCTAAAGGAATCCCAAGCCGCAGCAGCTACAGAGTTCTGTGAATGGTTAATAGCACAACGCCATCCTGACCCCTGGCAGAGCTCACAAGCAAAGGCATGCACAGTAGCGGGTTCTGAGATTAGGCCAGGTGCGTCGGCTATCAGACCCCAGGCTGCAGCTTCAATGTGAATCAACCTGTGTGAACCGGTGTGAATCAACTCTGCAAGGTGTCATCACTAAACTAGCAGTAGGGATTGTGGCAGTGTGAGGCACTGCGTGGATGTTCTACACCAAATGACCAACCTGTTCATGGAGTAAAGAATCCCATTGGCTTTCAGGCAGAGCTGTCTCTAGTAAGGATGTTAATGAGGGTATTAGTGAGCAGCACATTTGGACCTGATTTACAGTTTCCCTGAACCTATGGAGACACTGCATGGAAGATATATACAAAACAAGTACTCTTTTTGCAGAAGTATGAATACTGTTGTACATCAGGCAGAGGTATCCTCAATAGAGATGATTTACTAGAATGTTACAGGGCTTCACGCCATAGACCTGATACAGCACGGACCTTCACCCTGTGTCTTCCTTTGCAATATATCAATTCATTGATACAGAGCAAAGACATATATTAATGTTTCCAATAACAAGCATTAGTTATTGTCTAGCCTCCTACATTCATTCCCTTTCCATTCAGGATTTATACCTCAACAGGTACTTTTTCTTGCACTTATATTTCTGTTCATTTTTAACTTTTCCATAATGCAAGATGCTCTGGTTCCATGCCCAGTCCCCTGAAATCCATGCAATCCCCTGTAACATGTTACTGTATTTAACAACAATTCTTAATCTAGTGTAATCCTTACACTATGTGTTTATGGTGGTGCAGCAATTGTTAGTAATAAAAAAACACAATGTGATGCAATATAGCTGGCATTTGTACTCCAGTACCTTTATAATCAATATTAATTGCATCACGCTGCTTTTTAACACGTTCGTGTCCCTGCAAGTTGAGCGCAGCTCTGGAACTCAGCCCCTCTGGTCTTTAACATTAGATGTATATCTTGCCGTTGTTAAAAAAACTTTAATTTAAAAAAAAAAATCCTGTTTGCTTTTCACGACTCCAGGACAGGGTCCAGGTCCCTAAAGGGATCCCAAGCTGAAGTTCATACAGAGATCTGTGAACGGTTAATAGCAATATGTCAGCCTACCCTTTGTAGGGTTTACCTGTGCCGTAGGGAGATTCTGAGATTAGGCCAAAGTGTAGTTACAACCATCAGTGCTCTACTGTGTGGGTATTGAGAAAAAGGAAAGTCACATACAGATCAACTTCAGCAGCATGCAGAGCATCAAACACCATGCTGCAGCATTGGTGTGAATCAACCCACTGTTGATATACCTCAGAAACGCTGCAAGGTGTCTTCACTAAACTGGTATTAGCAGTAGGGATTGTGACAGTGAGACACTGCGAGGAAGATACATACGGAATGAGGACTCATTTTGTGGTAGTACGAATACTACTGTACATCAGGCAGAAGCGTCCTCAATAAAGTTTATTTACTAGGAAGTTACAGGGCTTCGCACCGTGGACCTGATTCACCACGCACCTTCACCTTGTGTCACCAAACGAATCTTCCTTTACAATGTATCAATTCATTGATACAGAGCAAAGACAAATATTAATGTTTCCAATTAGCAGGTGTTAGTGATTTTCTCACGTTTAGTCTCCTACATTCAGTCCCTTTCCATTTTGGTTTGATACCCTAGTATGTGTTTTTTATTGCCCTTCTATTACTATTCAGTTTTAATTTTCCTGTAATGCAAGCTGCTCTAATTTCATTACCGGTCCCTTGAACCATGCAATCCTACATTACAAGTTAATGTGCTTAAAGACAATCCTTAGGATTATACTCTCTGTCTATGGGGCTGCAGTCATGGTTAGCAGTGAAAATACAGTGTGACACAGTATAGCTGGCATTTCTAATCCAATATCTTTGTAAACAGTGTTAAAAATTGTGTCACTCTGCTTTTTAATGCATTCACGTCTCTGCCACATGAGAGCAGCTGTGGAACTTGTCCCCACGGTGTTTACCTTCAGATCAACAGCTTGCTGTTGTTTTAAACCTTCTTTTTCACTCCCATTTGCTTTTCACAACTCGAGGGCTGGTTACAGGTCCCTAAAGAAATCCCAAGCTGTTGCAGCCGACGCAGAGTTCTGTGAATAGTTAATTCCACTCTGCCAGCCTCACCCCTTCCAGAGCTCACAAACGGGTACCTGCATAGTGGCAACGTTCTAAGCTAAGGCTAGGGTCCTGTCACTGCCTTCTCTGAGGCCAGGGTCCTTTCACTCTGAGGGTGTGGGTGAAGAGAGAAAGGAAAGTCGTGTAAAGATCATCTTCAGCAGCACGTTGACTATCATACCCCGTGCTGCAGCAAAAGTGTGAATCAACCCATTGCTGACATGGCAGAAACTCTGCAAGATATCTTCACTAAACTGGTATTAGAAGGAGGGATTGTGACAGTGTGAGACACTGCATGGAAGATATATACTGAATAAGCATGCCATTCACGGACAAAAGTCCTGTTGGATCTCAGGCACAGCTTTCTCTGTTAAGGATCTTCACAAGGATATTGGGTGAACTGCGAGTTTGGACGCAATTTACAGTTGCTGTGCACCTGTGTAGACACTGCAACGAGTATTCTTTTTGCAGCAGCACATATACTATTGTATGTCAGGCAGAGGTGTCCTCAATAAAGATTATTTACTAGGATGTTACAGGGCTTCAGTGGCCCAGTTCACCACAGACCTTCACCTTGTGTCCTCACATAAAGTCTTCCCCTGCAATGGGCACAACAAAAGACAAAAATTCATGTTTTCAATTAGCAGGTGTGGTGATTTTCTCCTGTCTAGTCTTTCATTCAGGATTCATACCACAGCATGTACCTTTTATTGCACTTATATTTCTATTCATATTTAAACTTTTCCATAACGCAAGATGCTCTAATTCCATTACTAGTCTCCTGAGCCATGCAATCGTCTCTTACAAACTAGTCTTTAAAGACAATCCCTAGGATTACACAACGTGTCTATGGATTGAAGTAATAATTAGTAAAAAATACGTGATGCAAGATAGCTGGCCTTGAAACTCCGACAGGTTTGTAAATAGTGTTGAAAATTGCAACACTCGGCCTTTGATCGCTTTCATGTGTCTGCAAGCTGAGAGCAACGGTGGAAGTCAGCCCTCCAATCTTTCTCTTTGGAGGTACAGCTTGCTGTTGTTTTAAACCTTTTCTTAAATGCCGTTTGCTTTTCATAACTCCAGGGCAGGTTACAGGTCCTTAAAGGAATCCCGAACTGCAGCTGATACAGAGGTCTGTGGATTTAATAGCACTATCCCAGGCCGCCCCCCTGCAGGTATCACAAGTGGATACCTTCACATTGGAAGGGTTCTTGTGACTTCTCCAGCAGCCTTTGCATCCTGGCCTCTACTCGGTATCTGCTGAAGCCTGGTGGGCTGAAAAGGTACAAGGCCTCAATTTCCTCAGCCCAGACACCACACACATGAACCCTGACTGGAGGATCATCTGGCTTCATTGATTGGTCCAACCACACTATTTAAGCCAGAAGGAGGCACAGGACATTTGAACTGATTCTGTTCCTGTTCCTTGCCTCCTCACTGCCTTATCTCCTGTTCCCACTGTGCACCTGTACGGGGCCTAGCCGTTGCTTATGGAAGGTCCATGGCAGGCTTGAGAACAGAACTCAGGTTTCCTGGGTCCCAGTCCAAGGCCATACTGCATGGACTCTTGCAGAAAGGGGAGGATGGGAAAAGCTTTCTGGTGACCTGCGATACTCCAACGGCTCAATAATAATATTTAGCCTATCTAATGGGCTTTTTATCTAGAAACGCTACCTGAAGAGTCCTCAGCCACCCTGTGCAGCAAGGAGAGACTTGATGACCTGCCATAGCCTGGTTGCTGCACGTCAGCTAGGAGTGACCATGGAAACCAAATAACTAATGCATGTTACAGGATAGTTCACCACAACCCAGCCCAAAAGCAGCCATGATAATAACCTGGTTTCTCACAGAACCATAGGAACTACTGTGTGAAATTGTATGGCCTGTGCGAGGCTGGTGGACAGGCTACGTGCTTATAGTGGTTCCTTCTGGACGTAAAACCTGAGACTCCTGAAACTCAATTGACAGCCAGTGGGACTCGGGCGTCTAAATCACTTACACACACAATTTTATCCATCTAAATTAAACTGGTGCATGTGATGTGGTGTTCAACCCACACTTGCCCTGAAAGGGTTAATACAGACTGAGCCGGAGGGCTAATTAACCCACCAGGTCACATCACAGAACAATCAAGTGGTTAAGTAATCCCCTGATTGAATGAGGAAGCCCATCTGAGGAGGAACTGGCTAGGTTGGGACCATGAAGGCAGGAAAGTCTGCAGTTACACCCTGGGAGAATGGAGGTGTGTTTGGGCAAGGTAGGCAAACCCAGAGAGAAGACCCCAGGAAGGCAGGACAGGGCTTAGGGAAAAGCAGTGAGGCCTGAGAGGGAACAGACCATCTCTGTGGGATTAGCAGGTCCTTGATCTGGAACCTGGAGGAGAGGCTACTGGGAGAGTGACGCTATGAGGCAGGGAATAGGAAGACTGCTTGAGCCTGTTTTGTGGGAAAAGTCTTTCCAGGCCCAGAAGAGGAAACTATTTGGTGACTATCTGGAGGGGCAAATCACAAAGAGCCAGCAGCAGCTTGTGGAGCAAGAGAGGGGCTACAGACCCAGAGAGATGGTGTGCAATTGCGGGAAGGGCTGCTGACCTTGTGAGCCATTCCCCAGAATGACCAAGAGGAGGCAACATCCTAGCGGTGAGTGAAGTGCCTCGTCACAGTGTGGTAATAGAGATGGTGACAGTTAACACTTCCTTTTGTTCGTTTTAAACCTGCTGCCTATTAATTTCATGGGTAACCCCTAGATTTGGTGTTATGAGAGAATAAATCACACTTCTTTTTTTTTTTACTTTCTCCACACTAGTCATGATTTTATAGACCTCTACGAAGTCTTTCCTCTGTCCAAGCTGAAAAGTCCTGTTTTATTAATCTTTCCTCATATGGAAGCTTTTCCATACCCCTAATAACTTTAGTTGTCCTTTTTTGTACCTTTTTCCAATTCCGATGTATCTTTTTTGAGATGGGGTGACCAGATCTGCATGCAGTATTCAAGATATGGGCATACCATGGATTTATAAAGAGGCAGTATGATATTTTCTGTCTTATTCTCTATCCCTTTCCTCATGATTCCTAGCAATCTGTTAGCTTTTTTGACTGCCGCTGCATATTGAGTGGATGTTTTCAGAACCACAATGGCGCCAAGATCTTTTTTTGAATGGTAACAAGTAATTTAGAACCCATCACTTTATATGTATAGTTGGGATTATGTTTTCCAATGTGCATTACTTTGCATTTACCAACATTGAATTTCATCTGCCATTTTGTTTCCCCGTCACCCAGTTTGTGAGATTCCTTTGTAACCTTTTGCAGTCTGCTTTGGACTTAACTTTCTTGAGTAGTTTTGTATCATCACTCACCCTGTGGATAATACTACATATTCTTATCTAGGACTTATAAAAGTTGTAGTTATGCACTTCAAACTGCTTCCACTGTGCAGCTCTCTACATCAGCTCTTGTTCTATAGGTTCTATAGGTTGTTGTTTGTCACAGATCCGTTGTGAGTGACGACGGAAACCAAATAACCAAAGCACATTATAGTGCTAGTTCACCCCAACAAAGAGCCACACAAAGCATGGGTTTGTGTCACACATGGGGATAGACAAACCAAAGACGTATCCCAGATCTCACAGAATATATTGAAAGTGACGCTTTGGCAATAACATTTCAGGAAAAATATGGACAGTCTTTTGACATGAGTGCCTTCTCCACAGCTAAAATATTCTAGTTAGGCTCTGGGCTCAAACTCTGCTTGGTAAATGTTCCCTCCTGGTGAAAACAGACATTGGTGCCCTCAGAGTTTACACATGCAATGCACTGGTTTTCCCTGGGTTCCCTCTCAGTCACAACCTGTGGTTATCTAACACCCAGATTCCATCTGTTAAAGCTTATAGGGCCCTGAGAGCAGCAGCGGCAGAAGCTGTTGAACTCAATCACTTTCTGTGCCTAACTTCAGATTTACAGGTTGTTAGTTGTGGTTTCTAACCTTCTTGTCCACCACGTTTGCTTTAAAAGCAGCAGGATGGGCAGTCACAGAGCCCTAGAGAAACTTCAAAGGTCAGCTTAACACATCCTGCAAAGGTCTGAGAATAAACAGTATTAGGCCAGGACTTCCAGCTCTGCAGTGACCCAGGCACACTGCGACCGGTCAGAGAGAGCTGGCCCAAGCATCAGGATGTGGGTGAAGAGAGACTGGAAGGCCACGGATAGTTTGCTGTATTGCAGCGCACAGGCTACCTTCTCCAGTAGTAGTCAGCCCTTTCTAAAGGATGAAGTAACCCCACCAGTTCAAGGGAGGCATATTAAACTAGAACAGGCATCACCAAGTGTGTTTCCTGATGATAAGGCTGCCCCCTGGAGCAGATGGTCTCAAAGGGTTTAACAGACTCGTTTAATAGCTACGGAAAATATTCCTCTGCCCCTCACTCCCGCTCAGACCGAGGGTTCGTGGCAGTTCAGTGACCGTGGGTGAAGGTTAACACACCAGGGGAAGATGGCGAGTGTCCCTCCCCGCAGCATCTCTGTACAGGCAACTGGGGTAAGGAAAAGAGGGGGTTCTTAGGGCCTGTCAGTGTGTGGGGACGGAAAGGCAGCTGACTGTGGGAGCTGAGCAGACCAGATCGCCAGCCACGCCTGTAGTGTGGTTGGCATCCAGCAGCGCTTAATTTGCAATGAGAGCGGTGCCGTGGCGCATGCAATTTTTTTTACTTTCATGACTGATGCGCCAAGCCTAGAGGTGCCAGGGCTATGAACTGCCAAGCCTAGAGGTGTCGGGCTCGGTCCTGGCAAGCCCTGGCACAAATTAAGCCCTGGCTTCCAGTCCTTGTGAATGGACCTGCAGGGTTTTCACTGCCCGGCTCACAGCACCCAGCCTGAGTAAAATGAGGCACAGAGAACATACGAACGGCCATACTGGGTTAGTCCGAAGGTCCGTCTAGCCCAGTATCTGCCAGTGGCCAATGCCAGGTGAACAGAACAGCCAATCATCACGTGATCACCCTCTGTCCTCCATTCCCAGCCTCCAGCAAACAGCCAGGGAGGTGACTTGTCCCAACTCAAGATGACGCAATGAGTCAGCGGCAGAGCTGGGATTAGACCCCCAGCATCCTACCATCTAGTCCAGTGGCCTGTGTCCCCAAATATAACCCCTTTGTCCTGCTTCCTAAGGCAAGCTCAATCTGCCGTGAAGGCTCCCAATGCAGGGATCAGGCCTTCTTAGGGCTGACTGCTGCGGGTTTTGGCTCTGCCTGGGACTTTCTCGGCCCCCGTAGGAGTATGGACCGCTGATTACACTGAATTAGGTGAGGATGGGGGAAGTATGTTAGCCGCTCGTTGACACATCCTATCCAGCTTTACTCCTGCTTTCTCTTTTCTCACCACTAAGGGGGAGTAAAGGATCATGTTAAACTGAAAGGAGAAGCGCAGCTGCCTGGGCACATGTATATTTTTACTCCTTGGTGTCTAGCTCTGCTCTGAGCTACGGAAGTTCCTGAAATAGATGCACCCTGAGAAAATCCATCTTCAGAACGGAACAAAATGGAAGTGGGGTGAGATGGGAACTGCATTGAGACGACCAAAAGGACGGCTACCTTGTTACCAGGGCTCGCTGGCACAGCTCTGTCAGCAGAGAGACCACAGAAGAATTGAGTCATAGATTTGACCCTCTACCCCTTGCCCCGTAGGGCTTGCCTGCTCTGGAATTTCAACCACTAGTGCGGCTGCACTGAAGCAAACCTTCATTGTGTACAAGATTTACACTGATGCAACTTACTCTAGTGTGAAACCAAACTGTGTTCACACCGGGGCCTTTGCACCAGTGGCTGAAACCGCAGCCCAGACGAGGCCAGAAAGGGGACTCTTTAGGACACTGATGGGTAAGACTTGCCCCGATACTGTGGCGTATCTGCTCCATGGGACTCCAAGCACTTCCCTCCCAGCGAGCGGCCCTGCACCTGCTCCACAGTGTAAATGTTCTTTCGTCTCCAGCTTTCCCTGCAACTGGGCGAAGAGCAGCGCCCATACAGGGCCCTGAACAAATCCAGGGGGAGGTAACAGCATCTGCCTGGCTGCATGTGCATTTCTGGGTGGCTCAGTGGCTGCCAGGATGCTCTCACGAGGTGGAGCTAGAGCTCCAGGCACGGTAGAGTTGGAGACGATGTCTCTGTACTGAGAGCTGGAAGGGGTCCCAGCTGGGAAATGGCAGCTGCCTTTCTCTGTGAATTAGGTGCAGCTTTCTGGAAGGAAATGGTGGTGAATCACCCTTGTGATCACTTTTTTGGCAGCTCCGGCTAATCTTCTGCAAGAGAACTGAGGCATTGGGATGCGTGGCCATGTGCCCTGTTGGCTGGGAGCACTGCTCTTTGCTCCTCTGCTGCCCTTCAGCAAGGAGCCAAGCGAGACATCACCTTAAGGAGACATGGGGAGCAGTAGAAGTGGAGCCGAAGCAGCTGGGTGCACTACGTTGGTGGTTCTCAGCCAGTGGTCCGCATGCCCCTGGCGGTGCACAGAGGTCGTCAAGTGGGTACTGCAATTCAGCTAGATATTTGCCTACTTTTACGACAGGCTACATGAAAAAGCACTAGCAAAGTCAGTGCAAGCCGAAATTTTATACAGACTGGGACTTGTTTGTGCTGCTCTGCATAAGAGACATTTCAGTGTCAGTAGCATTGATATTCCATTCCATTTATTTTATACAATGCTGCGTAAGGGAAGGATTTCAGAGAGGGATGGGTTTCTGTGAGATACCGGTTAATTTTGTACCGGCTCTCTCAGGCCGGGTCATACAGCAGTGGGAATCGGAGCTGCTGCTGCAGGGAAGCTGAGTGCAACAAGACCTTTTCTCTCTGGTCATGGCTCAAGTTGATGGAGTTAATGGGCTCAGTGATCCATATGGCCCAAGCTCAATTTCCCACCACTAGCACAGTGCCCCTTCTCTGCCCTATTAGAGCAGGAAGCAGAGAGATGCCGCAAAGCCTCCTGCATTCATCTCCTCGGAACGGGCCAACATATATCACATGTGACACTGGCCTGATCCCTTCCCCGCAACTGAGCAGCAATGCTCCTCAAGGAAAGAGCTATTAAGGGATTGGGAGTTAGGCATACGTTGTCAAAGCAGACAGGGCGGTGGGAGTGAATGGTCTTATGCTAACTAGACCTAGTTCCCCTAGGTATGAATGCAGCACCATTCCCATGTTGTTGAGCCTCACCATTTACACACAAGGCAAAACTTAAACTTGTTATGAACATGGAGAGAGAGTGACAGAGCCAGCGATCAAACCAGCAGTGAGGTTTTCAGAGTGACCTTTCATTACACTCACGTTGCGGGATTCCCACAGGAGGGCCAGGTATTTACATCCCGGCTGCACTCACTCGGGGTATGTCTTCACTGATGGCAGCAAATTTGCTGCCATCAAATTGATTGATCTGGATCGAGTGGGCGAAAGTGAAGATCTGCTCAATCGAGCCACAGGTCGATTCTGTCAGATAAAGCGCAGTGCTGCGTCGATGGGTACGCATTTCCACAGCACAGTGGAGACGCTGTGCAGAAGAGGTTTTAGGAAGTTGATATAAGCTATGCAAGCTACTCTGTGTAGCTTGCGCAACTCTTGTTGACTGCCGCCAAATTTCCCCGTAAGTATAGACCAGGCCTAGGAGATGATGAAGTCAGATGTCACGAGGCATAATCTCATGAATTGGAGCATGGGACAATTTTTTGCAGGGGCCTGGAAGGAGATGCTTCCGGAGGGAAGCATCACACACCCGATCAGGGGCATTGTGGAAGAATTCCACCTGCAGTTGAAATGTCACGTTTCTAGGCCACGTCTGGACAAGAAAGGAGAGTAAAAATACCTAGACAAGATGCCTAGACAAGAAAGGAGAGTAAAAATAATACTTTGCTCTGTGATAGTCCCTTTGAATCCAGAACTCAAACATGAATTAGTGAAATATTAAACCCCAGCTGTGACATAAATACATACGGTCCCCCTTTTAGAGACACGCAAAGTCACTTGGCCAAGGTCACATGGTGAGCATATGTCATAGTCGGGGATCAGGAATCCTGATTTCCTAACAGTCCACATCCTGTTTTAGAGATAGGCTTGAGCCAAAACCTCCACTCCAAATGCTCTTGAACGTACCCAGATCCAAACTTTGTGCGTAATGAACTGGACTAAAATATCAGATCAAAACGCCCCTTCACGTTGGGAGAGATTGGAACCAGGTCCAAGCTCTGAGCTCAGAGCAGCTCCAGTGTTTCTGGCAGGATAGTCTTATTTGCATGAAATCGCCCAGAGTGGGTTGGGGCTAAAAATGAATTAGCAAAAGACAAGAGGGCCCAATGGTATTTGTGGGCCACAGGGGGTGGGGGGTGTGTGTGAGCCCAACACAGTGTGTCACCGTGATCCGACTCACCATGCCAACCTGGTGGTGGTATGGAACTGGCCTTCTACCACCTCATTGCTGTGCCCTCTGCAGCTCCTACTGTCTGGAACCCTCTCCCTGTATCTCTCTGCCTCACCAGCTCTCCATCTCTATTTGGACCTCAGCTGTAGACGTCTGATTTCCATTGTCCCTAATACTTTTTGTTCAATCAAAGTGTATGATTAAGGCTCCATGTGCTTCATTGTCTTCTCCTAAGTGCTTCTCTCCTTGATAGAAAGAGCCTTTTGATATTGACACTGGGTTGAATAGAACTTATTTCTCTGGTTAGTTACTGGATAATGCATTACATCTGTCATTAAAGGGGGGTGCCCCACACAGGCTAAGGGATCTGAGCTCTGTCTATAGCTTTCAGAGCAGCGTCTCGTCTTAGTCACACCAAATTGAGGCATAACTCTTATCACCCCACCCTCTAGATTCAGAAGGGGGCAGCTTCCAGCAGCCCACTTTTCAGAGGCACTACAGATCTGCAGCTCCCATTAACCTCAAGGGGATCTGTGAGTGCTCAGCATCTGTGAATATCATGCCATCCATTGACATAGGGAATGTGGGACAGAGAGAGAGATCAGAGAGAAGGATGGGACTGGAAAGTCACCATGTGGTATATAATTGGGGTTTGGGTTTTTTGGGGTTTTTTGGTGTAAATTAAAGGCTGTCTTAAAAACCCAAAGGAAGCAGTAGTGGAGCAATCCAGCCCTTTTGTCTATTGTGAGACAAAAGCTTTCCATTAGGCCAGTGTCATCAGGATTTTTCATGTTGCAGGTCATAGGGAAGGATTTCCTGTAGGTCAAAAGAAAGCCCAGCTTGGTCCTACAGAGCTTTTTATTATAGAGCATGGACTTAAATATCTTTGCAAGAAGTAAAATATTAAAAGGCAAAGAACTATCTACAACAATAACAATGATGCTTTTGATTTAGATAGCACCTATTATCAACATAACGGGAACGCTAAGGAGAGACGAATACCAATGAAATGCCAGTTTATCCGCTGCTAAATGCAATTCACTGTGCAGAGGTACAAGTCACAGTAGGAAGCCATCGAATGGTGCAAAGTAAATGGAAAGAGAAATTAAGTGATATGCTAAGTTTAATGGTGGGGAAACTGCTCCTTTCTGTACTTAAAATTTTCCTAAATGGACTAAGATTCAAATGTCCTCCCTCCCCCCTTTTATTTTTACCAAAAAGTGTAGATAATGGTTCTAAAACTCAAATATTTCCATTAATAAATGTTTTTTTTGAAAAGCAGACCAACTGTTTTCTTTGTCGAGTCCTTTTTTTTCAAAAAAAAAAAAATTGGAGACAATTGTGCTTTTAAAGGATACAGTGTATTTCATTTCACAAATGAAACTGTCAAACAGCTCCTCAGGAGCTTCTCAAAAACTCCTGGGCATCTTTCAATACACATGGGTGGAAATCTGCATTGTCATGGGGGGAGTTAAAACTGTCTATTTGCCACACCAGACCAGGTCTAGAGGAGAGAGATCAGATGTTTTATAAATGTGACTTGCAAAGATGAAAAATGTGGGTGTGCGCTGGAAATGGTTGGGAAAGGACCTTTTTCTGTGGAAAAAAATGTAGACAATCTTCCTTCATTTCTGTTGAAAATTTTCAGGTTTTGGCCAAAGCTGTATTCCCCCAGCTCCCCAGTTTTTGGCAAGTAAACCCCCCACATTTTTCAACAAAACCAGAATTTTTTTCTCAAATTCCCATTTAGTCAAAAAGCCATTTTCTGTCAGAAACACGTTTGACGGAAGATTTTCTAGCAGCTGTGGTGTGTGTTCTTTTATGATGCTTTAGAAAGGACCGACCTTATTTAACCTTTTTATAACTGATCTTGGCACAAAGAGCGAGAATGTGTTAATAAAATTTGCGGATGACACGAAGCTGGGGGGTATTGCTAACACGGAGAAGGACCGGGATGCTATTCAGGAAGATCTGGACCACCTTGTACACTGGAGCAATAGTAATCGGATGAAATATAATAGTGAAAAGTGCAAGGTCATGCACTTAGGGATTAATAATAAGAATTTTACATATACGTTGGGGATGCATCAGTTGGAAACGACGGAGGAGGAGAAGGACCTTGGGGTATTGGTTGATAACAGGATGACTATGAGCCGCCAATGTGATATGGCTGTTAAAAAAGCAAATGCGGTTTTAGGATGCATCAGGCGAGGTATTTCCAGCAAGGAGAAGGAGGTGTTAGTGCCGTTATATACGGCGCTGGTGAGACCCCACCTGGAATATTGTGTGCAGTTCTGGTGTCCCATGTTTAAGAAGGATGAATTCAAACTGGAACAGGTTCAGAGACGGGCTACTAGGATGATCCGAGGAATGGAAAATCTGCCTTATGAAAGGAGACTCAAAGAGCTTGGCTTGTTTAGCCTGGCCAAAAGAAGGCTCCGGGGGGATATGCTTGCTCTATATAAATATATCAGGGGGATTAACGTTAGGGAGGGAGAGGAATTGTTTAAGTTTAGTACTAATATAGGCACGAGGACGAATGGGTACAAATTGGATATTAGGAAATTTAGACTAGAAATTAGACGAAGGTTTCTGACCATTAGGGGAGTGAAGTTCTGGAATAGCCTTCCGAGGGAAGTAGTGGGGGCAAATGACTTATCTGGCTTTAAGACTAAGCTTGATAAGTATATGGAGGGGATGTTATGATGGGATAGTTTAATTTGAGCAATTGATTTTGGATTATTGGCAGATAAGTCTGCTCAATGGTCTGTGGGAATGCTGGATGGGATGGGAACTGAGTTACTGCAGAGAAATCTTTTTTGGGTGCTGGCTGGTGAGTCTTGCCCACATGCTCAGGGTTTAGCTGATCGCCATACTTGGGGTCGGGAAGGAATTTTCCTCCGGGGCGGATTGGCAGGGGCCATGGAGGTTTTTCGCCTTCCTCTGCAGCGTGGGGCATGGGTCGCTTGCTGGTGGATTCCCTGCAGCTTGAGGTCTTCAAATCTCATTTTTGAGGATTTCAATAACTCAGTCATGGGTTCGGGGTTGTTATAAATGTGTATGGGTAGGGTTTTGTGGCCTGCCTTGTGCGGGAGGTCAGACTAGATGATCATATTGGTCCCTTCTGACCTATGAGTCTATGAGTCTATAAGGAAAGCCTGATGATTTCTTTTTAAATCTGGTCTTCTCTGGGTGGTGTCCATTGAGGAATTTGGACCTGTTTCTCCACTGATGTGTAATGCTATCACATCCTCTCTCCAGATTCCAAAGGGAGCAGCCTTGCAACTTTGGTCATCATTTACACTTGTGGAAAATGGCTGCAAAGTGCCACCGTCCTGCTTGTAGGGCTTAATGTTGTGTGCACAGGCATCAATGACACAAGGTGCAAGGCAGTGGAGAATCAAACCCAGTGAGCTTTCCCAGCTGTTCATTTCAGGGACTGAAGTGTTTGGGGTTTTGATTCTTACCCTGGAGGCCAGGTAGGTCTCTGGATGGCCCCCAGATACTATCAGTACAGATTCTTATACTGTGCTCATAATAAGGACCTGAGAGCCTTCCAGTAGTGCATTAAACAATGCGACTAACAGCTGTCACGTGTTTGCTATCGCCTCCTCTCCCCAGATAGAAGTCCGTACAGTGGAGTGTCTTGTTTTGGGATGTTTTACTTTGTGTATAACACACTCGTTGCTGTATGCATATTATTTTAGAGGTGGCAAGGTCAAACAATATGCCTGGCACCTGGAACTGGAAGGAGGTCTGCTTTGTAAAAGTCCTTTGTTCCTATGGGAGTTCATGCTAAAATCTTGGACCAAACACTGAGAAAGCACTGTAGTTCAAAGCCACCTTTGCCTACCCCCTGCCCCATCTTCCCTGCTCCATTCTCACACCAAGAAAATGAACAGAGTAATTGAGAACTCAGGCCCAACAGATACTATATAAGCTGAACAAAAATCTCTACCATTTTTAATCAAGATTCCTCTGCCTGTGTGTATCTAATGTTATAAACCCGCTCATTCTCCATTTGTCCTTGGACTTTTCTAGCAGAAACTGGGGTAGGCAAGATCTGAATTTCTAGTATGAAGACAGAGACAGAAAAATCAAATTTAAACAAAAAAAATCATTTCAGGCTCTCTCTCCATCACATAAGAAAAAATAAATCCCCCTCTCCTTTTTTTCAAGTCAACTTTCATGCACCACACAGGCATTCTCCCCCTAGTGCTACCTGTGGGGTTTTAATCACTAGCCCTGGATTTATATCCCTTGGGAACAAAAGATTTCTCTTTTTCCTTATAATATAGAGAATCCTGAAACACAAGATGTGTTCTTGTTCTGGCTTTCTGTGTCCTATGCACTCTCATGTCCACTCCTACTCTCCAGTGATGGTTTTAAAAGTCAGGGGGAGGGAGAGTTGTTTGGTTTGGGTCTGAGGTTTTGTTTGTTTGAATCTTTCTCTGCTGTAACCAGAAATGAGCAATTAGCCATTATAAGCCTATTTTATAGTCCAGTGGAAGCTCCTTTTATTCACTTGGTTTTAAATGGTTATATCATTTATTCCTAGTTTTCAGGAATATAAAACATCACAACGTGTGCTGTAAATCATCATATTTTGCTTTCCGGTTTACCACTCCCTCTGCAGACGTGCCTTTACAAATGCAGGCTTTCATCTCTACGGTTCTTGACTAAGACCTGCTATGGCTCTGAGAAGTTTCGTAATGGCGTTTTGCCGACAAATCTCAACATGGTTCTTATCAAATTTCAATCTTTGCTTGGCCCAACAGTATGGGGCCTTGAGAAAGTGGCCCAGCCCTGCTTGGCTATTCGGCTGGGTTACTGAGGTGCCTGTCAGGGGCTTCATACGGTCACATTAACACTGATGAGGTTATGGATTGGAAGGGTAACTCCAAAAAGCTTGGGTGCACTGCAAGTGTTAATGCAATCCCCATTTCTCAGTCCTAGCTTGTGTAAATAACATGGGGATGGGCAGGCTTTAAAAAAACAGCTAGGTAGACCTAGGGGAACAGTGTGGTCTTGTGGCTAGAACACTAAACACCAGTTTAGCCCCCCTGCCATGTAGACAAGCTTTAAGAAATCTGCTGTCTATTCCCCGCTCTGCCACAGAGCTTCTGTGTAACCTTGGGCAAGGCAGTTCATTTCTCCCAACTTCTGTTTCCCCTCCTACCTTTCTTAGGCTGTAAGTTCTCTCATTATTTAGCTGTGCAGCGCTCAGCACAGTGGGGCTCTGATCTCATCTGCAGCCCGTAGGCACTACTGTAATACAAAGAGCTAATAATAATAAATCAGGTCCATAACTGATGGATCAAATATTGACACCTAGCCTGTGAGGTGAGATTGCGGAATGGTGACATAGGCCAGAACGGAGGCACACATCAGCAGCACAGGGGTTTTACGATAGATAATGACAGCTGTAGCTATATGCTTGAGGAATGGGGGATAAGCAGATCTCTCTCTTAAGGTTGTCACTGCGGGGCTCACAAAGGAGTTTGCAGCAATACTCGATAGATCCTAGGATTTACCTCTTTCCCACAAAGCATCAGGTTTTTGGTTGCTGCTGAAGTCAGGACACCAGATGTGATGAGGCAATACTCTGCTCTTTGTTGCTAATGTAACCCACACTTACGCAGTGTGTCTGCCTCCCTCTAGTGGCAGGGGATAAAAGCCCCACGGCTGGCCTGGCTCATCTGACAGGGCTCAGGCTGCGGGGCTAAAAATTGCTGCGTAGGCGTTGGGGCTCCAGCCCGAGTCTGAACGTCTACACAGCAGTTTCTCAGCCCTGGAATCCGAGTTCCTCAAACCCAAGTCAGCTGTCCCCGGGGTGGCGGTGGGTATTTTCTCCCCATGTAGACATACCAAAAGAGATTCTCGAGTCTGCCTGGCCTGTGAGCTAACAGAGCTGGGTCTTTTATCTCCAGCAGTAGAGGCTCACGGTCTTAGATTCAGAGGTGCTGGTCTGGATCCCCGCTGCCAATGACCCACCCAGGGGTATCGTGTCACACACTGAATAATTTTGGAAGGAACCCCTGAGTCCTGTTAACTGTGGCTAGCAGGGACCAGGCACATGGAGGAGGAGGCACGTGCCACATCTGAGAACAGAGGAAGCCCTTGGAACCATTTTGCAGTGAGCCCTTTAATGACAGTACGAATGTTATTGTGTCAGCTGGCTCCATAGTTCTGCTCTCCCGTAGTGCAAGAGCCACACTCTGGGGCCTGGGGTAGAGGGTGGTGGTGGTGGTGGGGTGTCCGTGGATGTATTCAGGGTTCTCTGGCCTGGGGCATGCTCCAAACCACCATTGACAGCAATGAGGGTAGGTGCATCTCTGTGTGTAGAGAAGAACAAACACCAATTCTGTTTGCACCAGCTGAAACACCAGTTTGCTCTTGACTATATCTAGGGGCAGCAACAGCGTAGTTAAACCAATCACTGAATTAAGATTATTGCCAGCTGTAGACAAGGCTTAGAAAGGAAGAGAAGGCCCTCCTTTTCCCCCGGTGGAAATCTTAGTGTTCCAAGATACCCCACTGCTTATTGAACGTCACATGCAGCAAAACGCACCAAGCGAAGGTGGGTTTCTGAGGCCAGAGCTACTTGCGCCATTTGGTTCAGCTGCAACGAGAGGGCATATTTCATAAAGACAAATTGCATAGTAAACCTTCTCCTTTCATTGCAACGTCTCGGTGTCGTGGTTCAGCCGGCCCAATGGGAGCGCATTATTCATTCTCTGCTGCAGCACAGCGAAGTATGTAAAAGTGTTTATCCAGCCTCTTGATGAGCCAGAACTAGTTGTACAACTGCCTTTTGTATAACATTACATAACACAGCCTTGCTAAGAAGTTTCAACCTGCCCTCTGCTTTGTTCACCAGGATTCAGCCTGGCTTCTCTCACAATGCAATCTGTACAGCACCTGATCTCCAGACAGAGCTGTTAGATTGGTGCAGTGGTCAGAAATATGACTTGTCCAGTGCTTTCAAGTTTATTCATATATTGCTTCTCGGCTGCTAACTGCAGAGCAGAGAAATGCTTATATTACCGGCAGTGGCATTCACCTTAGTGAGGTGACAGAGGAAGTGCTTCAAATAAAAAGCCAGGGGACACTCACTGCAATCCATGGATTTAGAACCAGTGGTAAAACACCTAGTTTTAGGGCCAAATCCCCAGCTGGTGAAAACTGGCACCGATTCATTGAAGTCAAGAGTGCAGTGTCAGTTTACATCAGGTGAGGGTTTGGCTTCTGTTGCTCTGTTTAGCTAATCTAATCTGATAGGCTCCCAGAAGACGGGGGGTGGTTGTTTTTATTATTAAAGAAATTATTTACAAATTGTTGGCAATTGTTTGCTTTTTTAAAATTCGGAGTCACTGGGAAGAAAATGTGTGGGTATGGGGCTGACTTTGCACTTGGTTACTCTAAATCAGGAGCGAGCGTCCTGACGTCAACAGAGCGGTGCTCACATAAAAAATATTGATAGGGGATGAAAATCAGGTCCGCTGTCTTTTGAGTTGCAGAGTGATTTCACTTTTACACAACTTGTGTGTGTACAGACATGTAGCCGGGGTGTTGATTGCATGTGGGGGGATGCACTTGTCTCTGCGTGTGAGTTTCAGAGAGAGAGAGCGGAGGGAGGGGCTATCAGAAGAATGAAATGGAGCAGCAGTGTTTAAAACTGCCGAGGCACTCGCCTGTTTAATCAAAGGATTGCAAGAAAGGTGCAGCAGATTAATTGCAGTTTTCAGACACTCACTACATGGTAATTTCATCACATTAGGAGGGTACAGGGGATTTTAAAAAACCACTCCACTCCTCGTCCAGCAAAATACATTTTATTTCACAAAATGCACTTAGGACCCATTTGCTTAGACCAGCTATGTGTCCCAAAATGTCAGCGATGTGATTAAAACGCAGTGCTGTGTATTGTGAATGCTGAGTGGAAGTTCTTGTTAAGCCTGAGAGAGGACCTACGCTAAAATGGGAAGAGTTTGGTAGGGAACGTTCCATGGGTTGCAAATATCTAGGGGTAGGACTGTAAAGGCACAAAGGGCAGCTAGCGCGCCAATGCCTACTGAAAGTCAATGAGAGTTTGGTGCCTTTTGTGCCTTTGGAAAATCTCCACCCTGTTGTACTTTTTAAAAGCTGCCCCTCTTGGGCATGCCTAGACTAAGGAAATAGCTTGTGTTTAAAAATGTTAGCTGGTTGTGACCATCTCTGCACTTTCAGCCAGGTCTGCCGCTCCTGTTCCTTCCCTCCCACGAGCCAAGGGCGCTAGGGGAGCAGGACCACGTGAGAGGAAAGGCCTGCTGCGTGTGGTGAGGTGCCCTGGCTTTGCTTACTCAAGGAGGAGACTCCAGGCTGCTACGCAAATCGGCAGGTATCACGTTCTCGAATGGTTTATGATACCATTTGCCAGCGCCAAGCTCTGTTATCAAGTCTTCAAATGTCAAAGTCAGACGGGAGCGGGACTGCAGGTGCTGAGAACAGGTGGGGGACGCTGTCCTCCTGGGTCCCACTAATTCACAGGAATTAGTAGGGAATCAGTTAATGACCGTAACGGATACAAGCGCCTGCGATGGATGCTAGGAACTGAGACGGGGAGAGGGAGGAGCTGCTGACTTGTGCCCTTGATTTTTTTCAGTCTGAGCTAACCTTACAGACGGCCTGCTTTCGGTGTTGCCGTCACCCTAGCTCGGGACTTCTGAAGCAGTGGCAGATGTTTAAAATAATGAGTGTTCTCTCTAATTACATCAGGCCACATCTCTGCTGTATAAATAGTCACTCCGCCGTTCCTGGGTAAGAGAACCAACGCTCTCCCTGCAGAGACTGTAAGATACGTTTAGAGAGAGTGACACGCCCTCCGGGGGTGTAAATCAGTGCGGGGCTATGCCAGTTGACACCAGTGAAGCGCCCGGCCCTTCTCCAGACAGGCCAGGTAAATCTCACGCTCACAGACTAAAGACCTTCACAAGTGAATTTGTTTCACAAACAACTCAATGGCCAACGAAAGCCTGCCTGGGTTGAAGACACCTTGCCACCTGACCTTTCTGCAGGGCTTTCCGGGCGTGTGCTGCTTGTTCCCTTTGAAGAGATCCTTTCCAGCTCTGCTACAACAGAGCACCAGGTGCTCATGTGAAAACTTACGCACAGATAAATGATCACTTCAGGGCCTGCCTTAAACCCATTAACGCTAAGAAACTTAGAGCCAAGACTGAGATGTCATCCTTAACTCACCTCCTTGGCAACAACACATCAAGAGATGAGAAAGACCAATTAAACCCTACTGGCATGTTCTTGGGCAGGTGTGTTACCTACAGGCTATTCTCTCTCTAGCCTTCCAATGATTCAAGTAATGTGGCTTCCGCCACCCCCTGCCCTTAGGGGTCCATTCCAGGGTGTAACTCTTAGGAAATACTCCCCGGATATTGAACCTCTGCTCAGTCCCACCCTATCACCCCAGCATGTGCCCTTTTGTTGCACTCTACACAGGTTCTCATCTACACTCCCTGGGCAATCGCAAGTAGTTACGTCTTCCCTCACGTAGCCTGCTTGTGGACAAGCAAAGCACGTTCAGAGTTTAGAGCTTTTAATCTTTGCTCCCAAATCAATCCCTTTGGGCCTTACTCTTTTTCTTTTCTTTCCTCTTTTTTTGGACTCTCTCTAAGGTGCTTATCCAGACCTTCTTGCCCTAGCGCCTGATCAGCTCCCAGTTGTATTGGCTGTAGCCTCTTTACCCTCCTGTGAAGCAGTGCTATTAACCCCATTTTAAAGCGGGGAACCGAGGCACAGGCAGACGGATTGACTTGTCCAAGATCACACAGGAAGTCTGTGACCGAGCAGGGAGTTGAATTCAGCTCTTTCAGAGCCCAGCCTAGTGCGTGTTGCCGGGCAGACAGGCCCTAGACTGGCAAGGCGAAGGTTAGTGAGAGCCCATGATTCCACAGCCAGGCTGCAGCAGAGGTCAGGTGTGGAGAGAGGAGTTAACGGGACCCAGCCTAGGTCAGGGCTGACCAGAAGCCAAGCAGAGCTCTGCTTCTCCTGAGGTGAGAGAGACTGAAGTATACTGCTGTTTAAATGAGCCGTCATGACCTGGCCCAGGGAGACCAGCCGAAGTGCTGGTTATTTGAAGACAAGCCCTGACTAAAAGGGCAGGGCCCTGCGGAAGGGTCTGTTTTGACCCTGTTTTGAGCTGTGTTTTCTCATGATTTCTTTTGGACCTTGCGATGGGAGTTCCATCATATGGGGGACATGGGCAGGAAGAGAGAGACCTGTGCACTAATTTCCCCCTGTGTCTTTTTAAAGAGACTGATTGAATCCCTTTCCAGAACCAGTATGTGTTCCTCTTCCCCAATCTTGGAGCCAAACTGGGCCCTTCAGCATCACAAGGAGCAAAAAGGGAAGTTGTGCATGAAAGAGGTGGTATGGGGAGTGGCAGAATTGCCAAAAATAATGGAACAGGAGAAACTATAGAAACAGCACTTATTAAATAAGCTGTAAAACAAATCATTGTTACCTAGTGACTCTATCTGCCTGGTTTTGATTTTGAGTGTGCTGTTTTATAGAATCCCTGACTTAGCTTTTAGAATGGTAATTTTATATTTTCCAGGTTTGGCCACGATTTTCCCATCCTAGTTATACTATAGGTATTATTTTCTCAATTTTTGACTAGTCGGGAAGGGGAAAGGTTAATGAACACCTGCTGTGTTACTGTTACATTCATTACACATGTTTCGAAACTTCACAGCCACATTAGTTCTGCAGGGTACGTTAGCGTATGACAAGAACAGGGGCTTTAAATCATACTGTTTCCCAGAAAAATAAATACATATATATATAAAAGCCTAGTGAGAGTTTGGGGCTTGTATGCTGAAATAAGGATTCAATTTAAAATTTAAGAAGGAGAATGGTTATGTTTTGTTAATTACATGCCTAATGACGGTGACAAATGTTTACAGAGGGATCAGCCAACTTCAGAACAAGACCATAGACTGTGTCTATCGAATAGCTCTTGAATCTTTCTGGATCTGTCTGTTTATGATAACCAATTGGATGATGCAGATGAATATTTAAACAAGTTCCAGCTCACTATTTTCTGAGCAAAGTATTGTATGTTGTTTAAAGCTGCAACTGGCCGTTAAACATGCTGGCTAATAAGATAAAGTCACTTGAATTATTAAATTGATTATTAAAAAATGCTGTTTTATAGATTCAAATCTACGGGCTAAGGGGGTGTTGGCTGGTGGACGGAGTAACGGAACGAGAAGGCAGGACTCCTGAATTCTGTTTCCAGCCCTGCCTCTGAGAAGCTCTTTGACTTTGGGCAAGTCACTTGACTTCTCTGTACCTTAGTTTCCCTGTTTGTAAAATGAGGAGAATGATACGAGGGGGTGTATATGAAGGTTAAATAATTAGGACTTGAGAAGTGCTTTGAGATACTTGGGTAACAGGCGTTATGGGTGGCTGAAATATTTGTTGTCAATAGATGCATCAGTTTATACCACAGACCTTAGTTAGATCTGAGTCTATGGCTAAAGCAATAGAAAATACATAGCAAGGAAAAATCCTGCATTGTCCCCAGCAAGGAACAGACTGGATGGGCCATGCAAGTCTTTTCCATTGTGATTCTGTGTTAGGAAAGGACTTTCCTAGGAGCCTCTTTCTGCAGAATTGTCCATTATGGGGTTATAAACTTTCCCTGGAACATGAGGTCTGAGCCACACTCCAGATACATGATACCAACCTAGAGGGGCCATTGGTCTGGTCTGGGAGTGCCTGTCTGTAGATCTGTCCAATATTTGTAAAAGCTCAGTAAATCTGCTACACGTGGTGAGTTTTGCTAGCTTACAGTTAGTTCAGGTGAAATAAAATCAACTCCAGCAGATCAGTAGGGCTCCACAGGTTTTTCATCTTCCCCCTTTCTCCTACTGGAGATCACAGAACCATTCTTCCTCCTGGTGGCCACCCAGTGACCAGCAAAAAGATGGATGAGGCCTCCTCCACTGAGAGACGAGCACCACCTCGGTCCTGAAGACATGCAAGCATCAAAACCTTTCCCACAACTACTGTATCTTGTTGTCTCTTTTCTCTGTGCCGGAATTGGACCTTGTGCTGAAAGCAACACCTCAGAAACCGTTCCTTTTGAAATGAATAAAGTCCTATTTTTCAAAAGCAGCGTCTGATCTCAGGGGCTTCCATTTTGTCACTTGAATTGTAGAGATGCTGAACACACATGGCTCCCAGTGACTTCCTTTGGACTTACGAGTTCGCAACCCCTCCAGAAATGCAACCGAAGCAATGTCTCAAAAATAGCACCAAAAAATGGAGGCCCCTAAAATCACAGGCCATTCTAGCAAATAGCCTGCATTGTGGAGGAGGGGTGGGAGTGTGGGGGAGATGTTAACAAGACCACACTCTTGCAACTGGAGGTGGGGTGGAGGGGAATGAAGTGCTCAAGATATAAAACTTCTGCGAGCAGGCTGCTGCTACCAGGCCAAACGATCCCGCGCAGATGGCTGAGAGATAAACGACGCCATCTTTTTCCTGTAGTGGTTCGGCTGTAATTTCTAAAAGACATTTATTAGACACAGTCTTTTCCCTTTTCTCAGGGACTGCAACAAGCAAGGTAGAAAGGGGAACCCAATGTTTTTATAGACCAGTGGCCAAAACCACATCTATTCCTCTCCTCCAATTTTCTCCTGTGACAATTTATAGGTTAGTTTCATGCTTGAATAGCTGTCTCTTTCTAGTAATATGTATTCTCCGTAAGTATTCCCTGCTGTGGCATATCCTAAGAGAACTCCATCAAATAATTATCTTCCCTTTTATTTATTCACAGTCTTTTCACTCGATCTGCATCACTATAAAATATTCCAATGGTTTCCTCTTAGTAGAGAGCCTTCCTGCGATTGTAAAGTGTATTTATGTACAGTATTAAATCCACACTATGTGCCTTTTTATCTTGGCACTTTCCTCATTTGACTCAACTGTCAGGGCTGGCTCTAGCCACCTTCCATCTCAGCAATAATATTCTGTGTAATTAGCACATGCACCAAATCTGTTTCAGTTACACTAAGGTTGTGGCACAAATAAAAATGATATACGAGTCTGCGCTTTTTCCACAGACCGCAAAGTCCTATGCAAACATGCATTAAAGAAGCTTTCTGGAAGCCTTGAGAGGAAAAGGAAATTAGCATGATTATGCTTATTTTATAGAGTGGGGAAGTGATTTGCCCATGATGACAAAGTATGTCAGTGATAGAGTAAGGAATAGAGTGCAGGTCTCCTGGGTCCCCGTCCTCCATGCTAAGGACTAACCCCCACTCCCCCGCCCCCCCCCCCAAGCCAGTAAGTTCGCAGTGTTGGCTATCGGCTCTCCTATGCCATCCATCCCTGAGACTTTTTGCTCTGATCTGAAATCCTTTAAAATGCAGCGGTCCCAGCCGTGATGGTGCTGAGGAGTAATCAAGGGTAGGTGGAAGTGCAGGGAGCCACTGACCACATGTTTTTTTTTCTTTTCCATTACACCCACCTGGGCTTATTCCTTTCCTAACCTGCACCTTTACATGGGGAAAACTAAACTTGAATAAGCCATTCCGGGTTTTATGCAAGATTCGGAGCGGGGATCCCCAACAAAGCTACCTGGTGCCTGTTGTGTGTTCATTGTATGATGATCTCCGCCGTGGAAAAATGAAAGAGCTTGATTTTCCTTTCTGCTGCCTCTCGTGTAATCCTTGACAGCAGTGCACAGTGGATGTTTAATGCTACCGAGTCAGAATGGCCATGTTTCACAGCGACTTTGAATGAGAGCTAAAAGATAGCCCGAAGGACAGGTCATGGAGACTTGAGGTCCTCTTGTACATCCGTGGTGGCCAAGGAGTTGCCATGGGTCTGCTTTCCCAAAGCAACATCTTTTTCTCTTGCCATGCCCCGTTGGTCGCTTGGTTTGCAGAGAGCGATGTAATGAAGTGATCCGTAGTGACGAACGCTGCAGAGGCAGTCACCCGAAGGAATTCTTCCCATAAATCTTTAAAAATGCAAAGAATGTGCATGAATGACAAGTTCCAGCTCGCTGTTTAATAACTGACAGGAACAGCAAAACCTGGGTGTTATTCCTAGGCTACTATTTGCTCAGCAATAGTAAAGAAGCACAGGCTGGAGATCAGAGGCGTGGCAATGAGAAACTTCCAAATGCAGGAGGCAGCTCGTCCAGACTTTGCTGATTTCAGCCTGAGTAGCAAATTTTGGAACTTCTGGGAGATCTTGATTTCTTGGTTTAGGCCCCATGTCTATTGGTTTGGATTTCAATAGTGCTCATTTTTTTTGGTTGAAAATGAAAAATTCACACAAGTGGATGAAGCCCCATTTTTCAGAAAAAAAAAAAAAAGGTTTTTTAATCAGAAAAATGTCAGCTGTCTCTAATAGTAATTCTTTCTGACCTCATAATAAATGCCTTAATGTATGTGTCACACTAAGTACAATGCCAGGAACAAAACCCTACATAAAAAGTCATCAGACCAAACTCTTATCGAGGCATTGGCAGTAGCCTTTATATGCTTTCCTGGGTGCCACATACACCAAGGAAAAATTTTCCTTGCTCTACCTTCTTAAATTCCTTCATTCACTCACAGAAGTTCCAGCTGTTACACATGTTTTTGCTTTGTGATTGTAAGGAGCAATAAATGATGGTTTCCCCTTCTCTCCTGGTATGCAGTGTGATGCAGAGATGAGCCTGCTATTCGGAGGACAGTGGAGTGCAATGGACGCTTAATCCCCGTCCACATCTTCTAGAAATAAACATGTTCACAAGGACTCTGTCCGTAGCGGCCAGGCTAAAGATGGATCCTAAACTCTGACTGATTTTGTCAAAGGTTCCCAGGGGATGCCAATGATGGATTTTGACAATGCATCCCAAAGGAATCAGATAATGTCAAGCCACAGGCACGTCGGTGGAAGATGGCCCTTAATGGTAACTTCTCATAGACTCACCCCGGGCAGCTTACGGAAAACAGTGAGGCCAACAGATATGGGATGTTTCTGGAATGAAGCCTTGTTGGTCAATTGCTCGTAAAAGGAAACTCACAGCTCTTCGCCGTGAACCTGGTGGTGCCAGGCTTAACAGGGCCAGGTCCTGACGGGTATCCCTAGCAAGCAGCAGACAATGACACCTCTCAGGGCTGTGTCCATGCCTGGGAGTGTCTCTTGCCTTTTTCCCTGAGAGAACAAATCCATACAAAACATCCAGTAGGCCCTGGCTCCACGTGAGAGTGAGCACCCCTTTGTCCTTTGCTGTCACACCTGGCAACCTCCTGTCATTGTGGGGAGGGCAGCCAGGTGACAGAAAAATGTCATGGCTTAGAGTCCCTAGCAGAATCACTCCCCTGGCAGGGAGCCAGAACAATGGCAGTGGTGGGGGTGACTCTTCTCTTGTGCTCAGGCTCTCTGGAGGGAAACCAAGAGTTATGCCAGGTCCTGCCCTAGAGACTTTAACACCTGCGCATGAAGAGGGATGGATGTGGAAGGGGAAGCCAGCCTTCACCACCTTGTTTGGAGAAGCAGAGGCAGCAAAGATTGCCCAGTGGGAGCTGGCAATCCAGCAGTTTGCAGCTGTAAAGGCGGCGGAGCAGACAGCTTGAAGCAAGAAAGAGCTGCCAACGCCTAGCGCTGTAGGATATCCTTATTCCAAGGTGAGATCCAGTTCCGCAGTGCGTGTCCATCTTTTCCTGAAATACCAGGATTTAAAGGGAGGTTCCTGGCACCATGTGAATGAGCTTCTAATGACTTGGTATGGCTACCTGGATCCCAGCACCCAGGTATGTGGCACAGGTTCCTCGGCTATTACAGCAGCCAGGAACATGAGAATATAACCAGAGGCAGAGAGATGACAGCTATCTTAATTGTCACCTATGGCTTAAGGCAAGGGCATGACCCCTTTAAACACTGGCATCATGCTGTCCAGACAGATGGACATAACGCAAGGGAGGCAAAATGAAAGGAAACGATATCCTTTGTCTTGTCTCATGGGGGATTGCTGCTGCCCTCCTTGGGCTTTCTGCTCATGCCCCATGAAGGACAGGGCATAAGCAGATGGAAGGTGGGTCTAAAAAAAGTTCAAGTTCAAGAGAGCAGCTTGTGGTGTGTAAAATAAGTGATTTGATTGGATGCATGACTCTGGATCCTAAGTCTGCTGAAGTCAATGGGAATTTGGGAACATGGCAGTTTAACTGGATGTGATCGGGGGGTTCATCCATCCTCTCACCAACAGCTGCTTCAAAAGAGCCAGTCCCCAGGGAATGTCTCTTCCTAACCCTCCTCTGGTGGAGACTGGCTCGTACCCTGAATCTGGAGGGTTTTATACCCTTCCCAAACCTTACGTACCTTTTTAAATCTAAACTCTTATAATCCTGGATATTCTTGTCTTTAATTGACTTCGATATGCTGTGGATCAGGCTTGTTACTTGCAGCATTTGCACATAGCTCTACAAAATCCCACAGTTGAAAGGCAGAGCAGGTAGTTGCCTGATTGTACACCATCCCATGCCCAGGTGCACCGACGCTCTTTTTGCAAGCATAAATGGCCGTTTGCAGGGGAGTCGCACGTAAGCGGCTGGGGCTGCAACTTAGCTGCCAGTGTTTAAAAAGTTTAGCCCACAGCGATGCTGTGAATTTCATCAGCACTTGAGTGGAGGAGCTCGTCCATTCTTTGGGGCTGCGACATGTCAAAACAGTCTCCATGTGTCATGTGGCTTGCACTACTCTTTTAAAGTAAGGAAACATTTGATCAGCTGCTCAGTGTTGGATTTTTATGCCATGATTGGTTATTTGGCTGTCACAATTGGATCTCTGCTTGTTGATAATGATGAGTTATGGAAAAAAATAGCAGCAATAGTTGAGAATCATTGCTTTTACTTGAAGATATCTCATCATTCTGCCTCGAGTCAGGCTGGCTCAGGCCTGGAGAGGATGCTCCCAGCATAGGGAGATGTCTAAGTAAAAGAAAGGTTTATGCTGATGACAGTAATGCTTGCACCCATTTGGACCCAATGTATCTTTAAGTGGCTTAATATCGAATCATTGAAAGCACTCCCTAGCAAGGGTTAACTGTGTGTATAAAATTGATTGCGATTTTAGTAATTCCGTATAATCACAGTCTACCAGCAGGTTGCTTTTCCAGCAGGAGGGTTTGGAATTATTTTCTGGAGTTTGCAATATAGAACTTAAATTAAGCCTCAGAAGTCAGAGGAGCTCTGCTGCATCTCTAATGTGGTGCTAAATTCTCAGCAGCACATTCTTTGTATTAAAGTCTTTGCTAGCAATTAGGTTCATTAACTATCACAATACCTTATTTATTACTCGGCATGCCATATGGTTTCCCAGCTAAAGAATGGCACCCATTCTAGCACAGACCATTTGGCATCATAAAAATGTTAACAAATAATGTTATGGCTCTCAAGGGCAAAAGGGCTTGCTGGGTTGCAGGTCTGAACGGCAGGAGAGAATATGAAAACATTTTTCTTCTATAGCGAAAGAGAATTCCTCCAGACAGAAAGAAGTATTCAAAGAATATAGCACTTGCATAACACAAATGGGAGTTTTATACATGCCCATAATGGCTATGTCAATATTTGCAGTAGGCAATGCTCTCACTCATCTCCTTTCCTCTCCCCCATTTACTTCCCCTCCCTTTTGCTACGAATTCGTTTAAGAGAAACAAACCAGGAGGATCCCGGGCCCAAGCTGCAGAAGACTGGAAGGCGGAGCTGGAGATTCACTAAAGTTCAAATGCTTCTTTGCAGCTGGCTAGGAACGACTTCTCCCCACCACCCCCATTCTTCTTTCTTGTGTTTTCTAGGGGATCAGTGAAAGTTTGTCCTATTTGGATGAGGAAAGAGATTTTGTCAGCTCTCTGGTAGAAGTCAAAGGGGGGGGGAGTAGTTCTCAAAAGAGAAGAGTTTGATTTTGTAATCAATGTCTTTTGTTCCCCTTTCCTTCATCTCCTTCCCATCATGTAATTTTTAACACCTTGAAGGTTTGTGCATATGCCATCTCTTGATACATGGTCAGGGCTCTGAAAGCAGAATTTAGTCATCACCTGATTTAGATATATACATCTATTGCTTTAAATCTCAGTTTTGCATGGCACTGGTTTTGTGGAACACACAAGCACACTTGAGTGAGTGAGTGCATGTGCAAAATTCCCTTTGACACTGGACTTTAATGGGTAAGAATGTTGATAACATACAGTTCCAACTTGTTACAATCCAACCTTTGCCCCCACCAAAGGACTTGTGGCTTTGTTATTGAAGCACTTTGGATTTACAGAATCTGTACATTTCTGAGCCTTCATCACCCAAACATCCAAAAGGCAACAGCTGTCTTAGGGCCTTGGTAACCGACCAGAGAGCTTTTCACATCTAGGTCACTGGATCAGCTCTGATCCAGCCTAGTAGAGAATAAAAGACTTACAGTCTAACAGCTGGCCAGTGGCCTTTGGAGAAAAAGATGGGCCTCTCAGTTCAGTCCCTAGTGTCAGCGTCACAAAAACTGCCATTCCAGTTGATTCCCTTGTTGGCAATCTCATCAGAAAGGCTAGGGATTTAAAGGGTCTGGGAAATTAAAATTCTCTCTTGCCATGATAGGTGCTCCCTCCAGCGCTGAGGTAACGACACACCCACAGGGGGTGATGTGAGGGGGGAAAGTTGCCCTGATGCATCTGTTCTGTGGCTATTCTCCAGGGCTGTCAGTCTGGGAATTTGATTTACTCTTCAAAGGAAAAACAAAACCACTCAAAGGAGGATTCTGATAAAGTCAAATTTAAGTAATGAAGAAAGTCCAGCTTCAACTAGACTTTTCTCTAGCTTCAATATTCACAGATTTACGGGAGATGGTGACAACTTCAGTAATGATTACTTGCTAGCATCTAGGATTATCTCGTTGACACCCACCCCCCATGCAGTTGCCTTCTCTCCCCTAGAGGTTCAGTAGATAATGATCCAGGGAAGGACATAACCTGAGCTGGAACATTATGGCTCTGGTCTTGCAGAAGGTGCCATGGCGTCTTTACTTGACCACAGCTGCTCCAAGCATCATTTTGTATTTCACCGGAGAAATGGCAAATCTATCAGCCCAGGACCCCACTACATTACCAGCCGGGGGCCCTAGTTTCAGTAACGACTCAAAGGAAGAATGATCTTCTGCTCAGTTCACCAACACAACTTCTGTGACCCCTGGGTTTTACTTGGAGGTCTCTTGTACAAACTGCAGCCAGCTCCAACCAGGCTTAGTTATCGCATCTGATTAGAGCACATCGCAAGGAGATAAGGCATGCTGCACTTGGATAACAAACATGGGGACGAGCACTCTAGACATACCTTAGATATGCAGCGTATGCTCCTCTCTCATTCCAGCAAACAGGAACAATCATGTTTCCATTTCATTGTTATTTAAGAGTGTGTGTGTGTGTGTGTGTGTGTGTGTGTGTGTGAGCGAGCGAGCGAGCGAGTGGTGGCTCTGTTGTTAAACTGATATTTCCATTCCTAGAGCTGAAGTTGTAAGTGCTCTTCTATGGATATTTTGCTTTTTCTTGCTGATCTCTTTCCTTATTGTTTCTGAAATGTTCTATTTCCTGTTTGGTTCTTTAATAAAGATTACCCACTACCCACCAAAGGGGACATTTAAGGTAATTAAGGTGACTCTGGGAATGAGAATAACCAACCCACAAAACACTCAAAGAAAGGAGTAAGGGATGTGATGGACAAATGCTTCTTCTTAGATTCATTGATTTTTAAGGTCAGATGGGACCATTCTGATCATCTAGTCTGACCTCCTGCACAACACAGACGCAGAACCTCACCCCGTGATTCCTGCATCCAGCCCCACCGCTTGTGGGTGGACTAGAACGTATCTTTTAGAAAAACATCCCGTCTTAATTTAAAGATGCTAAGCGATGATGAACGTACCACACCCCTTGGTAATCTGTTCCAATGGCTAACTACCCTCACTAGTGACAATCTGCACCTTTGTTCCTTGCTAACTTTTGCTTTCTAGAGCACTGACCTCAGAAATTTGGAATCCTCTCCCTCTTTCTTTTTATGCAGTGAAACCGCTGCCAAATCCTAAAGCAATTAACAGTTTTGTGGCCTCCAGTATAGCTTGAACAACGAATCAAAAAGGTAGCTGTGGGAAGCAAGAACAGAATACACACACACAGAGGAGATGATTTTCAGGAACATAACAGATAGGCACAAGATGAGCCAAAGTGGATTATTGTAATGGTATGTAGAAATAATTTCACTATGCTGGGCCTAGTACTTTATCCAGTTTTGTAATGAAAACCTACTAGACAGCAACACTGAGGCTGACTCCAGAACAAGGTGGAAACACCACTACTCTTTAGTCACATCTGGGGCTCCTAGAACGTCTTAGAATAAGAGCCAAGGGTCTGAAAGGAACCCTTCATGTAGGAACTGGGGGTCATTTTCCAACCCTGCTCTGTGCATGGAACTTCTCTTTGATCAAAAGGGCGTTCTGCATACAACTGCTGGTGGCATATGGCCTGTGTCAAAGGGAGCAGGTCCAGTGCTAGAAAAATGGATGGTCAGATTGCAGATCCAGCGCTGGCCAAGGCAGGTGCGTGGTTTGATGGGGCTGGCATAGCAGGGGCTGTGCGCAGAGATCCGCCCCCTTGGCGGCAGCCAGTGACCTGGTTGCGGAGACCAGCCTCCAGGTCTGGAGGAGGTCCTGGTAGAAGGCGGGCAGCTCGGAGAGGTCTCTCAGAAGACCCCTCGGGTGGAGATAAAAGAGCTGCCAGTTGCATCAGAGCCCTTGGAGGAAGGTGTGCACCAGTGCACTCCACACCGGACAGGACTGCTGGGTGCTATTTGGGTACCTGGATGGGGGCGGGAACAAGCCTGCCCACAGCTAAAAGCCCCTCCCCTTCTCTCTCTGCTCAACTGATTATGGGGGACAACCTATGCCAGACAGGACTGCTGGGGACTGAGGAGGGCTGTCTGCCCATCAGAGCAGTGAACTGGTGGGGAGTCAGGGAAATTGAGACTTCGTTCTGGGGCTCTTCTACTTGCTGGCTTGCCACCCCCCAGGCAATTGATTAATAACCTCTCCTGCTGTACTGAAGGTAAATTCATGTATTATTGGGCAGAGCAGATCTCCCCTCCAAGCCCCTGCCAGGCAGGAAGGAGTTAAAGTGGTCATCTGGGCGCAAACGTCTCCCACCTGGTGGATCCCAGCAAGCCTGATGGGGGTTGTGCCCTTAAAAGGGAGGGAAGTAAGGTGGCCATGCCTCAGCCGGAGGGAGCCCCTTTAGAAAGCAGAGGGCCTAGCTCTCATCTCATTGCCTCTTCTGGGCCTCCCTGGACTCTGTCCTTCATGGGCTACTTTACGTGCCCTGCAATGGGGCCAGATGATCTGAACGGCAGAAGCTGCAGGGCTGGATCAGAGAGGAGAGACACCCCCCTTCTCTCCAGGGGCGTTCCTGAGCGGTGTGGCCTACTCCAACTATCAGGTATTGATTGGTGGTGATTAGTCAGCCTCCCAACACGGCTCTGGTGCCTTTTCCAACAGTGTAAAGTAACGGTAGGGGTGAACCTTTCAAAAGTTCCTAAGGCTCAGATCCGCTAAGGTATTGAGGTACCTGCCCCACCCTGAAATCAGCTCGCCTAGGGAGGTCAGGCACTTGAATGCTTTGGAGGATCTGAGCCTTAGGAATTCAAGCCCCGTTTTCTAAAGTGATTCAAGAACTTGAGAGCCAGTGGGGTTCAGCTGTTCTAGTGCTCTGATATTTTCCAAATTATTGTCTATATATTTCCTCCACTGAGGTGTGTGTATTTTCTGTGGCTTGTGTTATCATTTGCTGAATATATTATGACCTTTGATTAACTTGGAAACCCTTCTGTGGCTTCCCCTTCCCATTTGAGTGCTTAACAAATAAACCACTGGTATATCCTTGCATTATTGATTACCCTCATTAGCGTGGACTGTGGATTAAAGCTGCCTTCGTGCGTTTTCATTTCCTGACCCCTAGGTGTGAGCACAACCCTGCACTCCATCCAGATGGTATCCGCAAGCGCCCAAGGAATGAACACAAATGCACTTGAGAGCAAAAACTGCGTAGTGGGGGTCTTGCTCACAGTGTGTGAGTGGGCTCAGTTGTTGTCAGCAACCACTAGAGGTCAGAAGGAGTTGCTGAGAAACGGGCCGTAGCTTGTCTTGAGTGACTTCGTGGTGCAGTATGCAACGAGAGCATCAAATATTTCTCATTATTGTTTATTGTGGGCTTGACATGACTTCTCGCGCAAGCCCCTGGCTACTGGCTTGGAGGAAGAGGAGTGCAGGGCTGGGGAATCCAAAGAAGAGGGAGAAAAGCAAACCCTTTAAAAATAATTTGAATGTGGCTCTTTAAGGCAGGAGGTATATAAAGCAAACTTCCCCTCTACGGACTTTTTATTTGCTCACTGTAAAGACAATGAAAAGAGCAGACCAGAGCCTGTGCATGTGTTAATGGTGTAGGTACTACGGAAATCAGCCACGGCCAGTTATACTAGTTGATGATCTGGCTCCAATGGAGCTGTGCTCAACGTACACCAGCCCCGTCTTTCTTAGCTGTAGCTGAACTTGAGCTTTGCTATAAGTTAATTCTTCCCAATGTTACTCTTGCAGACAGCGCGCCCCTCCCGGCCTCTTGGCTCAGACCTTCTTTTTCTCCTCTTCCCCCTCCTCCCCCAAAAGCTAAAACACTTTAAGGTGGGGGAAGCTGCTGGCTGGACAGCCCTAGAGACTGAAGTCCTTTCTTTATCTACAAAACAAATACAGCACCGAGAGTAGTAACAAGAGCTTCCCCCCTGCCCAGTACCTTGCCTGTCAGCTACTCTGTATGCCTTCTTCAACCCTGGGCACCTCTACCCAGTTACTCCTGTGGGACGAGTTGTGATGCAGCTCAAAAGGCACTGTAGGAAGATTTAATGAAGAAACAGCCTCTACTCCAAAAAGCTTACAATCTAATCACCACCGTGTTTTCCACAGGCCACTGGAAACCAGTGAGATCTGGAAAACTTTCATTCAGTGTGATCCTGGCCTCTGACCTGCTATCTCATTGCCAAGCCCTTGAGTTATGGGTTTGCCCATTGCTACTCAATTTGGAGTCAGGGTTAAGCTTTCCTGCCTCTGAGCCCATCCCCAGCTGGTCGTTTTTAAACTCCTTTCATGCTCAGCTTAGTCTGTCCTTCGTGATACTGGTTGCAATTCTGCCTTCATAAAGGGCCTTCTGCTTGGCTTCCTCCTCCGCGGCCTGTGAATACGAGAGCTGTTTCTCCCTCCCCGCCTCATCTCAGTTCATCCCAGCTAGATTCCATCTGATCTTTGCTGGATCTGCCTCTCTCATTCTCCGCGTCTCCAGTCTCATAGTGCTTGTGTGTTCTGTTGCCCACATCAACGCAGGCAGCCAGTCTGCAACCAATTATTCTCAGCACATTGCTCTGTCCCCCATGCTCTAAGCTCTCATAATGAGCCGGGTTCCTAAAGGAGCTGCTAACAAAGAGCTTTGGCTTGTAGATTGTAGTCCGCCTCGGAGGTGGATGGACAGAGTTTACCAAACCAATGCCTGAATTCTACAGTTCTTTCAATACGGTGAAATACATGCCAAGGCCACATCGTACTTAGCACTGTATCATGCAGTAGCCTTTCCACACCAGGGATAGGTGGATAATTTAAAGTGGGGCTTTAAAGCTGGGAAAATCTTCCTGAGACTGCGCACCCATTGCACTAAAATCCTAGTTTGCTTTTAGTCTCCCCATAATTTTCCCTTGCTCTGTTTTATGAAGATGAGAAATATGGGTTTAAATGTTCAAAAGTGATGAGTGATTTTTGGAACTCAGCCTGTGAACGTTTTGCATCTCCTGATTCCTCAAGTTTGACGTCCTAAAATTGAGCCCTTACTCAATTACTAGTCACGTGGGAGAAGTTAGGCCCTTTTTTGAAAAAAAAAGAAGAGTTTGCTCCCTTCTCCTTCATGCCCAGGGAAGACCTGATGTTAAACTGGTTATGTCCTATTCTTTTTCCTGGTGAGGGATTGATGTCACAAAGCCCCTGTCACAAGGAGCCTGTCAAATGGTGAAGGAGAGCGGAGTTCTGGTCCACTGCTGGCAGAATTAGGGCATCTGCAGCGCTCGAGACGGTTGGCTACAGACAGACAGACTCTGACCACTCGGGGTCAGATTATCGAAGGTAAGCCTTTCATACTGGGATGACCAGACTACAGTGGGGAATGGATGTAAGGAAACATTAGTGCAGAGAGTTTTCCTGGGTTCTGAGGCCCAGATTATTCAAGGTATTTAGGGCCTAAAGATCCAGCAAGATGCCACATGTGATATCCCCTCTTCCCTCCAAAAGCACAGAGGTGCCGAAGTCCTGTTGAAATATCTGCATGAATAGCTTTGAAAATCTGACCCTCAAACTAGTTCTTATCCAGGAAAGCAGTGCAAGAATGTTTTCCCTCCATTCATTCCCCATTCTAACCCAGCCATTGCATCACAGAATGTATTTGGATGCCAGATATGGAACCCACCAACTTTCCCTCCTTTATGAAAGTCAAATTTCCAAAGGCATTTTTAAGAGTAAATTCCTTCAGCATGTTCCTCCCCACTGCAAATGCTTACCCCCTTGCAAAATTATGCTGCTAATTGCATGGACAAATACATTGTGACTGATTTGGAGTGCCCCAATTTCTTCCAGCCTTCAAAAGGGATTCATAAATAGCTCTTTAAAAAATAGGGTAGTTTGCAAATTGTCTTGATTTACGAATGTTATCTAAAGTTCCAGTCACTTAGGAATTTCTAAATAGATAAGATACCAAGGATTTGTTTTATCTTCTGGCAATTATTAAGAAAATAAAATCAGTTAATATCTAACCGTGTATCCAGACTGTAATGTTTGGATGTAAACTCTTATTCACACATCTTTGGTGCTCTGGAGTCCTGTATCCTAAGCGTGGGTTTTTGGAATAATCAGGGGAACCCTCGATTAAATCACAGCTGCATATATACAGATCAGAACACTGTATATGCTCCCCAGGTTTTTGTTATGTGTGACTCGGTCACCTAAATGTTCTCTTATGCAAGAAATCAACCATCTCGGAGCCCATTCTAATAGAACAAATTTCCCCAGCTGTGTGTGCATCGCATGTGAAGCTACGGTAAACAAACAAGTGTTCCACAAATGGGGACTTTTTTTTTGGCCCTGAGAAGAAAAAGAATGGCTGATATTTAGAAAGGGGATTGGATGGCTCAGGCTGTTGGAAATAAGATAAGGAGCTTTGCACTTCCTAGAGAGGGAGGTTAGGGTGATAGCCTAGAGACCTGAGTTCAATTCTCTGCTCTTCTACCGATTTCCTGCAGGGCCTTGGGCAAGACACTTGGGGTAAAATTTTACCTGGTAAAGGTTGGCAGGCACACAGATACTATGGTAATGGGGGGAGGTGCGGGGGGGGTATGATCAGTTTAAATCTTGGCCTGCAGGGGTAGTTAGCTGGTTGGTCATCAGTTTGAAAGGAGTTAGCTTTAGTTGGGTTCCTCGTGGACAGGTGTTCCCCACTTACTGCCCCCTTTTGTGGCCACAGATTGAAAGGAGGAAGAACATCCTCTTCCTCCAGACTTGGTCTTTTCAGGGCAGGTTTCACTATTCTGGTGGGGAATGAGGCGTTGGTACAGGGTTGGGGGGTCAGAATCCTGTGTTCTATCTGTTTGGGGGAGAAACGGGAACATTTGGTCCTCAGGAGCTGTCAGACTACCACCTTTCCCCAGTCTAGCACTAAACTCATTGTAAAGAGAAATTCAAATCAAAGTGGGGGACAGGAACCCATCTATGAAAGGACGAGAGAAATGACTGAAGGACAGCATGCTGGGGGGCAGTTACACCTGGGGAAAACCTGTGCTCTCTGTGAACTGCTTTCGTTGAGTCCCTAATTTATTCTAGTCTATTTAAAAGTTCTTTTAAGATGAGCTGTACAGGGTATATGCACAGCCCTTCTGTACCATGCAGTTAGGTCTGGCATTTAAAATCAGAGCATGTTTTCCTCCCCGTCCCATGCACGATGTCAAATATTTTAGGTTAAGAAAAGGGAAAAAGAGGAAAAATAATTACACAGTAAATTTAAATCAGGGCAACTCCCCTGCTTATTAAGACTTCAAGAGTTACACGTTGCTGCTTCTGGCTTCAGCTATCTTGAATACGTACAAAGGGTAATTCTAAAAATAGGTACTGTACAAATGATTAGGTCATACACCGCTTGGAGCAGACTTTTTTATTTAATTACAAACTAGACCTTCCCTTGTTGGTGGGGAAAAATATAAATACGACAGTTCAAAGCCTGGCTGCCCGTTTTGCAGCACTATAAAGTTTGCACTCCTTAGCTGAGTCACTGTAGATAAATTCCCTTTTGTGTTTGGGGATTTAGTCATGGAATGTGGGCAGGCTGGCCTCCTCTGTCATGGTCCTGAGTCACAACTCACAATGATCCTCATAGTGTTTGCAGGCTTAGGGGCCATAAGACACTAATTAGCCTTATTGTCTTACAGGCTCCCCAGTAAATACAACCTGGACAAAGGGGGAAGGAAGGGAGAGCAGGCATCAAAATCTGCAAACCCGAGAAATTATTATGCAAATGCCAGTCTATCACAGGCTTGTAGCTTTTTTTGATCCATTTGATCTCTGAATGCTGACATTTCAAGAGCCCAAGGAAAGGTCTAACCTCTTCATTGAATCTGTTGTATTTCCATGTGATTATATTGCCGCCTTAATGCTGTTGCGCGTGCAGTCTGTGTCTGCCTCCTGCAGCACAAATGCGAAGAGCTGAGATTTACAAAAGTGATGTAGGCCCTGATCCTCGAAAGGCGTTTAGGCACCCAGTTCCTATTGAAATCAGTGAGAATTAGGCACCTAAACACTTCTGAGGACCTTGGCCTTAGTGTTCATTTTTGGGGGGTCTGATCTGAGACACTTTAGAGGGGCTTGATTTTTCAGAAAGCACTGAGCCTCCTCCCTTCTACAAATCAGGCCCCTTTCAGCGGGGCCCCCTCAAATCATTAGCCACTTTTGAACACCCTTGCCCATTGTGCTCCTCACCGCAGAGAGTCACAGGCCTCAATTCCCCCACTTTTGCATGCAGCTGTGATATGCCTGTGTCCAGTATTTGAACTGCTCAAATGGATTTCACATGACGTTTAATATTCTGTGGTTGCACATTTAGCAGCGTTCCGGGGTTCCTGTAAAGTTTTAATTTTTTTTCCTATAAACAGCTGTGTTTTTTTAAAACAAAGTCTAACACATTTAATCATCCTTTTCATAAGCTGTCAGCTTGTCTTCTATGTGAACTTGGAGCAGTGAATTATGCTCAAATCTCAGCACAAACCTAGCACATGTGCAGTAAGAACTTTGCATAAATAAAATTGCAAAACTATCATTTAAAAATGATGCCAAAAGCCATAGATTTTAGTATTTAACTCAGAATAGCTTTTCCTCCTCACCTAAAGCCCAGCTGATAACATTTTAAACCACTATCACAATAGTCCCTCGGCAGCAACAAACAAACAAACAGCTCTCCGTGCCACATAAAAGCATTCATGATTCCATGGGACAAACCATTGGCCCTAATTTATAGAATTCCTGCTCCTTCCCACCCCCTCTCCAGCTGCCCTGCTAACTGGTCAACTTTGCAAGCTCAAGACTTTGCTGTGAAACTGACTCAACTTTTTACTATCAGAGTTGCTACATTTTTTCTATAGGAACGAGCTTTACTAGCTTCCACTAATCTAGCATCTTTCAACCCAAAGCTTTTTAAAAGACTAACAAACTGATATACAAGTATTTTTTCACTCCCCACTAAGATTTGCATTCAACTCTGGGGTAGAAAGCACTAGTTTAGAAAGCAACTATGTAGAAAGCAACACTGTATAACACTGATGAAGGGCTGGAAGAAAAAGAGAATGTGTGTGACAGGGCAGAGAATCTTTTTGGAGGCTGGCAAGGAAGTGGTTATTTCTGGCTAGTGGAAGGAACACAGCTGTGTCCTGAGTGCAGGGATTTGCAGGGTAACAGGGTGGGGTCGGCTGCAGGGAGTTAATTATTTCCACCTAGTCATAAGAAGGATTGTGTTGTGAGCTGAGTCTAACAAATGAAGTCAAGATACCTAGGAGGAGTTTCAAAGTGGAGACTGACTTTCTCCTTTGGGGCTCCTAGTTAAAGCGAGCTATACTCTGCATTTTTGTTTTGCCGTTTAGCTGAGTGGAGTCCTGTTGTGTTTGACCCCGCACAGGGTGACTCACTCTTTTGTGTGTGTGTGTTGTACAAGAGGGTTTACCACCCTTAAAAACAAGCATCTCCAGAACTCTCTATTGCAGCTGGTGGTGAGCGTTGAACATCACCCGTCACGCCCCCAGTTCTAGGCCTTTGCGATAGCTAAAGGTAATGAACTAAATGAAGGAAGTTGAGGATGAAAAAGATCTGCTAGGTCATCTAGTTAATTCACTAGCCAGTGCAGGACCATGTTCTTTTGCTTTTTAAAATACATTCTCTCATTCGTCTTCCCATTTAGTCTTAAGCATCTTGAGTGGTGGCTCTTCTATTATTTAAATTTGAGAGACTATTTTTCAGTTTCATCTTATCCTTTTTGGGCGGGAGCTCTTCCTAATATTCAGTTGACCTTTTCCTCATTTCATCCTGCTACACTTGGTTAGATCCCTTTCCATTGAGATTTCTGTCCTTAAGGTACATGTGGAGTGTGATGGTCGGTAGTTATTCAGTTCAGGGACCTTCTCTTCATGTCTATTAAATACTTCCTGCACTGCTGCCCTAAACAAATTGATAATGTCCCATTCCCCCAACTTCAGTCATCCCGTAGCTCAAAGAATAACTCTCCCCACTACACTGGTAACACAAGAGGTGGTTTTGAAATGTTCCTTGGCTTTCCACAAGTGGGTATCTAGGAGGAAATGTTTTCTTAATGCTACCTTTCTGCGAAGATCTAGTGAAATCCTGGAAGTCTTGCAAGTTTAATACTAAAGGTTAATAATAATCACAAAAGGCAGCACATCATTGCCTCTGTATCTGGTTGAGAGATTTACAACTTAAGCTCATGGCAAAGGAAGAAATTGCTTCCATCACGTGGAGTAATGGCACATGGAGAGCCATTTGGGCATGACTGCTATTTAACATGACAATCCCAGCCTGGCTTCATTTAATGTGCTGGTTCTTTTCTAATAAACACATTACACTACAAGGTGAGGATTTGCTGTTTAAAAGTAAGTAAATTGCAGAGGGAGGGAGTGGAAGGTCAGAGTGCAATAGATTTTGCAAGGGGTGAGAGTAAAAGGGAAAGAAGCATCTCTTGGCATGTAGGGGATAACTTCTTTGCATGGATAGCCCTCGCAGAGTTTTCTTTTTTTGTGGGCAGGCAGCCCCAGAGCTAGATGACTAGGCTCTTAAATTTTCACCTATTGCTATAACACCTAGCATTTCTGGGGCTGATAATTAAGGACTTGGGAATTAAGAGAGAGCTGCAGCATCTGCTGGTCTTTTATATGGCTTATTCACAACAGGTGGGCACAAATTGCTGTCAGCCTCTTCAAAGACCTGTTTTGGGTGGAAGGGGGAATGTGTAATGTACAGGTACAGGCACAGGCGGTTGTTGCTGGATTCAAGCCACTTGAGATGTTTGGTCTCTCCTTGTGTTCTTCCCATACCTCTGATTGTGTGTGAGTGAGGGACTAGAGGTTTGTTAAGCAGATCTTCAGTTTCTCCAGTCCTATCTAGCCAGATCCTACTGCAGCTAGTTGTAATGAATATCCCTTTTAAGGCTTCTGGATTGTAACAAGAAGCCCCCAGGACAGCTGGAGTCTAGTGCAGGAAAAATTTGTACTGAGCAGATTGTGTGAGCTCTGCTGTTACAAAAGCACTCAGCTGGTACTGGTGTGTGTGTGTGTGTGTGTGAGTGTGAGAGAGAGAGAGAGAGATGCTACACAAGTAAAAATATGAACCCATTGGAATCTCATTTACATTTCATCTTTCCATTTGTCTCAAGGCACCCAACTACCAGGTAAGTGGTTTCTTTTGCTTGTGTTGTCAGAACTTCCAAGGCTTGCGTTTGACTTGATTTGGAGAAGGAAACAAAGTTTTATCTTAATTAAATCAAGAAGATGGGGGGGCTACTCATAGCTGAATTTGCTATCTTAACATTTCCTATGCAGACTGTATATAAGGGACTGACATTTAGAAGGGCACCAGCAAGGTTTTTTCATCTTTCTATTTCATACCTCTAAGACCTGGTCTACCTTTCACTTCATGGTCTGTGATCTCCAAGCGCTGTCAGCTCTGGAAGAGTGTGTGTGGGGTGTGTGTGAGAGAGAGAAATTCCGAAGGAAATAGGGAGGCAGTGTTCCTAGTGGCATGAGTGTTTTCTGAGGAGGGCTCCCTTGTTCCTGCTATTGTCAAGCCACAGATGTGCCTGACCACGCTGTTACCACAAAGCTAATGTAAGTGCAAATATTGGTTTATATTTTTACTACAGTCCCTGGCTTCAGGCAATAGGTGGTCTCTTTAGCTCATATGCATACACCCAGAGACCACAATATTTGCAACTAAATACAGTAACCCTTACTGCCATGGTCCATGGCAGTGTGTGGGAGATGGGCATTGAAGAGGGAGTGTGGGGAGAAAGAGAGAGAGGCAGATCTGAGGGAGTGCAAGGTTTGGATCAGAATCACTCTGCTGCTGAGCGGGCCAAATCCAATGAACTTTTTAGATGTGCCTGTGGAAGTTGAATGTCAGCTGAATGGAACCTGCAAGAGAATGTAATACATAGACCAGACATAATTAGGGGGGCCTCTAGGCCCTTTTGCAATATCCAAGCCCCATTTTATAGGTGCTGAATACAAAAATGGAAAGAGATCATCAATGTCCCAAAGAGTTTGCCATTTATGCAGACAAGACAAAGGGTGGGAAGGGAAAAGAAGGTGAAGTAACCTTCCTAATGCTATTGGCATAACCAAGGTCTCCTATTAGAGCAGTGAAGAGAGATTGTTCTGGGTTGAGGGGGGAAAGGGAGAGATTTTAAAAATTGCTTTTTTTCCCAATTTGGAATGAAAGCAAAAATTTGAGCTGCTCTGTGGGAGGGGATGGCACCAGGGACCCTGGGGTTCCCTGCTCCAAGGCAGTCTATCAGATAGGTTGGTGAGGAGCCAGGTGGATGAGCTGGCATGAAAGCAGGCAGGTTGCCACTGGAACTTTGTCAAAATCAAATAGTCTTTATGGAATCCTTCCATTCGGACACCTTCTGATGGGGTGGGGGGGGGAGTTTCACTAGAATTTTCTGTCCTGCTCTATCCATTGAGGCCTTTGATCTGCAAAAGACATCTGAAAATTTCTTTCAGAAATGAAAATGCCTTCAAGTGCGTCCATAATATAATAGTGGGAAGAAGTGCATGCCATGGGAGGGAATTTTTAGACTGAGCTGTTTGGAAGACTATGTGAAAAGAGGGGTTCAGTCAGGTTCCTACAGGTAAGGTATTCCCACCATAAACATCACTCACCTATTCAGTACCTTTATTGACTGCCTCAGCGCAGAAGCTTGGGACTGAGTGGTCCACATAGTCTAACTCCCTTCTCACCTCTAGGTGAGAAGGCCCCTGCCAGGGAATGTGCAGGCTAACTTCTTAGGGGAAGATCTAACCGTTATTTTAGATAGTGTGTTCTTGGGCAGGTACCATCTTGTTGTGTGTTTGTACAGCACCTTGCACAATGGAGTGCTAGTTCATGACTGGAGTTCCTAGGCTCCACTGCAATACAAATGATAAAAATAAGAATGCACTTGAGTAAAGTGATATAACTAGTCCTCTTTCAGTCAAGGGAAACTAGTCTGGTGAGCGAAGCGTATGCACGTGCATGCGTGTTTGCAGGAACAGAGCTTTGGAACATGGACAATACTTGAATTTGTATTTGTATAGCACAATAGGGGCTAGATTCTGACTGGGGACTCTGAGAGCCACCATATAACCATTAAGACACAGTTTGAAGCGGGGAGTATTTAAGTGCTCTGTTGCCTGAGTTATACCTATTCTGTGGACAAATAACGACTTCACTTGTAGGGGCATCAATCCAATATCTCCTGACAAATAGTGGTTGGAATTAAGTCTCTTGACATTAAAATAACTCAGTAGTTTTGTATATGATTTCTTTTAAAGTGAAATGCACCAGTTCATGGAAAGGACTGGGGGGTAAATCTTCAGAGCAGCCTGGGAATTTAGCCCTGGGAGTTCCATTATTGCTAATGGGACTCACACAGCTTCATTTCATGCAAGCTACACTAAAATTGTACCCCTAGCTGTCTGCAAAATTTCTGTTCTGAAATCAAGCCTCTTAGAAGTTAGAGCAGGATAAAGGAACACCTGAAACCCTCCCCTGCTCTCCGTTTCATTTTTTTCTAGTTCATTTTTTTATTAAAAAAAACAAAGCAAAACAGAAACACCCAACAGCTCTGCAGATTTAAGCAATTTAAAAGGGGGAAATATGTATTCGGGCTGACAGCCTGCCTGCCAAATTTCAGCTTGCTGCCAATTAAAATGGCAGAGTTATAACCCCTGAAAAATGGGGTTTAGTTGATGCCTTATCTTTAACTATGCTACTGTGAATGTTACACTGTAATACTTATCTAATAACCCCAGTGCTGTCTCTTTCATTATGGGGCCTCTGTTATTAGGCTGTTCTTGTTAAATGACTGCTATCATCTGGTCCCAAAGTACATTAACTCCCATTATAATTATAAACACACTTCCCTATAACATTCTCTTCAGATTACACTCACGCTGCTTTTACCCCTCAGGGTATCTTTGTACTAATACCATTCTTACTTGCTATTTTAGCTGACAATATCGGGTCCTGCACTATTTGCACCATGCAAAGGGAGAAGGAAAAGTCTTTTGAAATATTAATCTCTAATGTGAATGCTGTAATGTCCCCTGGAAGTCTAACTTCTCTCACTTATTTCACGCACTCTCCCGTTAGATAGGGAGACGTGGCTTTTAAAGTGTGTTGAACTTGGGCACCGAAGGATGTGGGAGTTGATGAATATCACCACTCCAAAGAGAAGCTTTGTAAACCGGGGGTTTGGCGTAACCCAGAACCTGTGTCCATCTCGTCCAATCTTTTGGAAAGGCTGCAGCAGTCAATCCTTGGCCCTAGACTTGCACTGCCATTCTTGTGGCACAAGAGCCTGCCATTCCTAGAGAAGGGGCTGGTTTGAGGTAGCTGCTTTTGTCTGGGCAAAATAAGCCTTATCAAATAGAAGTGTAGCCAGCATTAAACTCTAACAGGACCAGCTTCCAGGCAAAATTTGGTAACAAAGACATACTTTGGGTTGGGTGCCTTCTCCACCTCTTAAATTCAGGCATCCATCTCCCTTTATCACTTGCTATCAAGCGGCTGGGCTTTAAAAGCCCAGAGTTTATTAAGCAAGGGAGATTTCTTGTATAAGGAATATTGGGGGAATGTTCTGCTCTCTCTTGTTTCAAGTGATTTTTCTCTGACTTGAGGCTTAATTGAAGATTAGGATCGTGGGTTAATTGTGTATTTCTCAGTTGGGAAGATAGGCTCTTTCAGAGGGTGAGTGTGCAGCGAGTTAAAGTAATTGTGAGGCAGGCTTGCAGTGAAGGACTGAATGACAAGTCTTATCGTTCCCTCAATGCAGTTGTCACATTAGAAGTTCAACAAGTTTAAAATGTATCTTTTTTAACTTGTTTGTAGTTCACTCAGTTATATCCGCCTGCTTCTTAGGCAGCTTTTCGATGGAATGGTTTCATTATTAATCCGCGGTGCTCTTAAGCCTTTCGCTGCTGCATCCCCCCCAGCCTTCGGTGGTGTTACTCCATGCGGAGGAGCGCGTGGGGAAAACGCACGCCGAGACTCCTGCGCGTTAAAGTTGGTGCTGCGCAGCGCCTTGCGTTTGGCGCACGCTGCGCAACCGTTCATTAGGGCAAGGACTGGTTTAAACCCCGCTCCTTCTTAGTGTGTTCTCAAGGCTGCTTGGCTAAGGCGCACTTCGGCGTTGATCTGCGAAGAGCAATGCTTGGAGGCGGAGTTGAGTGGGAGAAGCGGGGGCCGGAGGGGGACCGGGTGCCAGGAATCTAACCTGGGAGCTATGTGGGTGTCCAGTGACCAAAATCCACCTTGGAACAACACAGGGCAGGGTTCAAAATGTCCCGGGCTCTTACTTTTTGTGCGTTTGTCCACACGCTCCCTGGAGAGCCCGACCTCCCACACGTTTCATGCCTTCTGCACCGCTCTGGAGACGCTGGTGGGCGAGGGGCACAGCCAGGTCCACAGGGCAGGGGCAGGGACCCGCTCAACTGAGCCCCCCTCGCTTCCCAGCCCCCTCCCCGGGCTGTCTCTGGAGTGGGGGTCGCAGGTGCTCGCCGGGCGCTTTCAGAGCCCAGGGGGGGCCGCCGAGGGCTGCTCTTAAGCCGGATTGGAGGCATTGGCTCCGGTTCATTGATTCCTAAAGGCAGCCGCCCGCTCCTCCATGTTTGTTGTTGGCAGAGGCCAGCGGAGCCAAGCGCTGTCCAGCAGCCCCCGGGATCAGCTCGCCCCTGCCCTCCCCAGCCGGGCTGCGCCGGCCGCCCCCCTGCTCCCTCCCTGCCCGCCCTCCATGCAACCTACCCGGGGCCTGCTTGGGGCAGGGGGCCGGGCCCCCCCCCCCCCCCGACGGGGCAGGGTCTGCGCCCCGCCCCGCTTACACCTCCGCAGCCCGGGCGCGGCGCGCTAGGGGCCGGGGTCCCCCGCCGGCTCCTTCTCTCCTGCGCGGGACCCGAGCGCGGCGGGGGTGCCCGGGCAAGGGAGGCGGCGCTCGGTGCGTGTGTCCCCGCTCGCCCAGCCCCGCTTCCCTGCGCCGGGCGGGCGAGCGGGGCCGTGCCCGCAGCGCCTCTCCCCGGCCCGCCCGTCCCTCCAGCGGCGCGGCTGGCCCAGGCGATCCCCGGCGCAGGGGGCGGCGGCGGGGGGCCGCGTGGGTTCCGCCGCGTGCGCCCCGCAGCCGCCCCCGGGGCGCACCGGGCGGGATGCTCGGCGCTGGAGGAGGAGCCGGGGACAGGCGGCGGGAGCGGGCCCCCCCCCAGGCGCCCGCTGCGGGCGCTTTGCAACTTACCCCTGCGGGACCCCTCTACCCCGCACCCCCAGTGTAGGGCTGGGGCTCGCAGCTGCGGGGGAGGCGAGGCGGCTGCCGGCGGGGCCGGGCGCGGAGCGGGCTGGCTCCCGGGGGGAGGCGGGGGGCGCAGCGCCTGGCTGCATTGGGGGGGGGGCCCTGGGTGCGGGGCAGCTGTGGGCACCCCGGTGCCAGCAGTAAAGATGGTGCCGGGCCCAGGCTTCGCTGGGGCGGGAGCGGCCCTGACGCGGGGCGCCAAGCCGGGCGCGTCAGTCCGCGCGGCGGCGAGTTGCTAGCCTGCGGGCGGAGCGGGGCGCTGCGAGCCGCCGAGCGCCAGCCCCGGTCCCGGTCCCGGCGCGGGCTCCTGGCCATGCCTTAGCGCGTGAGTGCGGGGGGGGGGCCCGGCTCGCCGCAACTTGCGCGGGGCGCCGGGGGGGGGCCGTCGGCCCGCGCGCGCCTCTGTCCCGCTCTGTGCGGGGATGCGCGCCCGGGGGGGAGAGGATGCGAGGGGAGGCGTTTGCCCTGCCGGTCCCCCCCCCGCACCCAGCCCCCCCTTGGTATTTCGGGGTGCGGGGGGGGCTGAGGGCAGGCGGGGGGTGCGTGCACGGGAAGCGGGAGGACGGGGGTGCGGGGCAGGGGCTGGGGTGCAATGGAAGCGTGGGGCCCCCCGTCCCCTCTTCTGATGCCTGGGTGGGTGGTTGCGGGGGGGCTGTCTGAGCGCCGCGGGGGCATCCGGGGAGAGGCTCCTGGCTGCGCGGTGGTGGGTGAAGGGAGCCGGGGTGCGGGGGGGGGGGCGGGATACACCCCGCACACCCCCAGTTTTGCACATAGGCGCCGGGGCGCGCGCGCCTCTCCCCCTTGCCGCGCTGCAGCCGCGCGTGGCGCGGGCTCCACACGCGCCCCTCGCCACGCGGGGCAGCGCCGGGCTCTGCACCTGATGCCGCGCGCGTGGAGGGGGGGGGTGGTTTTGCAGCGCCGCCGCGCCCCCTCTTCCCGTCGCGCGGCTGCGACTCCCCCGGCTGCCCTCCCTCGCAGCCAGCCGGGGCCGGCTGTGAAAGCGGGGCTCCCTGGAGCGCTGGGGGGGCCAGGCGAGGCGGGACACCGCACCCCGGCGCGTGTGCCTCGGAACAGCAGCCCGCGCTCTCCTCCCCGGCCCTGCGGGACCGCGCCACACGGGCTTGGCGCTGATCCGCATTGGGTCCGGATCGCGTATGGCCAGGTGCGGGTGAGTGGGAAAGACGCGGTTGCGTGAATTGCAAGATGCGGTCCCCCAGCCCCCCCCAGCCCTGCCCGGGCGGGCTCTCCGCCGGGGGTGGGTCTCCCGGCTCAGCCCCTCTGGGCTCATTTGCTCCCCGCGTCCTTTTCGGGCTGAAGTTTGCTGCGAGCCGGGCGGGGGGAGCCGCTTCTCTGGGGCCGTCGGTGCGGAGCTGGGGCTCGCCCCGCCGCCCGAGGACTCGCACCGATGCTGGTGGCTTCCCCTCGGTGGGTGTTGGGGGTGCGGGTCCCGGCCGGGGGGGGTGTGATGTTGGGGTGCGGGGGGCGCGAGACGCTGCTGAAACTTGGTCAGACAAGCGCCACTCCGGAGCGGCTCCGGGACTGCGAATCGCTCGCCCCCGGCAGCTTTGTTCTGCGGCGAGGTGCGGGGCCCCTCGGCTGGGGAAAGGCGGACAGCGGCGGCTCTGCTGCGAAGGGCCCCCCGGCTTCGGGGCCGGGCTGCGGGGGGCCCCAGGGTCCCCCCATTCCCTCCCCAGTGCAGCGTGTTCTTCCTTCGGCGAGGGGGCGGGCGGACCCCCGGTTGGAGGCAGCCCCCTTCCCCTCGGGGAGCCGAGGCGCGATGGTGGGGGACAGACCGTGGCCGAGGGGCAGGAGCCATCTGGGGTGGGGGGCTGGTGGGGAGGGGGGCGCTACCTCGAAGGGGGGTGGAATCGGGCGGAGATTTGGGGGGAGCCGGGGCTTGGAGCCCCCCTTTGGAAGGATTTTGGGGGGTCTCCTCCCTCGGGGTCTCGGTGGGGCAGGGGAGCTGGGCTGGGAGCGAGGGAAAAGGTCCGAGGGAGGTTTCGGGGGGGATCCCCACTTTCCCACTTTCCCACTGGCTGCCCGGTCCCCCCGTATCTGCTTTTCCCTTCTCGCCCCCCGCGGGAAGCCGGGCACCCGATGTGTGGGGCGAGGGGGGCCCGTGAGCCGGTCCCATGGTCACAGCTGCCCCTCTCCGGGGGCGCAAGGGGGCAGCGGGGTGCCCCTGGAGGGCAGGGCGTGCGCGTGTATTTAGGGGGGTACCAGGTGTGGGGCAGCTGGGGTGCGGGGCTTTGAGCTTCCCAGGGAGTGTCTGACAGGCACTGGGGGCGCTAGCTGCGGGATCAAGGTTTGCCGGTTTGAGGAGGGTGTTGTGATTTGTTTGGGGGGCCGGGGAGCAGGCTGCAGCCGTCCCGTCTTCCTCCTTCCCCCTTTTCAGCTTCCAGCACAAGAGGTTGCCGGTTCGCCCGGGTTTCATTGTCTCCCTGTCACAAAGTTGCCTGGAGGGCGACACAATTTATCAGCCAGGGGAGCTGGACTGTGTAAGCCCAACCAATGCTACAGCCTTCTGCTCAGGGAGCCTCCCCGCTTCCCCTCTGTGCCTTTCCGCAGCTGTACAGGGAAGTTGGTTTATGATGGTTCTGGAGCTTCTATTACCACAGTTTCTAGGCTCCAAAACTTAGTTGTAGAAACTTTCTCTCCAACTTGCAGCCAAAAGCCTAAACTAAAAGTTATCCCCCCCCCCCTTTTTTCCCCTCCTCTGTTTTGTTTTCACAGACATCAGGCACCCAAAGCGAATCGGGGACAGAGCAGAGAAGGACACCCTAATGACTACATCTCAGGAGCACTATGGATTTGACTAAAATGGGTATGATACAGCTACAGAACCCCAGCCACCCCACGGGGCTCCTGCACAAAGCCAACCAAATGCGCCTTGCAGGGACGCTGTGTGATGTGGTCATCCTGGTGGACAATCAGGAGTTTCACGCTCACAGGACAGTGTTGGCTTGCACTAGTAAAATGTTTGAAATTCTGTTCCACCGCAACAGTCAACATTATACCCTGGACTTTCTTTCACCAAAGACTTTTCAGCAGATACTGGAATATGCTTACACTGCCAGCCTCCAGGCTAAAGTTGAAGACTTGGACGATCTTCTGTACGCAGCTGAGATCCTAGAAATAGAGTATCTGGAAGAACAGTGTCTAAAGATCCTGGAGACCATTCAGGCTTCTGACGACAATGACACAGAAATCAACATGACGGACGGTGGCACTGAAGAGGAGGAGGATAGGAAATCTAGGTACATCAAAAACCTATTTATCTCCAAGCATTCCAGTGAAGAGAGTAGCTACGCCAGTATGGCCAGTCAGAGTTTAACAGGGGCGATGGTGGAGCAGAGCCCATCTGTCTCGACTTCCTTTGGACTCTCGGCTATGAGCCCCACGAAGACTGCCGTGGATAGTTTGATGACCATTGGGCAGTCGTTATTACAAGGGGCTCTGCAGCAGAACGCCTCGGAGGACTTGCACTCCACAAGCAGCCATCACCCCGGCCTCTCAGAAGTGAAAACAGAAGTGATGCAAGTGGAGGAAGCCTCTAGCCATGAAAGCCCAAGGACAGCAGAGTCCAGCACTTCTGGAGGGGACAAGGCTGATGACAAAAGCAAGGAAGGCCCCGGTACTCCCACGCGTAGCAGTGTCATCACAAGTGCCCGTGAACTTCATTATGCCCGCGATGAGAATGCCGAGCAGCCCCCCGAGTTGGGCCAAGGAGTGCCAGTCGGACCGGAGCACTCCATTTCTCAAAGCGAGAAACACCTGAGTATATATTCAGTGCTACCAAATCACAAAACTGACTCTATGCTCAGCATGCCATCCTCGATGACATCTGCTCTTCACATGCAGCCAGCCCTTGCCGTGTCCATGGACTTCAGCGCTTACGGGGGGCTTCTTCCTCAAGGCTTTATTCAAAGAGAGCTGTTCAGTAAGCTGGGGGAGTTGGCAGCTGGCATGAAAACTGAAAACCGAGCCATTGGTGAACAGTGCAGTGTTTGCGGGGCAGAACTGCCAGACAACGAGACGGTGGAACAACATAGGTAAGTCCTCCGAGCTCGTTTAGTTTTGATGTGGCAGCAAGTTTCTCCTTATATTTGATGGTTCATATCACAATCAACTTCTTTTGATATTTCTTTAGTTGAATTTAGTGCTGGCTGGTTTGACCGCGGTAGAGGAAAATGAATTCCATCTGGGTGTAACTCACCCCTCTCCATAGGGCTAGCATGAGATTGCGTGTCACTCTTCAGTTCTTGCTTGAGACATCAAAATGTGGGACCTTTAAAGTAGTGCATAGACCCCTCTGCATGTGTGTGAATTGACTGTGTTCTCCACTGGTGAAGTACTGGCAAGCTGCAACTTGTGTGGGAAGGGCGTGGGGAGAGGATTGCGTTCAGGATACTAGTTCTCAACAGACAACTCGGAGTCTCATTCACTTAGCCAACATAATGACTTATGGTCACTACCAGGCCAGAGCTGAGCCAGTAACCCAGATGAGAGCGGCTCTATATCTCATTGCTGGTTCCATGTGATGTCCGCTTTCTTGACTGGGTTGAAGAGAGGCATGGCTCTCAGCTCAGACAGGAGTCTTCTTTTCTTGCTCCCGTGTCCTATGGATTTAACCCTGGCATGTGAATGCATGTTATGTTCGTGTTGTAACTTGTTTCTTTAATGAGGTTGGGTGAGCATGTTTCATTCTCACATTCTGCTCCAGAGACTTTGGGATTTTTGTCTCTGCCTCCCGGTTTGTTAATTTTACTCTCTCTATCAGTCTCCTGGTGCTGTTCGCCCATCGAAACATTTACCCTTTTGCTTCTCAAACGAGTGTCAGATGATGCTTTGGTGTCATGGTGATCGGCGTTCGAACCTCGAGAATATCCAGAGTAACTACAAGTCAGTGTTGTTTCTCTAGGTTTGTATCTGCTGTAAAGGAGACAAAAATTTAGCCTTTCATTGACACTGTTTAGTGGGTCTGTTGTTGGAGCTGATCTAGGACCCACTCAGGCCTGCTGATCTGCACAGATGGACCCCTATGCTCGCACAATGTCTCATTGGCTGGTAGGACTTGCTGTGGGTGTAAGGATCTGCCAGTGAGCGTCAGCTTGTGAGGTCAGGGCTCTGATTTTCCTGTCCTAAGCTGCAAGAGCAGGAACCCCTAGCCTGTTCCTGCATTTGGATGTGGTAATATCACAGCAGTAGGAACAGACTCTCATGCAAACATTTGTACTGACTATAGAAGTGACAGCAGTTGATGGATATAACCCATATTGCAGCCCCACTGTTCTGTGGGGCCGACATAAAATTGGGCTCAGAGCGCTCACTAAGGAGGATGGCAATCCCATCTCCCCTTTGTAGAATTCAAATGAAGGATGCTAGAATTCCTAGGAGCCTCTCTGAAGTATTCATACTGAGCATCTTCCAGTATTTAAATGAATCAACACATTTAATTAGTTCTAATGTACATAATACACACACGAGTCTCTGGCGCTGTTTTTTCCTTGCGTGTGTGTGTTGCAGGAAAGCCACTCTGTTCTGAACTCTGGTTGTCTCTAGATACTGCCATCCATAAATGATCGAGGATTATCTGTAGCTTGTGAAGGGCCTCAGAACATCAATTGCCTGTTCAGCTTGTTACACTGAAGTACAGACTGGCAGCCTTCACTCTGGGATTTTCACCCTCACATAAGTTTGTTGGGCTTTTCATAGGGCGTGTTGCTGTAGTTTGTGACTGGGTGTGCGTGTTGTGATGCAAGCTTTAGTTAAACAAATAGGTGATAGTAATCCTCCCTGGCAAAAAAACAATTTCTATTTTTGTTTTCTTGGATTGTATGTAAACAGCAGCTTCCTGCATTGTCATTCTAGAACAGGGACATAATCAAACGGAGTTTGTAATTTTTTTTTAAATAGACGCTTTGGGCCAGGTCCCAAGCTGGTGTAAATCAGAACTAGAGCTGTACTGATTTACACCAATTGAGGATCTAAGCTGATTTGCTTATTATAAAATGATGCAGGCTAAATGCCATTGAAAAGCAGCTGCAGTACATGGCTGCAGAGAATTTTAACATGGCTAGCTGCCATATTCTTAAACGTCTCCCTTTCTCCCTTCCAAAGTACAAAGAATAACAATTGATGCTCCTGCACATACCACAGAAACTATTTTAGAAACTCTGAGAGGTCAGCTTGGCGGAGATTAAATTGGGAACTTCAGTGTTGATCTGCTCTAGAGTTCCCACTGCTGATCAATAATCTTCCTCCATCGTCAGGTGTCCCTGTAAGGTTAGACCCTCCCTAATTCACAGAAATGATTCAGAGATCGTTGTGAATGACTGCCTGTTTTGAATAAGAAGACAACCGTTTTAAACCAGGTTTCTGCATCATGAGATATAATTGTTTCACTTTAACAACTGTAGCTACAATTGTAGCTTAGTTTAAATTATTTAATACTCATAATGCACTTCAGTATCTTTTGTACAGTAATAAGGTCATAGGTCTGGCCAATTCACATATTTGCACGAATTTAACTAAGATTGTAACTTTTAAACAAATTTAGTTTAACCAAAACCTGTGTGGACACTCTTAACTTGTGTCAAACCTGATTTATGTGTGTTTTTAAATTTTTAAATTTACCAATGCAAGCTAAATCCTTATAAACCAATTTTTAAACTGATAAGAATGGCCAAACTGGGTCAGACCAGTGGTCTGTCTATCCCACTACCTTGTGTTCCAACAGTGACCAGTGTTATATGGTTCAGAGGGACTGAACAGAAGAGGGTAATTATTGAGTGATCCCTCCCCTATCTTCCAGTCTCAGGTTCTGGCAACAGGAGTCTTAGGGACAACCAGAGCATGTGGTTGTGTCTCTGATCATCTTAGCTAATAGCCACTGCTGGGCCTATGCTCTATGAATTTATCTACTTTTTTTTTTTAACTCAGTTATGCTTTTGGCCTTCACATCAACCCTGGCAACAAGTTTCACAGGTTGACTGTGTGTTGTGTGAAGTACTTCCTCTTGTTTGTTTTAAACCTGCAGCCTGTTAATTTCAGTGAGTGATGCCTAGTTCTTGTGTTCCTTGAAGGGGGACATAATACTTCACTTTCTCCGCACCGGTCGATGATCTGATAGACCTCCATCGCATCCCCCCTCAGTCGTCTCTTTCCTAGGATGAACAGCCTGAGCCTTTAGAAGAACATCTGCAGAGGGTTGGGCCCTGGGTCAAAAAACATCCCTTTAAATTGGTGCCACTTTTTTTCACTATAAACCTTTGCTATTAAATTTCTCTCCAAAATGGGGAGAAGATGGTGTTTTTAAATGTGTATGAGTAAGATCCCTTTGTGTTTATGAAGCCCCAAGCAGTGTTTATGCTAGGAATGTCGGGATCTGTAATCCACTGGGACAGCTTTTCCCGAGGTAGCAGTAGTGGGAGTTGTAGTGTAAACAAGGCTCAGGTGTCTCTTATCCCTATGTTGTTTAACTTTAACTCTACCTCTGAGCAGGTTTAGATGGAACACCTGAGTCCCACTTACTCTGTTACTGACCGGAGCTGCACCAGTGGAAAAGTACAGCTCCCACTTTTTCCAGGGCCCCTTAGACTCCCATGGGGATTGGTGGATTTTGGATCAGGCCCTTAGTGGAGGGGAAGAATTTGTCATAGTAAACCATGTTAAGGTGCCACTGGAGTCTCTGGCCAAACTCCTGAGATTTGGTACTAACTTATCTGCCGGGCCAGAAAATGGGAGGCTGTTGACTTCAGCAGGAGCAAGATCTGCTTCGGAGAGAGCCGAGTCTTGGCCCTGCTGAAGTTGCTACGGTACGGTTGTGAAGTCATTGAGCTGATCTGCAGCGGCTGCAAATTTTTTGTTTTTTAAACTTGACGTAAACTTTGTGAGGTGCCAGCAAGCGCATTTTAGCCCAGACATAAGCTAAATGTCAATGGCTTCTTTTGTTCCTTCCCACCCCTTCTGCAGATTCAGCATATGGTCCCTCAGCTTAAGCATAGAGGGGTCTTCTGCACTGATTTGATGAGTGAACATTTGCATTTGTCCACACTGTGTTTGTGAGTCAAGACTGATGGACTTTAAGGCAGCCAAAAAAGCACTGAATATGCAAGGCTGGGGCAATTACACTTGGAAACAATAATTTGTGTGTGCGTATAACTATTTTTCTGAAGGGTGCAGATGCCCGCAGTAGACCAAAGTTAATGTCAGAAGCACTGTGGCATGTTACTAGTTTACGATGGCATGAACAAGAGCACATTAAGGAACCAATAGGTCCCCAAGATCTGTAGTGTTCAGCTGAAATAGCTTTATTTCTTTTCCTCTCCCAGTTGCGCTTCCCACCATTTTTCATTGGCATAAGGATGCGCAAGTGGATAATGTGGGCAATAAATATAACTCACTTTAGTTAGTCACTGTGCATTTGTATTACGATTGTATTTCAAGGCCCCAGACTAGATCCAAACCTATAATGAGAGGGGAGCCCCACACGGAAAAGGCTACAGTCTATAAACACCTCTGACAGACATAGGGTGGGAGAAAGGAAATACTGTTAGCTCTGTTTTACCAATGGGAAACTGAGGCACAGAGGTTGACTTGTCTGAGGTCATCCAGAGACTCAGACATAAATAGGAATTAAATCCAGATCAGCCCTCTTTCCTTTCTTGACAAAATTGTCATTTTAGAATACAATTAATTCATAAAGAACAGTAAATTATGACCTTTTGGAAGCAGACACCTCACAATAATCTGTTCAAGGTTTGGAGTCCAATTGGCATTTTGATCCAGAACATCTAGGCTGTTTTAAAATCCTTTTTTTCTTTACTGAGTTTATGATTCTGACTAATTGATTAAGCCAGGTTGTTTATTTTTTAAATACAAGATTTCTTTCTAGGTCCAGTAAAGTTTAAACTTAATCTAATGTTGGCATTGATTGTAGCTTTTAATTTCAGGGGAAAAAAGCTGTAGTTCAACAACCTTTTGGTATGTGACAAACTACTCATACGTTTTAACAATTGCTGTTATACCATACTGGACTTGCACAATTTGTTTCTATCAAGAAGTCAAAATATTTAAACTTGCTGCTCATGGTGGTTTTTAATTTTATTTTATTAAAATTGGATTTCTTTAAATAGTGCAACAAACTACAGGCACAAGAGAAGATCAATACATCTCATGACTTGGAAGGTATTCTTTTCCGTCCATCCTATTTTGTAGTTCCTTGGGTTGTATGATTTTCAGTGCAGGGACTGTTTCGCCTTCTGTCCCCAGTTTTGCAAACACTTAAGCACACACTTAATCCTTATACCCATCAGTCGTTGCAATGGGTTCAATGGGACTGCTCCAGTGTAAGTGTTTACAGGGCCAGGCTTATTCATTTGGTGCCCAAAAGAACAATGCCTTGGTCTTGATTGGCATCTTGAGAGCGACCTTAATGTACAATTTGATGATGGTATTTTATGCACAGTGTTGTATAACGTGGAGATCCTCAGATGAAAGGAGTTATGTGGGCAGTTCTCTTTAACAAGCAAGGATAGAATGGCAATTAACACCATTTTTTACCTCTACTATATAAATTACCGGTTAAATGTTTGAGGCAGAGTTGCTTCGTGGTTGGAACAGCACGCTACAGAGGCTGGATTCATGAGGTCTATTCCCGGAATAAAATGCTTAAGTCCAAATTTTCAAGTATGTTCACCGCTTTTGGGTACCTTACTTGAAACGCTTAGGTCTATGCCTTGGAAGCCATTCACTGAGTAACAGCTGCTGTTAATACCAGTGGTCCTAGGAGTGGGAGTTGGGAATGTGGCAGTGCAATTGACTTCTTGTCCCATCCAGTGTGATCTGTGTCAAGTTGTAGCTTGGAAACCCAAGTCCATTCTGGCATCCCAGAATATGGTGTGGGAGATGTAGCTACAGTGCACAACCTATTTCTTTTTATGTGCATGTCCCCTTTGCCAAAGCACGTTTTGTGGTGCGGTTTTCAAGATACTGTGAATTTTATGGGAAGTTCTTTTGGAGTGAAGAGACCTTAGTGTAAGTTTTATAGGAGCCTTGAGATATTACATATATAAATAGTCAGTGAATTTGTCTTTGTACCTATATCCAGTGAGCCCAACTTCCCTTTGGTACATCTCATTGATCTTTGTGTTTAATGATGAAATAGTTCCTGCCCCAAAGAGCTTACAATCTGTCTGTTTCTTCGTTTGTACGGTGTACAGCACCATGGGACCCTGGTCCATGATGGGGGTTCTTGGATGCTACCACAGTACAATAATCAATAATGCTCTAAAATGCTTTCATATGGGGAAAATCACAGATCTGGTTAAGAATATACATGCAGTTTCTAATGCCTGGCAAACTTGTTTTATCACTTTTTTTATTATATGGGTCTGTAACATTAATACCGAAGCAAATCTTAAGCAGCTGGATAAGGAAGTGTAGCTGCTTTTTGGCTCTTTCTTTGCCAGGCTCACCTCCATTTGTCTTTTGAGTGGATTAGCTGACTATTGTAATATTAATGCCATTAGACACATTGGCACTGTGCAACATGTCACAGTGAGAAACAGATGCAGTATACCATTAAAGTAATAAATGTGATAAATCAGATCCCAAGTGCTTTGTGAGATGTTATTAGTGTTAATTTTGGTAGCCTGGTACAGTAGTTGTGTTTTGTTTTTTTGTTTGTGTCATTTTTTTTATTTTAAGCAGTCAGCAATTTGTAAACTCTGCTGCAATTTGAACCAAAACAAACACACACTCCCCCGCAAAAAACCCCCTCCCAAACTCGGACACTGATTATTTCCAGAGTTTGAAAGAAAACTTAGCAGGCTCTTGTTCCTTGCTGATGGACCTTATTAGTGGCACCTTGCATCATAACATGTTAATAGAAACCAGCATTCTCCTACTGCGTGGTCACTGACAAGTAGCTCTGTCAGTTTGAGCTTGCCGTGTGAGGAAGTTCTTATTAGCTTTATGGGTAAGAGAACTTGCCCTGTTCAGGAAATGAATGTTGCAGTTAAGGTCCACAGCTCTGACCCTGATCGTGTAACCTGTGAGCGCCAGCGGAGACCCCGCTCAGGATGCTTAGGATTTCAGGCTTTCTCTGGTTCTTGTCATATGTAAAGAGGGAATACATTGTGGTATGCTGCAGCCTTGAACTTTTGATTTATTCAGTGGGGGCCTTAACCATTTCCATACACCGAACGTAGCGTGAAGATGGCAGAGTTCTTTTTAAGTCTCTTATTTTGTTCAATCAATCAGACATCCCTCTCTGCTTTGTTTAGTGGTGTGGGGGGATGGATGCCGCTTGAAAGCAGAAATCTCAAATTCATTTTGCCATGAATAGCAATATTTCCCCCACTCCTGGGAGGTATTTTGTAGCTTTCCCAGAGAAATATCATTGTTCTCTTCTTTTGAAATTTTCAAGTCCCTTGTGGTTTAAGATTCAGATATGCTTATAGAGGGGAATATAACCTATGTAATGCCACCAGCAAAATAGTCCGTTTTTTCCCCCTCAACAAAATGGTTCCTAGTCTCAGAGACTAATTAGTCTCTAAATGGCACTGTGTTACAATAAAGAGTCTTGGTAGAGTAAATACAAATATTTTGATTGGAAAAATGTATCTTTATGGTGTGGTGTTCCCTTTCCCATGCTCTTACTAATTTTTTTGTTTACCTTGTTTAAGACAAACCTTGGAGGGACAACAAATATGACTCCACCTTAGTGCATGAGCACAGTGATGAGGATGTTATAAGTGCCAGGACAGCACTTTTGCGTTTCCAAAATTGCTTGCTTTCTTGCGCATGATCCCCACCGGCTGTATTTTTGCAGAGCTCTGCTGACTTCAGAGGTGGGGGGGCCTTAAGTTTTAAACCAAATATCATCCATTTAGGAAGGATTTTTGTTTTCCGAAGTGCTCTCCATTTCATTGCCTTTATGAAAGTTCAGTAAGATTTACTGCATATTTATAGCTCTTACCATGAGTCGTAAACTACTATTTGGTGAAAGACAACTCATTGATTGTATGGAAAAATGGTCTGCAGAAATTTCGTGGTATTTCATGGGTGAAATTAACGCAAATGTATCTTTCCTCATTGCTTGGAAATGTCACAGAGTGCTCTGCAATAACTTTGGAAATGTTAAACTTTTGACCAAGTATATAAGCAACCTTATCTGTGTGTGTTTGATACAGACTCAATTAGTTACACTGGTCTCGTGTGTGTGTGTGTGTGTGTGTGTAATGTTTTCCTTGTATATAGTAAAATGATCTGCATTTTCCTTTTAGTTCATAATTAGCAGCAATTTTACTTTTTTTTTTCCCCCTTGACAGCTTCAAGAGAGACTTTAAATGAGTAATTACTAAATATTTCCCGGCAGCCAAACACGGGGCCATGGCATCTCCTGTTGCAAAAGTGAAAAATATTTCTGTTTTGCAGTTAATTTTAGTGGCAGGCAGATCATGTTAACTGGATGTAATTGCTTCCAGATATGGCAGAGGGTTTTGTGTGTTAGGATGAAGGGTCTGGTAAGTGCTTACTTCCTGTGTAAATTAGCCTATTCCATTCATTCTTTCATTCTGGGTAGTCCTGGATTGTGTCATTCTTCTTACAATTTTTTTCCCCTTGGTCTGGTGTTAGGCAGCTAAGTGCTTTATGGTAGGTTTAATTCTTCATTTGGCATTGGTCACTCCCTTACCTTAGCATGCAAGTCATAGCCAAAAGATCTAGTGTTGGTTTTGAATGTCTGTCCCAACTCTTCCAACATTTTCTCCTGTAGAAAGCTTTTGTGGTTTATTATTAGTGTATATGCACATTGATTATAGGACTGAACAGCTTGTTTTGCAGTCATCAGTGCAGTAGTTTGAAGCTGTGTAGCGTCTTTTAAAAGAAAATCCTTATAACTGGGCAAACTTACATTTCTGAAGCAATGCAAATGTGGCTGTTTATGCAGGAGAAATAAAACTAAAAATTCGAATATTGGGATTAGGAAGAGCTAGAATGTAATATTTGAAATCACTAACCTGTTCTCAAGGGCCTTGTAGATTTCTTTCTTTCTTGCTTTCAGTATAAAAAGCTTTAAAACCGTATTTTCAGATATGTGAAGCATGGTTTGAATAAGCCACACAGCAGAGTAATAAGGAACTTGCACAGAGGAGTGCTGGCAAAAAGCTGCAACTTCAATTTAGCAAAAAGCTACTATTTTTGTTGATGACTTTTATTAAATACGGACAAAATTGTTGACCATGCATGTGTGTTTTTGTTTTTGTTTTTAAATAGTTGACCAAAATTATTATTTTAGAGAAGAACAATCCAACTTAGACCTTTAACTAGTGAAATAATTTAGGATCCCATGATTCTTTTTAAACTGTCTCAGTTTAGATGATTAAATACAAAACAAAGACTTATTTTCTTCTTAGAATTTTAATTATTTATGAAAAGGTTAGCAGTTGTAAAATAATAAACGTAAGTAAAAGTTAGTTAAATAAAATAGTTGTAAAACTAACACACACACCCTCTATATTTGTTGTATGATAAGAAAAAGTATGGTAGTATGGATAAAAATACAAATAATCAACACAGGGATTGGATACTTATGTTCAATACCGTTTAACTTACACATTTACCTTCTTATATGAAGCAATTTCGGTTCAATAGTGGAGTCTATTTTTATTCTAGGCTTTGCATCTGATTGCAAAGAGTAATAATGGGACGTTGAAAATCTTTCTTTATACAGACTAGACAGTAGTTATCTATGTTAAGACATTTCTAAGGTACCCGTTATCATGGCATTTGAGCACTGGCTAGGAATCAAACAGCATGGGCATCTGTAGAATTATTTACATGAGCAAAGGTTGTACAATCAAGCTCGCTGGATTATCTTTCAGGTCCAGCCTTAATATCTTGTATGGAGTATGATGTAACCTATATAATTTTCGCTGTAGTGTTCTTAACTGGTTTTCTTAGTGTATTCAGCCGTCAACTGTGTCCTGCTATTCTAGTTCGTTACCCCTTTTAATGTAATTGGGTTTTGACACATTTGTTTAACCGTGTGTGAAATGTATACTTCTGAAAAATATTGGTTTAAAACAAAAGTGATAAAATGCAAGTCTGGCTTAAATATAACTATTGAGGGTAAATATGAGACACTGTGCGTTTATACCTGTGTTAGCATAGGAGATTTGCTGTTTATCTGTGTATATCAGTTCAACTGATAACCCTGTGGTCTCTTTATCAAGTAATCTGTTCCTTGCATATAGCTAAACACCAGTTTCTCCAATATACAAAGATAAACTGCTGGGGTGGCGGCTGGGGGAGGATGAGCTATTTAAGATGGATACAAAGATGTATGCAGCACCTGATGGCAGAAAGCAGGTATCTTGTTAAACAATGGTTGTAATCATAAAACAGTTAAACTATTTTTTTTTCTTCTTAGCCTTATATTAACTTCCAAGGTTGCTAAAGTTTTACATTGGCCTTTTTGCCAGTACTGATAAGGAAAGAGTGATGAGGTAGAAAGATTTGTTTGCCTGTGTATTTTTTTGGGCGGCTTGCGTATAATTGTCCTCAATACAAAATTGAAATTTGAAGCTATAAATATATCTAATTGTCATATAACAAGAAGGGTGCTGATCAGATATCCTGTGTGTTTGACCTATAACGGAGTCAGAAATTGAATGAGTGAAGGGCAGGGGGGAAGCACCAAATGGTTTCCATTACTTGCCTAGTAAGAAGGTCTGAAAGAGAACAAATAAATTGCTCAAGTTAGGTACTACGGCTAGTATAGGAATGGGTCCCTGATAGGTGTGCTGTAGTATCTGCAGACCTTTGAGAGTGCCATTTAAAGAACAGTGGTATCTCCTTGGCCGTTTATTTTACTATGAAGCAAATGTGAAATGTCACAAAGTCCACTGCTTGAGACATTCTGGAGACAGCAAATAGCAGCACAGGTGACTGTGTGTGGAACATTAGACGCACTGCATCAAGCCTGGCAACCTGTGTAATGTGGATTAAAAGGCTCCTGTGCTTCTAGCCCTGTAGGGCAACTTGCATGACTTTTTCTTTTATGCTAGACTCTGGCGCAGCAGAGACATCTATGCAAACAATATGTGTTTTTGCGTCCAGGATCTAGGGTACCATCAGCCATAGCTGGCGAAAAATTTGTTAGGCACAGAAAGAAAACATGAAATTCTGGCCCCATTGAAGTCCATGGGAATGTTGCCATTGTCTTAAGTAAGGCCAGGATTTAAAATAACCTTTCCAGAATTATCTTTTTCACTCCTTAAAGGTGTATGATAACTCATACGCACCAGCTTCACACTCTCAAATGTACATTGTGTAATTGCATTCGTATCGTTTGAATTTTAATTCTAACTTCTGTACTCTGTCCCCGTAACTGCGTCTGCTGCTAGAATGCAGTTTATTTCTTAGGCTTGTGCCAGCTGGTATCAGCAGAGTTTTTGGGCCTCTGTATGTGTAAAGCCCCATATTCTGCACACTTTTTTCTCTTTCCCTCTCTTTTCTGGTATGGTTTACTATAAATAATGCATGGGGAGAGTGTTAAGGAGGAAGCATGATTCATTCTCATTGAAATCACAGATGACATAAATAAAAGCGAAGTGCTTACTATGTGTTTTTTTTAATATGGTATTTAAGGACAGGTTGTGCTAATTTGGGAGCATCCAAGCCAGGCCTGTGAGCATTAAGTATCAGAGAAATTATATTTAACCACAGCACAGATTATGCTTTTTTTTTTTTTAGTTGCTCTTTTTGGAAAAACGTGCACATGAAAAACTCTTACTACATGTGTTGGACCCCTTATTTTACAGGAGTCAGGCTTCCAGTTGGTTTCTCTGGGTACCCCATTTTAGATTGAGTCCCGTGTGCTGGGAAACGTGGCTCTTGGGAATCCCAAACTGTTACCCGTAGTCATCTCTTCCTGAAACTGCAGGGTGAAAGCAAAGGTGCTGAGCATCCGGTTTATATTGCTGATGGGCTCTAACGCGTGTCATGTCTAAAAGATGTCTGTTTTGAGTGAATGGGAATGAATACACAAGGGTGGAGTGCTGGAATTTCCTATTGTCGAGAGTGACAATGTTTGTGCATGCTGGATGCCACCCTAAATTAGACACTCCGGCTACCTCAATGGGCCAAAAGAGTCCCCGGGGTTGCAAAGGGTGGCCCAGAATGCTCACTTGGGGCAACAGCAAAATGTCACCAAACCTCTGAGCAATAATGCTGCTTGGCAGAGGTTCCTGTCAGGGCCTCTGCTGTCAGAAGGATGAAGAGGAGAAGGATGGCTTGAGGTTAAGGTACTGAACTGAGGCTCCTGCGAGCCGTGTTCCGTTCCTTGTTCTCAGATAAATTTTCTGTGCCATCTTAGGCACATTGTTTGATCGCTCTGTGCCTCAGTTTCACATCTGTTGAACGGGGATAATATACTTCCTTTCTCCACCTTGTTCCGTGCAGCTCCCAGCACAATGGCATCCTGATCTCTGCGGGGCTGCCTTGGGCTTCCATCATATTTATTTTTAGCAATTGCTAAAGCAGCAGTTGCTCAGACTCCCACATGAATGGCAATATGTGAAAGGGGCAGGGGAGGGGGAACTGATGAGCCTCTGGTCTGGTTAAAGATCTCATTCCGTTAACCGCCGTCTACATTCTCCTCCCTTGGGCAAGGTCTCGCTCTGTTTCAGCGCTCGGTGCTGGATCACTAGAAATATCTGCTATCACTAGCAAAGGAAGAGGCTCAAATTGGCTCGTGTGCCTTTTTTTTTTTTTATAAATCTGTTTTTTTTAAAGAGTTCGTGAATTGTTTAAATTCAGGTTAGCTGTCGGGCAGCTTTGCAGGAGCGTGCTGCTAAGCTGGGTTAGGTAGCTAACACCAGTGACGGATATCTTATCTATTGCTGGGTATGGGCTGTGGTTGTAGTATGCTACGCAACACATACAAACTGACTTTGCGTAGGAGAGATAAGGCCTCTGCATTGTGTAATATCGCTTCATTGTCTATTTGCCAGTCCTCCTTCCCCAGCTCTCTTGTAACTGCTAACCTCAACAAAGAAGCCAGCCCCTCAGCACTTGCCTGTAACACTATTTTGAAATTCATTTCCATGGCCCTCCTTCGCTCTGCTTAAACACGCTTTGTGGTTGGATGTAGGAAACAGTGATAACACCATACATCATGGGCATTAGCGTAGATCCTTTTTTTTTTCTTTTTTTTTTCAAGAAAGCATTTTAAACCCCTGCTGTATATGTTTGTCACTGCTGACCAATGACGCTTGACAATTGCATAAAACTCTTTTGCTTCAAACTGAAGCAACGTTGTCCAGTCCAGAGACTGAGGGAGGTTATTGGCTCTTTGGACTGTAGGCAAAGGGGGAAAACACTTTCACAAAAAAGGTTTGAAACCGTTTGATTTGACCGGTTTAGAACTTTGTCCGTTTTCCCATTTCAAAAGAAACAGGGGTTTTGTTGGTTGATGTTTTCTTTTTAAATAGGAAAAAAGACCTTTTTTTGGTCAAAAGTGAAAAATTTCAACCATGTTGATGACTTTTTGTGGAATAACAGCTTTTTGAAAAAAGCCCGGCTTTTGTGTGCTGCGAGGAATTTGCAGCTCAGAAAAATTCAATCCGCTCTACTCAGTGTTTTTAAAAAAAGTTGGCTTTAAAAGCAGGGTTGATCCAAGCGTGGGCAATGGGTCTAAATGCAGTCGGGTACTACTTCGTTAGGAATGCTGGCCCCTATGCAGTCTGATTCTTTGCTCCACTACAGTGATGTAACCATTGAAATCAGTGGCATGAAATCAAATGGATTGACTAGTTTTTATCAAAACTTCAGTTTCTCTCTCCAGTTGAAAAATGACTTCTCCACCAAACAAAAATGTTCATCTTGGTCAAAATTGTCCAGGTTTTCAATGAAAAACTAAACTATTTTCACAGTTTAAAATAAATTCAGTTTGGGGTTTTGCCCCCTTCTCTTTTTTCCTCTGACACCCAACACCCCTCCAAAAAAAGGGGGGCGGAGAAAGGGGAAATTAAAAGAAAATATTTGGCTGTTATGTTGTCTAAAGCCTTTCCAAAGTTTTGGGTTATTTTGTTTGTTTGTTTCAAGTGTTTTGATTGCGGAAAACATTTATGTCTTTCAAGCAACTCTAGTATAAAACCGGTGTAATGGAGCAGAGAATCGGGCTGTTTGCATTTTGGCATGCCATGACCCATCAGCCTGAGCTGAGCTCACATCAGCTCTATTAAAGACACGGGAGGCTGCAGTCTGGCTGTACTTTGTGCAATTTGTGTGTGGCTTTTGCTCCTGATTTTTGCCTCACTTATAGCTCCGCTGACAATTCGGGTACCCTGCTTGAAGTGCTTGATATAAAGCAGAGTATAAAGCATTGATCTCTCTTCACCCCTTCTTCCTCCTCTCCCCCCTCCCGCTTCAGTTTTTGCTGGGGTACGTGTTTGCTGGATGGAGTCATGGGGCTGTGAGATCGGCAGGCTGTGCTACATGGGCTCCTCTATTTACTCTAGCTCTAGGGAGAGTTTGGAATGGGGGTTTCTGATTTAAAGGATTCAAAGGCAGTTGCTTATATTGATTTTTAGCTTATCTGACCCTTTAGCTAGAGGCTGCTCCTCTCTGTGTCTAACCAGATGTAACTTAAAGCAACAGAGAAATGTATATCATCCTTTTCTTGCATTAATTAGGGCTGGTAAATGCATTATTTAGAGTGGTAAAAGCCACTGCAGCCTCCTTTAAAAAGAATGTAGGGATGGATTGGGGTGTGCATCGTAGCTCAGAGCTCTTGTGGGATTGGCGTGTCATGGGCGGGGGAGAAAAGGAGTGTGAGAGGAACTGAGTTACTAGCCAAGTGAAGCGATGGACCTTTCTGAGGTGAAATAGCCGCATGGCCTGAAAAGCAAATAACCATAGGGGAGGGGATGGAAGGAGCTCTCCCCATTGATCTGGTGCCATGAATTGCTCTCGAGAATGCTATGGAAAGTCCTCCGCTCTGAAGAGCTTACAATCTAATGCAGACAGGTGTGACTCAGAAGCCGGTGGTCGAGAGGTGAGACGGCGCCAAGACCTGCTGGTGTTGAAAGTTTCCCGAGAGAAGCGACTTGTAAAGGCAGGGGGAGGATGTTGGCTTTTGGTGGGTGTCTGCTGAGGGGCTGTCCCAGTCCAAAGTGTGACACCAAGAATGGGGGAAGACGGCAATGGGGACTGTTAGATGAGAGGGTTTGGAGGTGCATGGGTGTGAGAGAAGGGGTGTTGTACGGTAACATAGGCTTGTGTCTTTGTATGTAGGCATCTTACCACAGGGACTGCCTCCCAACACACCGGTTGGCTTCAGGCCTGTTCTACACTTACTGGGAAATTCAGTGGCAGTCAACGGAAGATATGCAAGCTACATAGAGTTGCTTACGTCTCTTCTGTTGACTTCCTAACTTTTACTTACCATGGCGTCTTCACTTTGCTGCGCCAATGGGAAATGCGCTCCCATTGACGCAGCGTTACTCTTTTTCCGGGGGTGGATTTATTAAATCAACTTCCGGATCAATTGAGAGGGTCTCCACTTCTGCTCAATCGATCCCAAAGAATCGATCTGACAGCAGTGAATTTGCCGCCGTCAGTGAAGACGTCCCCTCAGTGAGAGTGTGGAGTCTTGCCGAGAATACCAAATGCAGTTGGCAGTCTCCCCTTTTGCACCTCATTTTCATTGCTGTAGGCTTACATCCAGCAGGGTCAGGGGTGCAAGTGGAGCTTGCCGGTAGGTGTGGTACACTGTGATGCTGAGAATTGGACCCTCCTTTCTTTTATGCTGCCACAGTGCTTTCTCTAGGATGCCCTAAAGAATTAACTCCCAGCCTGTAGGCATCGGTGAATAAATGCCATCTAGGCCAAAGGACTTGCATCCCAGAGCAGCTGAGTGGCATTTTTTTTTTCCAACTTTGGGTGGAAAACAGCTTCTAATTAGTATTTTTGATAGGCGTGTGCAGAGGGGCCATAAAACAGCGCACACAGTTACTTATTGTGCAGTCACAGGTATTAGTGTCTCAGACCCTGTGTTGACTTGCTTTGTCACAATGATGAGGTAAAGCAGGCCAAGGACAAGAAGCAAAGGGAGCTCTTGTCCCCCCACCCCCCACCGCCGACTCTCAATCCGTTTGCTTGGATAGCCTGTAAATGGAACTGATGAACTCTGATAAGCATCCCTGAGCCAGAGCAAGAAGAGGGGGAATTTGTCCTCTCCCACCCCAAATATAAAAATGTGTAAGCGCAATAGCCATGTGGTGGGGGCTGTGTCACCGGTGCTTGGCACTGGCTTTTTGGGCTTCTGGTTTTGTGAGTGTTGTAACAACTATTTGTGGCTCCCATTCCATATCATATCCCTCGCCCCCACCCCTCAGCCACCTTACTTCAAAGGCATCTGCCTAGCTAATAGTGGAAACCATAAAAAGATAAAAACTAACTTTTTTTTTGTAAAACAGTCCTTGGGGCTACAGAGGCTTGTGAAAAATGGGCCAGACCCTCTGCTGCTGTAAGCCACCATAGCCAATGGAGTGGCGCTGTTTTACGCCAGCTGAGGATCTGGCCTAGTATACATAAAGCTTGAGGTCTTGCCCGCTTCTGGCCATTTAAAGGCCCTCTATAGCAATGTTCCTGACAATAAAGGAGTTGATTCAGGTGTCAGGTTTATTTTGCTTCCTTGGAATCCACCTGCAGTTTCAACTGAACCCAGTGGTGTTCATTCTCTGTCCTAAGCTGGGGACTGTTTAAACAGCTGCCGCATTCCACCACAGAGGTGGCTGCACTTCCAAGGCAGGTGAAGCAAATCCTGAGCGTGTGTTGATCTGCATTGCAAAGTGCGTAAAGATCTTTCCGGGTGGAAGGCACTACTGAAATGTATTCATATAAAGAGCCTGCTCTTTGCTGGGTCTAGGCTTCCCTCCTGCAGCGCTCGTAGCAGACCCGTACCTCGCTTCCTGTGGCCAGGGAGTCTTGAAAGAAGCGCGCTGCTGCTCACCACAGAGATGATTCACACCACAGATGGCAAGGCCCAACAGAAGGCCTTGAGCCTTGACATCTAACCCTTGGGGGACACCCCGCAGTGCTGCCACAGGGGGAAATGGTAGCATTAAACGCTGGCGTCGCATGCGGACCAACAGAGGCAGAGTGAGTGCGTGCGGGGAGGTAGTTGTGGACTGGGGGCTTGTGCTGTTTTATCAGTAACGAGCTGAGGCAACTGGCCCGATGATTGTGGTGCCCAAATGTAACACAAGAGCCGGCAGATGAGTCTCAGCGGCATGGCTGTAAATGTGGTTCAGTCCTTTATATGGTCACAGGCCAAACCCTGCAGTGCAAGGCACTGTACGAACACAGAACGAGACAGTTCCTGTCCCAAAGCACATACAGCCTTCGTGCAGTCCTGAGCACGGGCTGCGATGCTGTCCCCTGCACGCTCTCTTCAGTGCAGCCGTTCCAGCCTGTTCGCATGGTGCTTGCTCTCCGTCTGAGCTTTCCATGATAGGCATTTTGAGACATTTGATTAGGGGCTCTGGTATCCATTTTCCTGGTCTTCCACAACAGCTTCCTGTGTCCCCTGCTATGTGCAGCAGTGGAGAGCCTTCCTTCCAGTAGAGGTGGAGAACACGTCCCTCGGTGCAGCAGCTAGACTGGAAACCCACGGAACAGGGCACACTCAGAGGGCCTCCAGGCCGAACTTAGGTCCCGAGAGAGTTCTGGCCTTAGCCCGAACAGTAGAGGAGAGAGCATGTCCCTCCCTTTAGAGCAAGGTATCCAGTTTGACTTACCTTTGTTTTGGCTCCTCTTGATGTTGATTTAAAATATGTATACGCTGGAACTGGAAGGTGTCATTTCCAGACTGAGGAGCCATACCTGCCCTAGCTGTGATCAAGCTAGCATGCTAAAAATAGAGGCGTGGCAGGAGTGGGCTGGCTGTCCGGAGAATTATCCCTTCCAAGACCATAGATCCATACTCTGGGTAGCTAGCCACTCACACTACCAAGGCTACGCCTCTATTTTTAGCGTGCTGTGTGACTATATCTCCTTTATGCCTTCCAGTTCCGGAGCAGACATACTCTGAGGGCATGAGGGGGAGAGAAACAGGACAGAAAGTGCTAGTTGTCATTTGTAAACCCCAATGTATCAGTTAGCCAGCACTGGGAAGGGCCATGTTTAATCTGCCCCATCAGCTAGTGAGTAAGATACAAATTCTTTCTAATTCTTGGTGCATTTAGCTTTTTGGAGTGTGGAGTCCACCTCGTTAAAGCGCCTATGAACTTTTTCATGGGCAGCTGATTGTGTGTGGTGAAGTAAGCGCTACAACTGGCATAAAATGTTGTAGACCCACATGTACTAATCTGTACAGGGAGTTAGGAAATCTTGTATAACTTTTTTTTTAAATTTGCTTTTTTTTTTTTAAATAGTTTTAAAATTCAGGACGTGACTTTACCTGCAACCGCCTCTTCCAAAATTCCAGCTTTTCTAGGATGTTCCTGACCTCTGCATGACACAGTTAGAGAGTGGTGTGTTTCACACGTTAGTGTGGGTTAGAGACAAGTACCCAGGACTTAATTTTTCTATGGATAACTGGTTCATCTTTTTTTAGGTTGCTCCCTACCCCCCAGCCCTGAGCTAAATTAAGGCTGTTACTAGCAACCCCTCATCTTGTAAATAAAGTTGCCCTTGGAACACATTTCTTGGGTTTTGGTTGAATTATCTTCTTTAAAGATCTTTCTCTAAGAATAGAAAGGAAACACATGGTGTTAGACGACAACCTTGTAAGACAAATTTCAATTGAGAGCTAGTTTTTACATCCAAATATAGGAAGCTCCACCAAGTAGGGGCTGATGGTGGAAAGGTCTCCTCAGCCGTGCGCTTGACTGGCACAAACTGAGAAGCTGTAATGTAAGTGTTGGCTTCTGTGTGGGTTACCTATTTAGTTTTTGTTTGCAGTTGTCTAGGGCTTCAAGTTGTGGAAACTGTGACCTACAGCTTCTTCTGCAGAACCTTCTTTCAAAAAGTGCATTTGGCTGTAGCTGTTCCTGCTTGGACAACGTTCTGTCTCCCAGAATACGACTTTTTTTTTCCCTTTAAAGGAGGCGGTAGGGGAGCGTTTATTTTGAACCAAGTGTGCGTCTCCTGCTAATGCCCTTCAGTTTTAAAGGTTCATGCTCCTGGTCTTCATGTGGAACAATAAACCCTTACCCTGTCAGTCTTGTAAACGTTCAGGATCTTAGTAGCTCAGAGTTTTGGTTCAGTGTCTTGGCTGACTTCCCTGCAAGCAGCGTCCCACGTGCAACAGGGAACTGAATCTTTCGAGGGTTGGATGTATAACAACAGAAAATACCTTGTGTGTGTACGCGCATGCATTTTATGCAAAATCATCCGTCGTCTTGTTTCTGAGATTGCTTTCCTGCATTTGCCTTTGCAGCCACTTTATTCTAAGTTGTATGAACGTCCTTAGTTGCTTTAGCCGCGCTCATGGATGTACTGTGCGCCTCTGTTGGTTTTGTTTCTGTTTCCTCCGTTTGGATATGTGGCAGACAGGTCTGTTAAAAAAGAGACAATTTCCACCTCTGATGGGTTGTGCTGAACGCATGTTTACATACGAGCAACTGGAGGATGGCAAAATACAAGAAATTAGAGACCAAACCAAACTATTTATGGATGATGTAGCAAAGCTCAACCAAGCAAAGGAGAGCCGGGGGCGCTTGGCCATGAATTGAAATGCTTTTAAAGCTCCGTGAAGCTGGCCTCTAAACTGTGGTTCTATATTTTAAAGATACCACCTCCAGCTCAGCAAGTTTTAAAACCCTGACTCTTCTCCCCCCCCTCGCTCCCCTGCTTCATCTGAAACCCAGTCCCAGTGGGTGTACCCCTCTGAGGCAGAGAAGACATCAGTGAGGTCTTTGTGAAGAGCCGGCTCTGTTACAGTAGAGTGGATGCAGGGGTCTGGGGGGATAACAATGGGCAGGTCAAGAAGGCCTCTTTTATTTACAGTAGGCCCTTTCATTGGCCAAGTGAAGCAGGCGCCCCAAGAGGCCATATTGAAAGGGTACTGTGTTTGCTCAGTCAGGCCTTCATGGGGCTTGAGAGCACAGTGTACAAAGGTTGGGGGCATTACAGTGGGCTAAAGGGACTTATTGTAAATTGCAGCCAGGCTTGACAGGGGCAGGGGGGAGGGAGAAGGGCGATAGTGTGAGGCCTTCGAAAGGTTTTATGTTTGTTTAGACATCTTCTGCTGCCTCTTTAAGCTAACTTACGGTTCATGGCTGGGTGTATGTAGCATGTAGTTTATTTTTTTCAATACATTGGGTTACTTCTTCCCTCATTCTCAAGCTGCTTTCTGTATTTTGCTGTTGGATAGATTTTCATTGTTGTTAACAAATTTATCTTTTCATCAGTGTGGAAAAAGTCTTAACATTCTAGCTGTCAAGAGTCATTCAAGACCTGAATTTTCATTCACAAATCTGTGAGGTTTATCACACTTTCATTGGTGGGAATTACTTAGGCTGGAATTGCCGAATCATGGAGTTGAAGTAATCCAGAATCTTGGCATGCATTTTTATTTTTATTTAAAAAAAAAACAAACCCAAGCCCAACAGCAGCTTTAAATGAAAGGATGTTAGTCTCTGAAATTTGGTATTAAAAAGCGAAATGTAAAACATTTTTCTGTGCCCCAGCTTTGGGTCGCCATTGGAGAGTGAGAGATCCTTGCTTGGTATAAACTGGCATATCTCCACTGAGTTCAGCAGAGCTATACTGAATTTCACTAGCTGAATATCTGACCTGGAGAGTTAATGCTAGACAGTCTGTTTAAAACAGAACAGCCACCTCCCACTGTCAATGTCAAAATAGTTAGTAGTAGTTTTCTTTAGCTTTTCTTCCTTTTTCCTCATCCCCTGTCTGCCTTAACTTCATTTAGGCCTTGTCTACACTACGGGCACTAGAATGCCACAGCTATGCGGCTGCAGCGCCAAGCATAGATGCTTCAGATGGTGACGGGAGGTTTTCCCATTGCTGTAGGGAATCCCCACCCCCAAGTGGCAGTAGGTAGGTCGACAGAAGCATTCTTCCATTGGCCTAGCCATGCCTACACTAGGGGTTAAGTTGGCATAGCTAGGAGCAGAACCCAGTTTACCTGAGTCCCTGTCCTGTCTTCTAGGTGCCATTGTCCCTTTGCACGAGGTCGGAGGGTTCAGCGACTAGCAATCACGGTGGGTGGCTGTGTACATGTGGGCTGGACAAATAAGAGGGGATATGACAGAGGTCCTATGAAATCATAAATGATATGGAAAAAGTGAGTAGAGAAGTGGTGTTTTCCCTTTCCCACAAAACAAAAGCAAAAAACAGGGGTTACCCTTTTGAAATGAATAGGCAGCAGGTTTAATGCAAACAAAAGAAGCCTGTGGAACTCATTGCCATGGGATGTGGTGAGGCTCAAAAAACCAATTTGATAAGTTCATGGTGAATAGTTCCATCAGCGGCTGTTAGACAAGATGGTCAGGGATACAATCCCATGCTCTGTGTCCCCCTAACCCTCTGACTGCCAGAAGTTGGGAAGGGAAGACTGGGTGGATCACTCCAATGCCCTGTTCTGTTCACTTCTCTGAAGCTCCGATACTGGCCGTTGTCAGAGATAGGTTACTGGACTAGATGGATCAGTGGTCTGATCCAGTTTGTCCATTCTTGTGTTCTGAAGGATAATTTCCACCCTATTCCATGGAGTTCCATACATGCCATGTGGTTGTTTGTGCTCCATGTGGGAAGAGTGTATTTTTCACCCTTATTGATTCCAGTCAGTGCAATCCCTCAATTTTGTTGTTGTTCATACTTACTTTAAAAGCCTTCTGTTTGCTTTTAGTCCTGACAGCCCCTCTGTAAAGAATTGCATGGGGCTGGCCAGTACTGAGGTGCATAAAGTTACAACCCTCAGCACTTTGTTAAACAAAACACTGTTTGGATTGTCAAATCCCTTTGATTCTTCCTGGATCTTTTCCCGCATCCTGGCTCAGTAGCGTCATGGGGCAGGATTTTTATTATTTTATAGGTGCCATAACGTTCAGATAATGTTGTGCAATGGTCACTGCTTAGTCTCTTCCCAGACTAACTTGCTTTATTGGCCCAAATTTAAAAATGGTCCATTTGTTAAAAGTTGTGAGCAAAATTGTAGTATTTTCTTTGAGAGGGTGGGAATTGTATTTTTAAGGTGCAGAAAAAAAATCAAATATTTTGGGGGGGATAGTAGTTTTGGGAATGTTTTTGTATTTTATTATGCTTGTAGAGTTAATTTAATTTAAATATTCATATATATGAATGTTTTACGTGGTTAATAAATTATTTAATGGGGTAAGTGCAAAGTATCCAATTTAGTTTGCCTTTTAACAAATTAATGATAAGCACATGACAATCTACATCAGCTACCATCAACTGAAACCAAAACAAATCTCTTATTTACCTATCATTTCATTTGAAAGGGGGAAAGTTTGTTTACGGATGTCTTAATCCAGTATTGCATTTTAATTAGTTGCTTCCTATGGTCTCTGGTAAATGTGATGGTAGTGGCATTTTACTGGTGCTCTTCTCTCTTTCTCATGAGATTTCTGCCGATTGATTTAAAGTGTGAGTGACTTTGGGGGAGAGAGTGTCTTCCCTCCAATAGAAAAGGTTCCATATTGTATGGAAAATAGACGTATTTTAGTCTGATGACAGTTGGTTAATTCTTTGGACACTGGGTGAGTTCACCTCAGCAAAAAATGTTGCTTTATTTCAAATCGCTTCTGTACTGTGTCAAGTTACCTCCATTGACGTTTTATTCCCATTCCTGTGCGGGCTTTAGTTGTGATCACTTACCAGTCTGACAGGCTAACAACAAGTGTACTCACCCACATAGTCCAGTGTGGATGCTTTGAACGTGCCAAAGTGACTTAAGCGTGCAGGTCCACCTGAGCGTCAGAGAGGCTTGTGCTCCTAAACCATTGGTGCTTTTGGAAATTCCCCCCCAGCATTGATGATTGTGTTTAGCGTGTCGGGGGAGGAAGGACGGGATACAGATTCGATTTCAGGTATTCTGCACGTGTTTTTCAAGGAGGCCCCGATCCTGTAAACATACGTGTTTAAAGTGAAGCATGGAATGCAGTCTGTTGACTTACATTCGATTCTTATGTGCTTAAAGCTAAGCATCTATGAAATACCTGTGGGGATTTTTTATTGTAAATTCTCAGGGGCAGGCACTTTCTCTTTCATTTGTCTATACAAAACGGTTCTGTTCCTTGACTGGGGTTCCTAGGTTCTGCCACAACATATATGAGGATATGACGATAAACTAGACAGAGATGCTTTATTGCCGTATATCTAACCAATCAGTATGTTAGTTATTTATAATCTTGAGATCTCTCACGGCAGCATTCCACTGAACTGGCCATATAGTCTCCATTGCCTTTCCAGACCGGAGTGTCTTGGCCATAGAAAATTGTCTTAGGACAAAAGTTGTTAGCCTGGACTCAGGGCTGTTTGTATAACCCCATTTAAAAAAAAAATAAAACCAAAATCTCAGTGCTTTCAATAAGTTGAAGTTGTCAGCGAGTGAGCAGAACCATCTCCCTGCCCTGCCACGTTGGCCCGGTTTTCTTTTTTCTTTTAACAGGCACTAGCTGAACGAGGTCTGTTGCCTGAATTTTTTGGGAGGCTTTTTGGGGCAGAACACTTACTCAGTGTCCTAAAAGCTTTCTTGTTCTGTTGAACGCAGGATCTGCTCTAGGTAGCAGGGGAAGGGGGAAGCTGCTGCTGATGCAGGCTATTTTGTATTGATTTTAATATAAACCTATGCTGGAATAGGGATTGGATGGTGTTAGTAGACTTATTCGATGCTGTTGCTTTGGAAGGCAAGAAGATGTTGGTGTAAGACTACGGTGACCAGGAAAGGCTAGCGCACAGGGACCTTGTTACGTCCCCTGAATGAACTAGCGCAAAAGAGAAACTCGGTATGCACGCTATTAAAATGCCTGGTCGCTGATCACTCCCCATCTACTTCGTGCTCCTATGACCTGTGACTGCTAACCTTTAGCCTCTCTCGGTTGCCATGTCTGCAGTGTGGCTGTGGTCGCTCATGGGAATGGCTCGTTCTGGGCTGCTCAGCCTTGATTAGGATACCTTGCAGTATGCTTTGAGTTCTCATTTTGCTTTTGCCGGCCTTTCATGCAGAACAATAATTACAGATCGAATGTGAATGCCGAGGTGGGCACAGCTCAAAGCAAAGATGCTCATCGTGGCTTTTGAAATGCAGTTCAGTCTTAGCCTTACATCCTATGTGGACCTGCCACGAGACATCTGGATGTCACGCAGCGCTCAGAGATGCTCATACAAACCACAAATAATGCCGCCCCCCCCCCCAAAAAAAAGCTACTTAGAGGCCTCATTTGAGATCAAAGCCACATTGTGTCCAATGCTGTAAATCCACATGAGAGATCATCCCTACCTTAAAGAGCTGATCACTTATACGAGACAAAGGTTGCAGAAGTATATTCAATCCTATTTTACTGTTGGGTAAATTGAAGCAGAGAGATTAAGGGAACGTTTTCAAAAGCACTTTGGTCCTATTTACGTTCCATGGGAGTTAGGTGCTTTTGAAATTAGGATTTAGGCTCTGAAGTCAGGTAGACCTTTTGAAAAGATTACTTTGTGACTTGCCCAAGACTGCAGAAGAAATCTGTGGCAATGCCAGGAGTTGAATCTCGCTCTCTGGAGTTCTTGTCTATGGCTTACCCATAAGACTGTCCTTTCGCTCTGGCTTAGTGTAGGCAGGTAGGTTTGGCAGAATTCAATTTTTATTTGTTATAATTGTGACTGAAATATTGGATGATTTTTAAGCATTCTTTTTTTTTTCCACAGTTGTGCAAAATTATGGCTTTCAAGCATTTTTTTTTCCAATTTTTATTTATTTTAATTTTCAGAGTTGCGGGGAATTGTGTGTGTCAGACTAGTGATCTTAATTCATGAGACATTGACAGTAGTTGTTTCCAGAAAGTTGGATTTATAATTGATAAAACACATTGTCAACGTCACGTTCTAAAATGTACAAAATAAATATCCTTAAATCAAACTCTTGTAAGTTCTCAAGCAATATTGTCTTACTTTGTCTAGCTGTAAATTTTGATTATCAATGGAAACACTTGGCCATTGTCTTGTGTCTGATGAAATCAAAGTTTACCACTTTTACTAATTAAAAATCTCATCATTCTAAGCCTAAAAATAAGTATTTGCACCATTTGCATGGTACTGTATTACCATTAGAGACGCAATGACATCACCTGAGCAATTGGATGTTAGTCTCTCCTGACCTATATACTATAAATATTTGCCCCATATGTTATAAATATTGCCAGAACAATTGGTCTGAATGGTATTTGATTTTTAAATTGAAGTGTGACTCACTTAAAATAACTACTTTTTTATTTAAGAAGGGTGTGGGTGTGGGGCGTGCATAGGAAGAAAACAGTCTTTCTTTAGCATAAAGATCTGATTACCCAGATTTTCTTCTTCATTTCTTAGCCTTGCTCTCGGAAAGATTGGGTAGTCTTAAAAAGATCAGCAGGCTTAAACAAAACGATTGTAAATGGTACGTACAACTGACTGGAGTACATTCAGTGCAGCATTGATAAGATTACAAAATACACGTTAGTGTGGAAGGGGCACAGAGAATAATTTTCACTTAACAAATTATTGCTCTTACAAGAGCAGATTTGAAATCTATTTAACTTTTCAGTGTCCCATACCCTTTTCAATGTTTCAAGTGTATTCTCACTGATAGGTTACCTTTTCTTTCCCTGTAGGCTATAATTAGTGTCCTTTACACAGAATTGGCTTAGAATTGGATTTGGAGAAGCTAAGAATCAAATTACAAGTATTTATCTTGTAAATTCCAAAAGATCTACTTAGACAGTGTATAAAAAGGATTTTTTAAAAACTTTACATTATGAAAATGTAAACTTTTAATGGCTTGAACAGCTAAAGAATGCTGTAATGTTATGCGGTAAAATATTTTCAAAGGAATGTAAAATTGCTTCCATCTTACTTATTTCTTATGTGCCTCTCTTTGAACACTTTTAATCTATTTCCAGATTTTAGAGGCAGATTGCTGATAAAAATTTACTGAGCTTTATACATAAACATTTGCAGACTCTTTTATTTTTAATGAATAAATAAGATCCAAACACTTAACACTGTACTTTAATTCACAAAATAGATACTATCTCAGTTTTAAAATATTGACTTTTTGTGGCAATTGATGGAAAAGCCAGAAGAATCCATAGACTGTTCTTGTATTGCAAAATTTGAGCCCTAATGCACTACAGCTTCTGTTAGAACTAAATGGAAAAATGGGCTTAATCTGAAGCAAGGAGGATTTAGATTAGATATTAGGAAAGCTTTCTAACTCGAAGGGTGGTTAAGCTCTGGAATAGGTGTCTAAGGGAGGCTGTGGAATCCCCAGCATTGGAGGTTTGTTGGACAAACTCCTGTCTAGGGATGGTCTAAGCTTAGTTGGTCCTGCCTCAGTGCAGGAGGCTGGACGTAATGATTTCTGGAGGTCCCGTCCAGCCCTACGTTTCTATAATTAATTTCCTAGTGGATGTAGAATGCCAAAATATAGTTTAGCCTTTTACCACTGTTGTCCCATAAAGGGCCTTGCTCTGTTGAAACATGTTAATTCTTCCATTAAACTTAGATTTATCATACCCTACAGATCCTTTCCTGCACACTTCTGATGCTGAACTCTAGTGAACTTCTCTTAAAGTGAGGGTTTCAACAGCAGCAGCATTACACAAGTACTTCTGTAATGTTATCTCTGGCTGACTTTTTGCTGTGGCAGCATTCATGAGCTTTGTTTTGATAACTTGACAAATTGCTACATATTTCCTTTTTAATTCTGAGTTGATGTTACCTAGGTAGCCGTATGCATAACAAACACAGATTTAGGGTAGCTACGTCATTGACTTGCTGCTTTAAGGGTACGTATATCCAAGATGTATTAAATCTTCACTTTCACAACTGTTTAGTAGAGACAGGGACTAGGACAGGCCAGGGAAGGTTTTCAAATCCAGCATCATTTCCCACTCTTTCAGTTGTTTTTTTTTAAATTTCAAATCAGGTGGGCTTTTGAATGACTGAAGGCCAGTTTATCACAAGAAATAATAGATGGAGGTAATTTCCATGGGCTCTGTTTTGTCAGAAATTAAGCATCTGAATTTAAATTAAGGAGATGGAGAACTCAGGCAGCTGAGACTATATTTTCATAGCGTAAACAGTTGCAGAAGATTAATAGCATCTGTGTAAACAGTTCATTGCGGAGAAGAGATTTTTTTTTTAACAGTTTGAAAATACTAATGACTGCTAGAAGCAACAAATGCAGAAACTCCCTTCATATTTGCTTACAATATGCAGTAACAAACTGCCCATATGCAGTCAACCTTCCCGTTGATTCTACAGTAAATATTTCAGACAACCTTAGTCTAGTTTTCTCTTCTTGCAGTAAATTACATATTAAAGTAGCTTGGTAACTGAGCACTGGTTGCTGTGCGATAAGGTTCAGGAAATCAATATGTTTGCCATGTGCCTGCTTGTTTATGACACCTGCCTCTAGAACAGTTGAGCAATGTTCTGTTTGTTAAGGCTACATTTCAGAAGCTTGTATCCTCCTAAAATACAGTCCTGATCTTACAGGAAAGGGTGCAACAATAGCTATTGATTTTTGTTTTCTAAGTATGGTATGATGCTCTTTGAACACTGCTGTTGCAGTGGCAGGGTCTACCTTTGTCCAAAAATTGTAAACAGTAAAATATTGCGAGTGGTTATGTTTGATTATAATGTACAGCCAAGCTGGGTAAAGAGCAGCCTAGCAGAATGAGAGAAAGAGCTGCATCTTTATTCATCTTCATGGTTTTTCCCTTGTCTTGATCTTTTAAAAATAAGTCTGGTAGCCTGTCTTTTATTTTTAAATACTCATTTAATGGGGTGGGGGGAGCGAGAAAGGCTGCATAAATACCTGAAAATACATTACATTTTATTTGATAAAATGGATATCTTGGAACATGTCCATTACTAGAATAACTTAATCATTAACTCACTCCTAGTTGTAGGGGGATGTCTGTTGTTCCTAGCACAATGCCAAAGATCTATCTGCCTCTTTACAAAATAAAGCCTCCAATAGCTTACAAACTACGGCCCTCATACCGCATATCCTTATGCCTGTGCTTTACTTTATATACTGTGACATGTCCTGTAGAAATCAACAGACCTACTCATAGTCTATACAACTAAACACTGTGTAAGTCGTTTTTTCAGGATCTGATCTTACGGCCTCATCCAATGGTCATCAAAATCATTGGAAAGACTCCCATTGATTTCAGAGGGCTTTGGGTCAGGCCCCCATCCCATTAAGCAACTTGTGTAATGTTTCTCATATGATAGTTATGTAGATATTGAAGTACCTGCAGGATTGGGCAATAGTTAAGATAATGCCAGAGAGCATCAACAGTCCAGGGACATAGGAGAGAAGATGAGGGTGAAGACTGTATGAACAGGAGATTGTACAGGGGGAAAAATACATCCGGGGAGGGGCGGCAGGTTGCAGGGGGTGGTGTATATGTATTTTATACTGTAGCCAGACTAAATTTTTTTTATTCTAAATGATTTTTTAATGAAGAATAGCTTTTTGGGTGGTCTAAATGGACGTTTCCATGGGAAATATTCATTTTGAGGGGGATTTCTCAGGTTTTCTACTAAAACGGAAATGTCTTTTTGGTAACCAAAAACTGCAGGGGTGGTGATGGGGAGCGTCCAATGTTCAGGGTTTTGTTTTTTTTTAATGAAAACTGAAAATTTTTTGGCAGAGGGTGGAATAATTTCCCAATCAGTTCTAATAGACACAAGCATAATTTACATGTGGGAATTTTACGATTATTTGAGGACTGAGTAAAATAGATTTGTATGTGTGTTAGTACCTGGTGTTTCTCTATAACTCTTCTTTTTTTTTTTTTCCTGAACTCATTTTGTGTGGTTCCCTGTTGCATTTAGTGGAATTTGGAAGGCCTGTAACGTGGGCAGGTTTGTTTGTGAAAGCCCCGTCTCAAGATGACGTGCGTGAGAACCCTGGCAGCCTCTGGCGTCACTGGCTAATGTGGAGAAGATGGAGAATGGTGAAGCACTGCACAGACTGGGCGCTCTCTTGGGACTGTAGGTGGCCAGGGACATGCGGTGGTTGTCCTGTCTCTCTTCTGGAAGTGGTATTGAGGGGGATGTAAGACTATGCTTTCCCCTGTCCCCTCGGTCTGCCATCCTAGTGAAACCAAACGGAGGCTCTGGCAAGCACGAGGAGGCACAAGCTGTCAGGCTCTGTCTCTCTGTTGGATAAGAGCTCTTCTTCTATGCTTGGGCTGCTTTCTCTCATGCTAGGAAGATCTCGAGAGAGAGCTCTTGCTGAGGAGTGGGAAACCCAAGTTAATCCTGTGTGGCCAGAGAGCTTGCTGAAGGCTTTTGAGTTGCCCCTACTGATGAAGCAGTCCATGTGAGCATGCCATGCCATGATACCAATAATGCAGATGCAGTAGCAGCGCTGGTCGAGACCATCTTTCCTGTTGAAATGAGTCCCCCAAAGGCATGTGCCAATATATTTTGAGTCTCTCTTTTGAATCTTTCCTTTCTATTTCCATTTGATTTTTGACTGGCAAATGCCCCTTAAAAATGAATTTTGTGGATGGCACATTCCACCTTCCTAGGTCAAGATTTCAACCATGGATACCTAAAATTAGGCTCCGATGAGCATATTTAGGCAATTGAGTAGATGAGCCAATTTCCAGAAGCGCTGAGCGCTTAGCATTCCTCAATAACTTTAGCAAGGCTCAACACTTACTCAGTTGCCTAATTATGCCCAGAGGAGGTTAACATTTGAAAATGTTTAAAAATCTTAGCCTTGCTCTTTTGTAGAAGACAGGCATGTAATCGGTTCTTTCAATTCTTGTACAGTATGGGATGATGCTTATGGAGTGATACGAGAGCCTCAGAATGATGGGGTTGGACATAGAGAGATGGCTGTTCATGGCATATCATGGTTGAGAAAGTAATCGGCTTATGTCACATGACAAAATGTTGGCGTGGGCACCGTGTAGCGCTCTATAATGCTGTATTAAAATTAAGTGAATGAAATTTGGCAGCTACTTTCTTGTCTGCAGTTTAATCTCAAGATCAGAAGGTGAAATCAAATTTAATTACTCATTTTGTTTTTGAAATCTAAAATTAGCAAGCTAAAGTAATTGACTTTTTGACCGAGATATGAAGTTGGGAGGCAAATGACATGACGTGCAAGAGTTTTGTAAAACTGTTGACCTCTTACAAGATTAAGTAAGAGATAATAGTAATTATAAGCAGATTATGGAGGGGCCAATCAATAGTGAACTTTACCTCTTTCCTAAACTGAAGGTCAGGTTTTTATTGCATCAAGATAACCGATGCTAGTTTTCACACTCTTGTTAGCAAGTGAATGCCTTTGTGTAAAGCAGATTTGTGTGTGTTTGTATAATATTGATTTTTTTGGGGTGTGACTTTTTAATTACATACTATCCAGAGAAGAGGGAGCTACGAGATAGATAAATTCCAATCATGTACTACTGAAGTTTGGACTCTTTGCCACGGGAGTGGAATATTCTGGAATTTTAAAATTAGGCCGTGGGTTGTATTGGAATTATTCAAAATGAGTAACTCCCAATACATAATTTCACTGTAACACTCGTTTGCAAATCCAAGTAGTGAAGCCTGTGTTGGTGGCCTCTTGTTAAAAAGATGTAATCCTCGGAATCCTGTTTCCTGCTCAAGGCATTAAAAACGTACCAGTTGTAAGATGGAATAGTTACTGCCTCAGTGCTCCAGAAACTTGGTCTGAAAGCAGAATCCCATCCATTAAACTAATGTAACCATGTCACTGAATGAGCATCAACTTAAGACCTAATGTGAATGCAGTGGTATGTTGTGATTCAAGGGAGTGGTCTTCCTCTCATCAGTTTTGCTATGAAGTTGAGGTATGGTTTGGAGAACACTGAGACAATGGTGGGTCTTTGGAATGTACCTCTTCCCCATCACCACCTCTCTGAGGAGGGAATACAAAAAGTCTTTAAGGATTCAGCTGCTGTAATCCGTTCTGGAAACACTGTAGGCTGCGGTGTCGTAGATGACCGAACATGTTTTCCAAAAGTGCAAAACTTCTTGTGATGGTTGAGAGGTTTTTTGAAGGCGTCTTTGAATTGGGAAGTTTCTGCTGGTTTGTTTGTTAACTTCACGTCACGTAAATTTAAGCTGAACCTGTTTTGTGAGTGCTATGAGGGAAGCAGAACTCCTTTGTGATTGTCTCTACCATACCTGTTGATGTTAGCCTCTGGCTGTGTCTACTACCCACAGGATGTTTTTTCAATGCTTATCAGATTCTTTGGAGAGCTGGTGAGAAATAAAGGTAACATTTAACCCATCCTAAATCCTTCGTGTTCCAGGGGCTTCAGCAGCAAACATGTGACGTTACAGAGGCAGCTATGATGGGATGGAGAAAAGTCTGTCTTCATATTCAGAAGTAGATTTCAGCAAGTAACCTTTTATTTAAAAAAAAAATAGTGAAACAGGATGGGAAGCTTATTGAAAGCCTGAGCCAAAGTTAGCCAAGATGACTGGGAATCTTTACATGGATTTCAGTAGGTTTTGGGTCAGACCCTTAGAGTTGATCCTTCCTCAGGGGGGAACCAAACCTATGATGTACAGTCAGAAATTGTATCTCATATTAAGCTTATTAACACAATCTGTTTTGATGAAAGGTACTTTTTTATATTAGTAAGACAACATGAAGTGCTGAAATAATGCGTGTGTGTATAATAATTTTAATCTGATCCTACAGAACTACTGTAGCACAATCAAGTCACTGACAAAAGCTGATGAGACACTATGCAGTTGGATGACAATGTATTTTCAGTGGGAAAAATAGTGTCTTTGGTAGTGTGGCAATGAGCAGTTATTTAAACAATAAAAGAATAATTGCTGTCTTTGTTTCCCTTACATATAATTGTTGTCTTCCTCTTTAACTAGGTGAACAACTGTCTTGCTTCTGTAGTTGGAGTTAGATTCCTCAGTAAATTCATCACTATAATAGCAGTCAGAAATCCTGAAATGCAGAATTCCTGGTTGCTGGCCATTCCTGTGTTCCCTTTTGGATATAACATTTGGCAGAAAACAGTTGGAAACATCGCTTTATTCCTTTCAAGATTTTCTTTCTAGCCTCACTTTTGAGGTACAGAGCAGTCACTCTGGGTTACTTTCCAGTCATCAGGATTGTCAGCTGCTCCATGATTGAGTCCCGTGATAACCTAGAATATTAGTATTTTTCTGTCCTCTCTCTGCCCCTCCCTCTAATAACTAAAACTGGAATTGTGCCATTGTTTAAGCCTAGAAGAATTCAGGCAAAGTGTAAGACTTAAATAAAGGCAAACAATTTCCATGTATGAAAAACTCTCAATTGTCATTTGTCATGGGGAAATTACACTTATATATATTTTAGAACTTGGTTAAGAAGTGAAGCTCACAGTCCTTTTTAAATAGTCTTAATTCTAGCTCATTATTGCCGAAGGTTGTTTTTGTTTTAAAAGAAGACCGCATATTCTTCTCATTGGAATCATGAATAGTAAAATAAATATACATTGCATCCAAAAATCCGTGTTAAAAGATGGTTACGGTTGTAAAGTCAAGCACTCCTGTTAGGAAACGCCAGAATGAAGGTTTCCCTTGAAACCTGAATTCATCCCTCTTCTATGTATGCCTTAGGATGGACTTTTTGATCACATGCTCTCATACTATTTTTATTACTGTCCTCCCTGCCCCTTCCTTTTTCAGTGGATCTGGGAATGAACTGGAGTTGTGTAGCAAATGAGGCTGTTGTGAGGCCATGGTCCTTCCTCAGGGCAGTGCAGGCCTAATCCCCCACGAGGTTATCAATTCATGGCATTCCACCCTGGTAGAGGTAAAAGCAGGAAGCCTGACGAGGTGCACTGAGACACCAAAAGGGATAGAAGTGAGGTAGCCCCCCAACCATGGAGGTGATGCCTTGGTAAAGACAGACATGTGCGCATGTAAAACCGCCAGTGGAGCAGTTCTTCCAAACCACCGAAAGGACAGCGGGTCTGAGGTAGTCGCACCTGTCCTGTCTTGTAATGGGGAAGTTCTCACTCCCGTGTCCAAGGGCAGAGAAAGAGCAGGCTGAACTGGAAGCTTACTTTCCCCCTTACCCCAAAACACATGCATGCACCCTGTCCCACCTCTTGGCTTTTGTGGAAATGCCTTTGATACTTGTCTTGGCCAGAGCCATTTTGGAGTCAGTGCAGGCACAAACTCCTGAGCAAAAAGGAAACGGATTCCGAGTCTAAGGCGGACTGCCATTCCCGCCTTGAACGCTCACGACTGGTCAATGAGTGACCTCATATACTGGTCCTGCTGGGTACCTCTGCACCGTGGGCTGAAGCTGGGCTTGGAGGCTGAAGTTCCATTTGCTGTGCAATGCTTGACTTCTGTGGAACTCCCTTAAAGGGGTTTGGTTGCTGTTTAATAATTCTCAAGCTACGAATCTCTGGGTTTTTCTTGTTTGTTCCTGAAACGCTGGCCAAAGAAGGGTTTTTGTGTTAAGCTAAGTCTCATAGGCAAACTTAGAAGGAAGACACATACTGCTCAGACTGACACCCGGGGTGCTGTAACTGTGACATTTGGACAGTGGCAGTATGGAGATGCTTGTGTTCGTGAGACGTTAACACAAAGTGATGGGGCAGTGCACAGCTCTGAAAAGGCAGCTTTTCTTCGTTTAGCTTTTAATTGCTTTCTTTCACTTTTTATGTGTAAAAGATTGTCTATTTAATTAACTCAAGAATGCAATTTCAAAAACCCTAATGCTTTACACATGATGACTTTTAAAATAAAAGTAGCATTCCAATATTGCATGATGCTTTTTCATGTACGTATTAACCTTTAGCTGCAAAAGATCATTTTAGAGAGAAAATGAATCCCCCACCAACTCCTGGAAAAATAAAGTGAATGATTAATCTAAAAGATTTTAAGATTTTTGATCCTTAATTTAGATTGACACTTTTTAGGGCCTGTGTTTTTTCTCTTGGCAAATGGTGTGGGATTCTTTCTTTGTCTCTCACTTTCTACTCCGTCCCATGCAGCCCGTGGGGCTGTATCCCCTTTTCTTACAAGGCTTGCATGCCAGAATAAGCGGTTCTGCAGCATTAATGATGGATATCTGGATGGAGATGGGGGTAAAGGTGAAAAGACCGATGTTTGTTGCCCGACTTTCTAGCCCTTTATACCGTGTTTTACAGCAGTGTAACACTATGAAGTCAGTATTTACACTGGTGTACGTGAGTGGAAAATCACCATGCTTAGACCCTGCTTCTCTTCTCACCTCATAATCCGGAATGACCTCAGTGAGCTCTTTGGGGTCATACTACTTTACGTGAGAATACAATTGGACTCTCGATTTATTAATTTTTTTTCATACCGCTGAGACACTCTTAACTGTTCTTCAAAGTGCTTATGGCAAGGAAGGGAAGCAGCATCTTTGTGCTGTTAACATTCATCGAGCAGAGCAAACACAACCTCCAACTGTGAATCACCAGTCACTGCTGTGCTCCTGGATAAAATCTGAGCCCATGCCCCACGCTCTTTCTGGTGCTGCTTTTATAATGGATGCACCCCTCTACACGACCTCTTGCTTAAAATACCCATTAGGGCCTTTTAAGGTTTGTTAGCTTTTAATGGACATGTTTAATCTGCACCACATGGGCTTTGAAAAAGTGGGGGGGAGGGTGATATGTCCGCCTAACCATAACCCACCCAGTCCTGCGAATGCAAATACTGTGAGATACGTCACTAGCTCTCGGTGTCATCTCAGACACGTACTGTCGCTCAGCATTTACAAGTATCCAAATGAAACCCATATTTTAAATTACATTCACCTATTAATTCCGTTTATTGATGTGATTTATTAAGGAGGCTCTTCTTGTTCTTGGGAAATAGAGGATTTGAGCAGAAGTTAAAACCTTGGTGACTGTGAAAGAATCATTCACTGCCGGACATTGGAATGAAACCCAAGCGACTTGCCAACTGACACGTTACAATATTGTGTGCTCCAAAAAACTGGATCCACTGCTTAATTCCACATTTTTCTTCCATGAGCGTTAAAGCGGTGCCTTTGGCACATAAATTAGCACTTTCCCCTGAAGTCCTCATTCTCTAGCTTAGAAGTAAAGGGGATTGAGCGGCGGAAGAATATTCTTTAAAACACTTTATCTGAAAGATTTCTGGTGGGTATGTGTATACATCTAATATATAATGTGTTGCATATGATTGTGAATTCTGAATTTATTCAAATTTCTCCTTCCCTTGCAGGCACACACCTATCAATAAAGTCAATGGGAGGGGCAGGGTGTGTGTGTGTGTGTGTGTGTGTAAGTTCTGCCCTAGATTTCTGTTTTGAAATAGTTGATCTTAAATAAAACTAATAGATTACTCCTGATGACTAAAACTCAAAGCTGAGCCTTTTGGATTTCTGTCGATATTGATGCTGCTTCATCATTTGCAGCTGGTTCTGAGAAAAATCACCATGTTTTCCAAATAACATGAGCAGGGTAATCTTGTGGGAACTTGGTGACAAGTTGCTGGTTTTGTTTTAAAAATCTGACCCTTTTTTTTTTGTTGTTTTTTTTTTGGTAGCTTAGAGACCTCTCATTGTAGCAGAAGGCTGGGAGGGTTTGAATACCACATGCAAGTGTGGGAGGCTACTTGAGCCATACGGCTTTATCATTCATTAATTCCTGTGTTCATTCATCCTTCTATTTAAACTTCTCTGTAAAGACGGTAGCTACAGATGGTCTTTTGGTGCACGCTTTAGCTTGAAGACCTTGGACCTGACAAAGGGGTACAGAAGGAGCAGCAGAGTGTACAAAATATTTCCAACCATTAGAAATCAAGTTCTTATTCAGTGGCAGCTTCTGTCTTGAAAACTATCCCTTTATTATTTTTTTAACTTAAAAACCTGATATTTAAAAAAAAATCAAACAATGAACAGGCAAATGTTTGTGGTCTTGTAATTGCATTTTAGGAACCTTAGATTTGGCACTTTATAAGCTATAGAGTTGCCTATTTTAATATTAAGTTTTGACAGCTTATATTTTCTTCACTGGCAAACCCAAATTTGTATTTTGCACAAGGAAATCAGAAACTTTGATTCCTAATAATTTTTTTCATTGTTAATATATAACCTTTGCATCAGATCATTCCTTTGTGACTAGCCTAGATTTTTTTTTTCACTAAAAACATGTTGCTGGCTTTTTTTCCAACCAAACCAGAAAATTCTACTACAAATTGTGTGGTGGGGGTGTGTTTTTGTTTCTCTTTGCTTCAAGGGACTCCTGTGCAGTGCCTTACATCTTTTTAAGGTGGGAGAAAGGGAATTCTTGTTAAGCTTCTGAGAATCTTGTTTGGAAATTAAGGCTGTTGCAGACCTAGGGTCTCCATCCCCAACCTGAAAGTTTTTCATAAAGTGGACAGTTGAGAACAAAACCCGCTCCTACCTAATGCTTATGAGAGAAGCCTTGCAGAGCACTGGTTCAGAGATGTCTTGGTGTAAAATGCTGAATCCCGGGGTCTGAGTAAATGACCTCATGGGGTTAGACTTGAGGAGGGGCGGGGCTGGGGATTTGTGTAGTTAGTGGTCAAAAGATTCTGACAAGAAAGGGCAGACAATATACCAGAACAGGAGTGGCTATGCATGTGCAGAAAACAGTAATAACATTGACTACTCTATAGGTTATTACAGTTACATGGTCTTTCCATGGCTTTGGTATATTTTTCCTTGTCTTTTCATTTATACCAAAGCTTGCTTACCCAGGCATCTGCAGCTTTCCTCGCATGTTTCTGTATTCATTTTACATGAGGTTGTAATGACGTGCTGTGACTGGGATGTTTTAGAGGTGGAATGCTAAGTCACTTGAGTAACTGTAGCAACGTTGTGTAAATGTAACTATTTGCCTCTATGTAAATAAAGGGGGTGTCTTTTTATTTATTTTGTGTGTACACACACACATGCACGCATGTAAAATAACTGAGGTCCCATGCTTTCCGGCGCGCTCTGTTTTGGAGTGTGTACATATGCAAATAAATGTGCATCCTGAAGACATTCATATTCCTTTTGTCCACATGGCTTCCTCATCTTTCCTTCTGAAGGTACAGTTTTTTGATCTATTTCCTTATAAGTGTTTCCCTTACTGATCCTCCAACACTTTATGCCACTTCCCCTTTCCCTATCTCTTCCTCTCAGCACTTCTCCAAGAAGGTTTGTGTTGGCATTGTTGGAAACTGAGCTGTTGTACAACTTAGCATAGCTGACAGACGACCCCTTGTCCAAAGGGGCTCTGTTCCTCAGCACACGCTAGTCTTGTGTTCTCCTCATGCCCAGATGGTTTGCATACCTTGTGTCATTGCTTTGGTCAGGAATGCGTTCCCTCAGGACGGGTGAAGGCCTGGAAATGAGGCTAACGTAAACATCCTTTCTTCCGTAGTTCCCGTTAATCGAGTGGAAATGGTTCAAGGGGAAAAAAACTACCTCCCTAAATGCATTTTCTTTGGTGTTCTTGATATTCAGGACACACATGAGCAGCATTGTCCACTCTATGTTGGGGGGGGAGGGGGAAGGGCAGGGGAAGAGGGACAACTATGCTGCTTCAGTTAAAACAACAAACTAGCCCCCAAATGGCTTTGGGTGGGAAATACTTTTTGACCTTCATGCTATTAACATTACTCATCATTATGAATTATTAACTTTCATTTCTTTTGTATCCTGGTAACTTATCATACCTGAAGAGCAGCATCTCTGAATAGGGTGCTACTTTACCTGGTTTTGTTTTGGCTGTCTCCCACATTACAGCTTGGCTCTTCAGGAGCAGCGTCATGCGAATGGAAAACAAAATTTGGCCAACTGCTCTTGCTTTCTTTGTTTAAAGAAGCAACTTCCAAAGCTTTGGGTGCGGTTAAGGATATTGACTGTGTTGATGGGCAGCGAAAGAAACCGGTCTCATTCGTTTTAGAAATATTCTTCATTACTAAATAAAGCAGCAAGCAAAACTGTAGAAGAAATGTTGTCTAGTAAGTTGCAGCAGGAAATCAAGGCTCTTGGGTTCTGTTCATGACTCCACCACTGACTTGCCTTGTGACCTGTGAAGGTCATATCACTTTTTTGTGCCTTGGTTTCCCTGTTTTAAAGATGGATATTGCAATGCTTCCCTACCTCAGAAAGATGCTGACGGTATCGGGTTCACTGTTTGTGAACTGGGGTGATATTGGGGTGTGGGAGGGTCAGATAAGTTCCTAGATAGATATATGGGGAGCATACCATAGCTTTGAGGAATTTACCAATTTTCCTTTTTGGAAAGGTTTTGGGCACCTCAAGTTTAAGTGAGAGTATCTAGTTCATTAGAACCCGGTTTGGCAAAGGCACTGCACAAAATATTGTTTGCTCAGGCCTGGGTATGGGTTGGCAATGGATCTTTTAGTACAGATATTACAATGGCTTCTTAGTGGATGGTACTTGGGAGGACAAGGCTTAAAAATGAATTTGACTATCAGATTTTGGTGTATATTTCAGAGCAGGGAAAATCTATCGTTTATTAAAGGAAGAATTGTGAGCTGGATATAAGCTGGTGCCCAGGCTCTGTCTCCAGTTCCAGACGAGCTGGATGGCTTTCTACTCAAGTGGGTAGCAAAAGAGGTAACTATGTTGTAATTCATAACCTTAGGCTTCAGCACCAACACCTTGCTGAGATGATGTGGTGTTTCATCCCTCTTGCAGAGCGATTGCTTCTCTACAAGTACAGTAAGACAGCACAGGGTTGGTTCTCACTGGAAAGTTTTCTTTGCTACCATAACTTGGTGGTCGTTGGGGGGCTTGGGAAGGTGAGGTGTAAAAATGATGGACTTCAGGGTTTTCCACCAATGTTGTAATAATGGATGGGAGTCAATTTGCAAAATGGTCTGTGCATGCCTTAGGAGTGGAAGGTTAGAATAAAAAAATTGAAAAATGCAGCATCATGGGTGCATTTTTTTTTTCAGGGGTGGGGTTGGAAGGATGGTTTTTTAGTCTTCGGGGGCGGGGGGACTCCTTTAGCAAAGGAAACACATGGGGTAAAAAACAATGAGGGCACAGTAGGGCTGCCCACCCTTAGGTTCCTGGGAAAGTAGAAAAAATGAAAATGCTGTAGTCAGAATAATAGCACAATATGCAACGGAGAAAGGGAAATTCTGGAGCCTTCCTAGATTACGGATGGGATGTGCCAGGGGAGATGTAGGAGGGGAGAGGTAAATGAATTTCTAGCACTGAAAGGCTAATTTACAAGCTTCCCTGCTAAAGTCTGAAATAGGGAAAATCAGGTAGTAAAGTGCATCACAGGGCCACAGTGGTACTATGGAACCTTTTAATAACCAAAGTATTCTAAACCTGGAATGTAACTGATTGAGTCCGGGGTGAGAAGATTTTGTTTGCCGCCAGGATGCAGGATCTAATCTAACCATGATTAAGCTGATTTCATTTTATAGACTGGAATTTCTGTGTGATAGAAACTGATGAGGCTAATGTGAAAAATTTACTTAATAAAAAGCCTCATTACCTAATGCTGAGAGGGATTTAAAAGGAGGAAAAACACGGCAAAAAATGCTTTATGCGTTTGATCTTTTCTGGAGAAAAGTTGGAGCTAAAAGTTTTCTGTAGGAAAAACTGAATTCTGTGATCTTGTTTTTACACATGCTGTGCTTAAATATTAACACCAATTGAGCAAATTGCCTTTTAACTGCCTTTATTTGCTTTCATTAACAGTATAATTTAAAAGCTCCAGAATTTGCATGGAACCTGTTGTGCCAGTTGGGGGTGGGGGTTGAAACAATTCATAAATTAATTAATCGTGAGGAAACCTCTTTAAAGGTCACAAAATGGAAGGACTTTTTAGAAATCCATTGTTTTTTTTGTTAAGTGCGTTTACGTACTTTTGGTTGAAGTCCTTTTTTGCAAGGGGGGGAACTGTGGAAATAGATTTTTTCCATATGTGCACATGCGTATACACAATTTTTTAAAACTGGAATATGTTTTAAGTTGAGTGAAACCAATTGCACTGTAGTTTTCAGAGAGCTGAAGGCAATATTGTGTTATTAAAGCATCAGGTTTAAAATTAAAGGCAGGCCTCATAATTAGGCAAGTTCCTTAAAATATTGTGTCCTCTACCCACCCCCTCGACCCATTGGTGTGTAAGTGAAAGGAACTGGCTCCAGTCACTAACCTCAGTGGTCTTCCAGGAGTAACATTAACTGTATTGTTCTTTCATGCAATTACTCTAAATATGTTAAATTTCCAGAATGATTTCACTGAATCTGTTGCTTCCTTCTGTACAGATGTTTTTTGTGGTTTTAGAACTGAAGCCAAATCAAACATTATGAATGAGATACAGAGACCACCGTGTACCATGTAATATTGAAAACTCCTCTGGGAGTTAGTTTACACAAGCGATTTTGACACCTCCTGACTTGACAGTCTTTCCCTAAAACTATGTGTTACCTAGAAAAGCTTCACTTTATCAGATGACTTTCTAATGGACTTTAGCCTGAAGTCCTGGCTTTTTCCTCCAACCCCAGGTGCCAGTCACTTACATAAATCACATCTACTCTTTCTCCCCCACATCCTATGTATGTATTTTTAAGTAAAATATTTTCAGAGCAACTTTTTCCAAGGTTGATAAACAAGCAGTTTGTTTCTTTGTATTCCAATAACTTGTTTGGAGAAAGGGGAACTTTGTAGAATGGAATCTGCTAGCGTCCAGTGCCTTCAGTGTATGTGGCCATAATTTTCAGGAAAAAAAGCCTAAGGTTAAGCTACTAAATAGTTGCAGATTTTTGAAGAGGGTTCAGTGGCCAGCAGCTCTCACTGAAGTCAATGGTTTCTCAGCACTATTTAAACTCAGGCCAGGCAGGTTCCTACACAACTTGAATTTCCTATTGCTGAAAATCTTGATCTGTATTCCTAACTTAGACTATCTGGAGGAGATAGCTGAGGAAATTGGAGTTGCTTGGATGGCAGCCTTTTGCCCTTGTAAATAAAAATTGCTCCTGGTCACTTAGTCGAGGGTCCATGTTTGGTTTTCCTTTCCCTGAGCTTAATTCAAAGCTCATCAGAGTCAATAGGAATGTTTCTGCTGATTTCCGTGGGACTTTGGATCAAGTCCCTAATGCGGCTCTCTTGTTAGAAGTGGTGTCAACCAGGAGATGACCAGGGAAACACATGAGTTTGTCTAATTTAATCATCTTCTTTTGTTTTATATAACAAGCATTACAGTGCCTTCTGTCCTGTTCCATGTGGCGTTGGTGCCACCTTTTATAGGCCTTCAAATTATGGCTTCACCTGGAAAGGGACCAGTGCTTATAAAAATAAGCAGGTTCTGTAGTGACAAGAGTCCTGGGCTAAAATAGCATCTTTAGTATGAATGCAGAGATCCAAAACCTCACACATATACTAATGTTGTTACTAGCTAATGTACGTGCCCCACTAGGCTAGAAGAAACACTATTGCCCTTATTTCAGCTGCCCAGTGCTTGACGTTCAGTACAAGTTCTTGATGTCAGATTGAAGCATGCTCTCAAGAATCCAGTAGCCATCTGCAACCCAACACTTGAATTCGGCTCTGTCGCCTGATGGCTGCAAACTGCGACTTTATGCATTTAAGTATTTCTTGCTGCCACCTCCTTGCTTTGGGCATTATGGGCTTCACTGATCCAGTGCCATTCAGAAACATTCGTTTACTAGCTTGACAAAGGATATAACGTTCATCTCCCAGCTTCTAATTGGACATAATTAGTTCTTTGTCAGCCCTTGGAATTTCTGAGGGAATGATGTTGGTCCAGGGCGGTGTAGTCACAAGGGCTGGGGGAGAGGGGCCAGGCTTTCTTGATTACTGGGAACAGTACATCCTGTAAGATGATAGTTTGATATCCCCACCCTTTTCTTTTTTGGTCATTTGTAGGGTCAACTTTTTTCAAGTCTGAATTAGCCCAAGAATAAGTCCCCATATTTTTTGGCATGGATGAAGCCTGCTGATGCTTCATTTTCAAATTGGTGGTGGTTGTTCAGGGGAAAAATAGGTTTTTGTTATTGTTGTAAGTGTTTCTGAATTGAATGAGGTTCTCTCTATATCCATCTGGCGTGTTCTTTCTAAACAAAGTCGAATGCTTTTGTTTTTTTCTATCAAGCATGAGCTCTGGGATCTCTTACAAAATGAAATTACTTGGAAAAGCTCTTCTCTGATTGGGGGGTTCAATAGGACAGCATTGCACTTCGTGATTCATTGAAACAGTTTGGGACTCTGCTTCTGCATGGCTCCTATGCACAGAGTATCACTATGTGACAGTTCCTTATAAGCATGTTCCATTCTCTAATGGAAAGTCCTATTAACTTCCTTTATGTCTGTTTTTGAGCATCAGGGCTGACCAAACAAACACATCAAACTTTGTTTCTTCCCAAACACCGGAATGTTACCTGAAGAGTACAATTTTCAATGTCTTTCTCCATCCAGTTTCTGAATGAATGAGTCATTGTGTGTGATAGCACAAGGAAAGCCTCATGAAACGCATTAAGTGTGCTGGTCAGTTTCTGAGCGAGACTCCTAAAGGTGAGTTTTTCTTTAGGGTTTTTTTTTTTTTCCTGCCTGTTTTCTTAACCCTCCAAAAGTATTTCTTTGATGCGTTGTCAAGACTTGAAACAAACTCTCAGCACATCAGCGGGCTTTTTAGTTGGATGACAACAGCATTCTTGCCCTTCGGAAGGAACTGTTGCATTCCTTCTCTTTTCTATAAAGAATCTTGAAGTACAACGTGCAGAGTAAGAGAGAGAGAGAAATTAATTCCTCCAAGAGCGAAAACAAACTGCATTTGTGAGAAATCTTTCTCTGGGATCCTTGGAAATCGTGATATTTTAAGCCTGTCTGAAGGGATCTATCTTCCTGGGGCTGTCTGAAGAAAGGCTGTCTAACAGCCAAGTATTAAGGTTTCATTAATCAAAGACACTTCCACTGCCCCTTTACAGAAACACAACTGCTTTGGCTGTCCTTTGCTGACAGCTTGCTAATTTATCTTCCCAGGGAAGAAATGGGAGGGGGGGATGTGTTGATGCCCACTTGCGCTACAAAAATGTAAGCGATTGCTTGTTTCCAGTGCTGTCTGCTGGTGTGTACGTGTTTACAGTAGAGGTTTAATCCCTATGCTTAGTGTATTTTGCACAAAGTGAAGTATTGCGCGTTGCCTCTCTCTCCGGCATGAAAACAAAACTGTTAAGTTGATAACCATGTACTTTTGGTTATTTGAAGAGGCAATTTTCTCTCTTCCTGCTCTCAGTCCCAAAATTGGGAAGGAGAAATATATATTTTCATGGGAAGCCTGGCTCAGTAAAGCTTCACAGTAAATCACTCACCAGCAATTTGAGCAGAGGGGGTAGTATTTCCTTTCATGTTCTCTTCAGCCCCTTGCAATGACCTGCTGCCCAAAGATGCAAACTTTGCATATACTTTTCAAGAACCCTTCAGGCCACGTGAGTGAGATGATCTTTAGTGTGTCAGTTCCATCCCCTCTAGAGTGAATATCACCATATGCCAAGGATAAATTTTGGCCTAGTACCTGAGATGCTGCTGTGCAGTACTGATATGACAAAGCATTTGAGGGCGCTTAGTGTTCAAATCAGTGGGACTTACGCACCTGCTTAACTGAACTGAGACCTGATTCCAGAGCATTGAAAGTGATGGTTGTCTTTGCCCAGCTCAGCTCATTCTTGACTGGTTTCTATTACTTTCTTTACTACTTAGTGTAGTACCTGAGTTCGCTGTTGTTTCCATGGGTAACACAAAGAAAAGCTATGGGGTTGACTAGAATGTCATTCAGATGGGGTTACTTTAGGGTTCTGTTGCTCTTGACACTGGTTAGATGCATCTTATTTTAGAGCTGGGAGACTTGGCCAAAAGACTCTTCCTGTGTGTTAGCCTGAGGCTTGGCAATGTGAAAGCTTGGCTTCTGGACCTCACTATGCAAGCTAGGAAGAGTTTATAATGATTATGACAAAGTAAGGTCTTTTTCTCCCAGCCTGTGGCTTGAGAAGAGCGTTCATTTTCCCTGCTGATTTTAAAAATAAGTAAATAAAACCTGGCCTGAATTTGTATGTGTGTCTGCATGTGGGTATGATATCCCTGTGCACAGTGCATCAGATGATCAGATTCTTATAATGGGCAGAAGAGTGTGGCCTAAAATAATTCTCCTTAAGGAGAACACTTGGCTAGCTTGTTGTGTAATGTGGAGCAGATAGTTAAAGGTGCTGGATATCGATGCTTTTGGCACTTCATAAATGTGAGACAATAATTATAAATAATATATGGCTTTTAAGCACGTTATCCCGCAAATGTAACTTATTGCTGCCCTGTTATGTAGTCAGATGGGAAATATCTTCTGGATTTTGATGACTCTACTGTTAAAATCTAAACCTTGAGCTTGGAGTGTTGCAAGCTCGGGAAATCATCTTTCTTAACTTGTTTTGGTGTCTTAAGGATGTTGGCGGCTCTAATGGGAACAGAAGCCTTCTCTCTTATTCAGAGGCAGGCAGCTAAATCAGAGCCTACTGACCCTCTTTTCCTCCCCACCCCCCCATCCTTGTCTTAGATTAAGAAATTTGGAGTAGCGCTGTGATGAAAGAACTTGTTGATACTTTAATCATGTGGCTTGTCATCCTCCTCAGTGTAATCTGTGACGTACTATTAATAGTCCTTGGGCCCTGGTTAGTAATTTAGTACCTGTGAACTAAATTGACCTATCGACTGAAATGGGGCCCCGTGAGCTGTGCTGCGGCAGCCTTCTCGGGGCCTGTGCGCGCGTCTGGGTTCCGCAGAGCCCAGGAAGTGGCTGAATGTGCCTAATGCATTTTTTAAAAAGTCCGATCATTCCAGTTCGCTGAAAGTAGCAATGTTTCAGGTGTGCGCAAGCCAGGCCGAGAGAGAAAGCTCTGCCCAGGGGATATACCCAGACATGTCTGACCTTCAGTAACGGCAGGCAGGCCTCATGGTGACACGGTTGATGGGGTTTTAGAACTTACCTTCTTTTTGCAGTAAGGAAATCTTCAGCGTAGCATTGTGTGGGGGAAGCTCTGGGATATGTTGTGTCACTTGGGCCATGCTCAGACGCTTCTCTGTACCTGTCTGTAGCAAAGCAGTTCTCCCTTCCTCTCCAAATACCCACTTTTCACCTGTTTCCTCAGCTAGGTCTGTTTCATGTCCCTCAGAAAGATCTGGACACCCCTTCACCCCCCCCCACCCCCTTCCAAAATGGCCAGCAATCCCCCAGGTATTGCAAGAGCTGGGTTGCACCCAGACCAGTCAATGCCATCTTTTAAATACTGTCCTAGAGGCTCCTTTGGGAGTCTGGCAGCGGAGGAGGGGGGAAGCAAAGGGGGTCTCTGTTTTATCCTGCCTCCAAATCTGTGGGACCTGCCACCTGCTTTGCACGCCTGTCTAGATGTTGCAGTGAGTCCAGAGGCACTAGACCAGGTTGGGTTCTGAAACTATGGACGATCATGTACCCCAAAAGCAGTGAATCTAAACTGCTGTACCTAATGCTGCAGTAGTGACTTTTCTGGTTTCCAGGTGGTCTTGCTTATTTTGGATTGTTTTCCAGTTTTTCTATATCACCACCACCTTTTAATTTCAAATGCTCTCGATCAAGCTAATCCAAAGTCCTGTCTGGTATGCTTCGCTAACTATATTTGTTACGAAGCTGCCCGTTAGGGGAAAAGCTTAATGTTGTGTTCACGAAAGCTTTCCCAAAGCTATTTGGGGTGGCAGGTGGGGAGGCTTTGCTGTCTGTGTATATCTGGAGGGGCTAGATGGTTGGGGGGAAACACAAATTCAATTGCATTTTTAGATCACTAGAGATTGTTCAGAAGGAATTGGAACGAGACACACTTAATTCTAGTTACAGAAACAATATTTTGGAGTCCCTAATAATAAGGAAATGTTTTCATCAAAGTACTTTATTCATATATGTGCTGACATCTGGAGAGCAGAGAGAGATATTTTTCTTAAGACGGTATTTTCAACCCATGAGCTCTTTCCTTGCTGTTAATTAATCCTTTGTAGTTTAGTGACTGATGAAATCATGACTCTATGAAATTTTAATCCTTGTGCTGTATAGACACAACTGACATTATCAGAGGACCCCAGGTGTGTTCTTGAAATTAGTTTGTTGAATCTATTGCATATTTGATTACCTTATGAAATCCTCAGGATCTGGGCCATGCATTTGAAGAAATACTAATTTCTGAATGCATTTGGATACCATTTTAAGTTTTGCACCTGACTGCAACTGGGGGGAGGGAACCAGGGGATAAAAAATAATTATAAATGATGTATAAGGAGTGCATGTGTGTGTGGGGGGAATCAGAATCTTTATAATGAGACAACAGTGGCTGGGAAAACACACGTCTCTCCAACATGACAGGGCTGCTAAGCTTTTGATGGATTTATTTCATGCTGTATGAGTGACCAAAAATGAGCTTGGAGGGAGGGTACAAATCGCCATAACAGCTTAACAATGTGGAAACATGAATCCTTTCAGCAGTAAGTTGAGGTTAATAACCAAATAAAATGCAAGAGCAGGGCATGGGCAATGCACAGTCTGGAATCCACGGAGACCTGGACAGGGGGAGTCTGCGTTTTAGTATCTAGAATATTTGCAACTGCTCAGGTCGTAAGGTGCAAGGAGACCTGTGGTGGGAGGATGCTGTAGATGGGCTCTTGCTATGGCTGTCCCCTCACTTATCCCCTTGTGGGTTTCAGGGGAGGAAGGGAGGAGCACAAAGCTCGTTGCGAGAATGCAGCTGTGGGCAGCCTCTATGGCAAGGTCGAAGTAATGCTCCAATATCGGAGTCCATTAACAACCCCGCCTTGCCTTGCTGTTCTGTGGAGGACGTCTCTCGCTTCCTGAAGAGCCAGTGGCACAGGAAGGCAGAGGGCTGATTCCGGAGGTCTCGTCTGTCCTTATTTATGCCAAAGGGGGGAAGAAAGGTTTTCTGCTTAGCACTCAGACTCCAGAGACCTGGGTTCAGTTTCTGGCTCTGTCACAGAGTCCCTGAGCAATTCCCTTACCGTCTGTCTCCTCTGTTTAGTCCATCAGCTTTTGGGGACAGAATTTGGGGGCACGTTTGGACAGCACCCTGGGCCATGAGATCCCAGTCTCAGTTGGAACCATTGGGCACGATTAAAATCCAAATCATAATGACAGAAGGAGAGCAGAGGGAGAAGAGAGACTGTCTGAGAATATAAAACTTGTCTGGACCAGCCAGAGAGCGAGTGGCTTACATGCTAAACAGTATTCCAGTATATTATTGTCTGCTTTCTGTCTCTCCTTCCTGCATCTAGCCTTGTGCCTTCTTTGTTTTCTTAACTTCTTGCGCCACTTCAGTCTTTGTTAAATATGTATCAGGTTGCTCCCATGGCTTTCTGAAGCCCCACTTGGCCTTTTCTTCTGCAGCCTGCCCCTCTCTCTCTCTCTCTCCATGGGAAGCAATTTCAGCAGGCCCTGGAAATGGTTGTCCCTCTTTGTGTGAGCTTTTTACACCCTGTCAAGAAATGAGCGGTGTCTCCGCCTGTTACATTTCTATCACTGTGCACTTGGAAGAGGTCTCAAGGTGTCTAATGAGCTACTTCCTGGGTTGGAAAATGGATGCCAAAGAGAAGGATGGAGGATATGGACTCCACACAGAGTGTCCAATGGACGTTTTGGCCAGGACGCCGGAACAAACGCTAACTCTTCTGTAGTGTCTTCAGACTTGCTGTCGTGTCCATAGAGAGAAGAAAAGACCCCTCACGGTTTTACAGCTTGCCTGGAAAATAAGATCTGTGTCCAGCTTTAATGGGCCAAATGCTCAGCTGTGCCAACTGGCTGATGTCAATGGCTGTATTGAAGTCATCGCTTCAGGATTTTGCCATCTTAGTCACTTGAGAATCTGGCCCAATGTGCTTCCCTCAGAAGCTTTTGATGTCAAGGTGGCGATAGACCTATTGCTGGGTGCCTGCTTAACGAGAGTGTCCTTGCGGTTAAGAGGTGCTGGGTCTGAATACAGGTGGTTGAAGTTGGTTTTAAGAAGAATAACTGGGGCTTTTGCAAAAGTTAATGGCATGTTTTTCATCATTTTTCTCACATGCCCCCAAAGGCCTCCCTTTTTTGTTAAAGGGGCCCAAAATTTAAAGGAGCTGCCACTGCCTGTTTGATCTTCTCAGGGGTCTCTGACAGAGAATTTGTGACCTAAAGGCAGCTTTTTGATTAGCAAGATCATCATCTCAGTGAAAACAATGAACATTTCAAACTCTGACTTCATTTTGGGGATTTTTTTTCCAACTTAAAAAGTGCAAATTTCACCTCAAAAGCTTCGGTTTTGAGGTTGTTTCCCTTGCGGCATCGGAATATTTTAATATCCTCAACTTGTCTGCGGAGCTCTTCCAACAATCCTGGTGGATGGTTTTGTTTGTAAGCTGAGGCCAGGGTGTCTAGTAGAAACGCACAGTTGCTAGTTGGTCTGTTGCAAAATTCAGGGCTTGAGTTTTTTTTGTCAAACCTAATCTAATTCCAGACTGGCAGAATTAGTAAATAGGTACTTCTTTGCTTTGCTTTGTTTAACATTTTTAAGGAACTGTACCAATTCCTGCACTCCCATCACTTATGGCTGAACTAATAAATAGACAGACCCAGCACTCGCCTCGCAATTTGTGGAATGTGTTAATGCACCAATGGAATACATGCTGCTAAGGAAACCAGATGATGAATATATTTTTAAACTTGGAATCCATGAACCACTTATTATTTCTGAATTAGGAATCAAAACACATGAATAATCACTTCGTGGCTGCAGCAGATGTATTCTGCTTTTCAGGTCACTTTGTTTTTGTTTGTTTGTTTTTAAATTTTGTTTTTAAAAATAAGTTCCTCTAGTTCTGGCTTTGACACCTATGACATCCATGTCATGTTTGCTCAATTTTCTAGTCAAAACAAGTGTTATGATAAGCTCAGCCCTGCAGGGTCAATGTAACCCATGAAAGCAAACACTATTCTTTCAGTTGTTAATCCATCCGTGTCCCTAGATGCCCAAAGAATATAGATGTTTCTGGACTCCCGAATTAGTGCTGGTTATTCTAAATAGGGCTGGAGAATCAGAATACATTAACCCATTGGTGCTTGCACTTTGAGCTGCTGATAGAATGCATTCGCACTTAAACCTTGCTGAAATCCCCACTTCCCTTGCCCTGGGGTTTCACTGAAGAACACAGCTTGGCAAGTTGTGAGAACCGGAGGTTAACTCCTTAGTGCCTGTTCTCGAGCAGCAGTTTTGGCTGGAACTTGAGACTGTCACGGGTCCATTCAGCCGGTAGGTGGTGAAACAAAGAATTGCTACTGGCAAACTGGGTTTTCAAAAGGAATATTGCAAATAGGCAGGAAAATCCAGTGCTGGAGTTCAAAAAGCCCTCAAAGCCAAATTGGTATTGATTTTAGATTTGTGACTTCTCTAGCATTCAGATTTTCAGGGTGGCTTGTTTGTTTTGTGTTTTTGACTAGACAATGTTGAAGAAGAAACCTTCTGAATTCAGAAGGCTGGGACACTGGCGTTTTATATTGACCAAAAGGAATTTCAGCCGATCATTACGGTACCTTTTAGGAGGACTTTTCTGTAACTCGATGAGGTAACACTAAGGTATGATCTTAACTGAAATACAGCTTGTAGGACTTTCCACAGCACAAATGGCACCGTATTGTTGCGTGGGTACAAGGCTGAGACAGCAGGTTCTGTCCCTGTCTCTGCCTCTGACTTGCTATGTGACTTTGAACAAGTTGCTTCCCGTGTCTGCTTTTCTCTGCAGACCTTTTGACAGTCTGGCCTGTTTAGATGGTAAACTTTCTGGGGCACGAGCTGTCCCTTACAGTATGTGCATGCGGCACCCAGCAATGGTGCGCAATGATTTGTATTCTTTTCTACAAATCATGCCGATAGAGTCTTACACTCATCCCAACGGAATAGTGTACCCCAGGAACCCACATCCACAGGCTGCTTATCTTGTGTGGCTGTGGAGTAGATTGATTGGGTTCTGGGGCTGAAAACATGAAAAGGAAACAACTATGTGACTAAAATGCGAAATTTGTAATGGAAAATCCTTAAGTGAGGGATGAGGGTGGCGGGCTGTTCTTAATCGATCCATGCAGATCAGACTTTTGGTGTGTGTTTTGGGGGCGGGGGGACATGCTGGGGTACTTAATTCACTACGTAATTCCAAAGACCAGTGAAATGAAATAAGATGTTAGTGGTTACCAGGAACTCATAACTGCAATGAGAAGAAAACTATGGTTTTAAATGTGCCCATACTCTCTAAGAAAACAACTGGCACATTTTGTATTTGCAGACCATAAAATAGTCCCTCTGTTTTGCCTGCCTTCATTCCGCTACAGCTTGCGGGTAAGGGCGGGGCGGCCCTGGTGCTGTAATCTGGCTTTGAACAATACACGGTGCGAGAGAGACGGTTACCTCTCTAGAGGAAGAGCAGGATTGTTTTTCCTCTTCCTACCAAGAGAGCATACGTTTTGTCATGATCAAGCAACATGGCGTCCTGTGCCTAAAGCTCTTTGCTGTAGTTGAGTGAAATGCAATGCAGACTAAGGCTCCAGTGTCAGATTTTTAGCAAAGGTTTTCTGCAAACCGACTCTCAAAGCAGGAATCATTAATCAAAGTAAATCTTGGTGTGATGGTAACCGTGCTGCTGCATGATGATGATGTAACCTTCTGGGTTTGAGGGAGTGGAGGTGGCATTCCTGGCCATGATGGCAACAGCTGCTGCTTTCAAGAAATGCCTTGAAATTTGGGTACAGGAAAAGGGAAGAAGGCGTAAAGGTGGCAATCTAATCTTTAGGCGGCCATATGAGCATCCCACAGGCCATACTTGCCAAGAACCCAAAATATCTTGAAGACCAGTTGATTGGCCATTCCTTCTCCTCCTTCACCCCAAATGGGTATTTGTATCTTTATATTAGCTCACTGCTTGAGCTGAGCAGTCACTTCTGAATTTCCAGCTATTTCACGTGTAAAACACTTGTTGGGAAAGGTATATGTTTCTTCTGGTATTCTCTGACTTGCTCAGTGTTTGACTACATCATCCAGACTCTGAAAATTGTCCCCTTTGCTCCAAGTTCATATGCCGAATTGCATACGTTCTGGGCCTATTGCTACTGATGTAGAATAGGTCCAGGGTCCTGATTGTTTTTTGCAGCACTTTTGTGAGACTTGTAGTATTTCACTACTGGACAGTCACGTGTGCTTATCGTGCTTCTAGGTTGCGCTTTCCACAGAAGGTTTGGGAATGTCTGGTGGTTGACTCAGCGGCGTTGCTAGCTGCACAAAACTTTAAAACATTTATTTCCACTCGACGAGAAACTACAGCAAAAGTAGCTTGTTCCCTTTACGACAGTCCTCAAAGTGCTTGAAATTCTCATTTCAAGGCAAATGAACAATAAAGAATATTGAACAAAGAAAGCTGATCTGAATCCAAGGCATTTGAATACATTTTTAAAAAAAAATCTAGGCAGCCCTTTCTCCTCTTGCCAATTTTGTCCTTTTTCTCTGATTGACGATATTACAGTCAATAGGCCTAAACACTTGCAATTTCTCAGGAGGTGGATTTAGTGAGTGGAAATTGTAGCTTGTATGTGCTACCTGCAGATGTCCATAAACTGTGGCATTTGCCTGTCCTTTATCGGGCCTGCTAGTGGTTGGTTCTATTTTCTGCGAGTGGGACCTAGAACATTTAAGAATGTTGGTGTTTTTTCTCTAAGTGGGCGGGGCAGAATAACCTGATTGTAGCATAAGCGTAGGGGGGGAAATCAAAGCATTTATTTTAAGTTGCAAATAGAAATATCACGCAACCATTAGTCACAATATGTTAGTGCTCTGACCTGATAGCTAGTTTGTACCCTTTGTAGTTTAAACTTTAGAAATTGTCAGCAAAATTCTTACTTCCATAAGCATTTGCTAGCTTTAAAAAAACTGGGTCCCAGCCCTGGTGTTATAGCTCTTCAAGTTGTTTTAATCGGCTATGTTTAGAGGTGAGAGGGCAGCAGTGACTTTGCAATTTCCAGGTAGATTTTATATCGTCTGATCTGCTCGAGAAGGCTCAACGTGTGATGTCACCACGTGCTAAGTAAATTGTTTAATAAAATAAATGCCCCTTCTCAGATACAAAGATTAAAATTTTTATCTGAGGCACGTGCGCTCACATTCTCATTTTCACAAACTGAAGACGTCTTCTTTCTCCTGCTTTCCTTCTTTTTTGCACGATTCCTTGCAGTTTCTTTGTGCTCTTGACTTCTTTCTCTCTCCTGAAATGCTTTACATTCTGCAGGTTGTATACCAATAAAACCATTTTCCCCTCCACACACCGCCCTTGTTTCTGGAGTGGTCTGAGAAAATACTCTCTGTTTCCAAATCTACTAACTGTTTCACATTTAAACAAGCTTGGCAAGCCAAGCCGATACAGAGCCTTCCCAGTACAATAATTGTTGCATCCCCCAGGCTCCTTTTCTATCTCTACTCCCTATTTCATTCACTTTTCCATTTGCAGCCAATATATAATGTTTTTTGTAGACTGTTTTCTATCTAGTGACCTTGGGTTTCCACAAGATCTACACTGTAAATGAGATGTGGCATTGCTACATGTATCTTGATAAAATATATCAGTGGATGAATTGATTTTCATATTGATTTACTCAGGCAAGAAAGGTGTGTGGAAAATCAAGTATCTCTTAATGATATAGCCCAAAGATGGCTTGGAACTGCAGCTGGCTTGGAAAGTTAGAAAGCATCTACTGTAAGAATCTGTGAAATGTCTGCCTGCCTTTGCATATAATTCATTCAGCTCGCAGCTCTTGGCCGGCTAAGTGGAATAAACCATTGCTCTCAGAGCATGTAAAATTCAGGCAAATGAACCAAAACAGACAGGTCAGTGTAAAATCCAAATATTCACATACTGTACATGAATCCAATTGGCGGATTTTTGCGGTGTCTGGAATTGAAATGCATGGAGATAGAGAGATTGTGTGTGTCCCTGTGTATACATGTGTGCTGCTCACCCAAGCTGGTTATTTGCCTTTCTACTGAGGGAATTGTTAAGAACTGGTGATGATGCTTTATGGCTTCAAAAGCCCACTGGTAAATTTGCAATAGAAATAATGTGATTCTGTCTACGGGATGTTTCCATATCCTTTCAGTCTGAGCTATTTTTAATTTAGGCTAAGAGTAATAAGAGCAACAGTGAGAGCAAGAGTGAAAGCTTCATGGGAGGGGAGAACACAGCGTATATGACTCATTTTAAAATGCTGCATTGTATCTGCCTCACAAAATGGTAGCTAAGTAAATTCCTTAGAAATGTAAAGGGGACATACGCAGAAAACAGCTATTAATAGTGTAAAGCTGCACACAATACTCTGAGAGTGATATGCCTGACGTAATTTCTCTCCTCTTTAATATGGTTTTATAAGCAATAATGAATAAGTAACTGGAAAGTGACATAGCACTGACTGTTCAGCAAAAAGAGTACAAAATATCTTTACTCTGGTATCTCTCCTTGGGCAACTGCTCCCCAGGTTTTTTAAGCAGAACAGGTGTTCTCAAATATTCACTCGATCCGAGATCTAAACTGACAGTTTGTTTTATTGGGGTAAGTGATCTTAACCTAAAAAGCTATTGTTTATATGTTGAACTCACACCAAACATTATAAAAGGTTAATGAGGCTTTTTTCCAAACGAGCCACTTACAATATCAGTGATTCTTTTTGCTTTGCAAATTATTTTGTCCACTTTTGTTTAAAATGCTAAACCAAATCATTCACACTTTCTCCACTTACATTTTGTCTGTGCGCTGCATAGTCTGAGAAGGATACGTACATGCCCATGATTCTGTATCTGATGGAACAACATAGTTATAGCCCGATATAAATAAAATCAGAAGGTTTCTATAAAACTCTGTTATTACTGCAGTACAAAGTTAGAAATGCTTGAGGTTTCTGCTACTTGGCTCTCACATACTGCAATGAATATTTTATAGGAAAGGAAATACTTAGTGTCTGAATCTTTTTATAGTGCTGCTACTCGTGAGGCTGGTAACCTTCCAGATCTCTCACAAAAATCACAATCCCCCCCCCCCTTTTTTTTTACATCTGCACAAAAATATCCACTGCAAATGCTCGTGCATTTTAAGTTCTAGGAATTTATATCAGCTGCCTATTGTGTTGGAAAAGGGTCCCCATTAGCATGCAACCCCAATATTTTGCCACCTTTCTTATTGCCCATGTTTGGAAGGCATCACAGTTCAGCTGGTGCCAGGAGGGTTAGTGTAAAGGGACCTCCCTCAGCTGCATATCAAGGCCTGGAAGCTTGTTGCTGCCCATGACTGTGTTTGTATCGTTTAAAGTGCACTTGCTGCAGTACAACTGCCTCTTGAAATAGAAATACTAGGATGCAGCAGGACCAGCTAGGTGACCAGAAGTTCAGGCTGATCCTTGTTCCTACAAACGTAGGAGAAGGTTTGTCTGCATCTGGTCGCCTCCTTGGCAGGACGGGGGTCATTTTCCAACCACGATGGCATCAACGTAGCTGCACATAGCGTCCAGATATGAACCCCCCTCCTGCTGCTGGCGGAGCCAGCGCCTTCCGGATCAAGGCATTAATTTCGACTGGGAATTGTTTCCAAATCCCTTAGGCAGCTTTGAAAAAATCTCATCCTATCTATCTCCCAGTGGCGACAGCTGTGCTGCACCAGCCCCTGCAAGTGAGCAGGCAGAGAGCGACTCTTGTTGAAGGGGGAGTGTGGAGGGGGTGGGGATGTTTTACCTACAGCCCATTGTTCTAGGGATGAGAGATGCAGACACCCCTTTGGGAGTCTTGACTTGTGGGTCCGCTGACTCTGAAATATGTGGTTCTAGGTAATGGCAGGTGCTTTCCTTTGGTAACAGCCCTGCTCCCAGGCCTTTCAGGGAAGAAAGGCATTGTGAGTTTGCACAAGACCCTGGAGCTTGAGCTGGGCAGCTTGAATGTTCTATCATGAACCTTTTAGTAACCTAACTTGCTTCCACGATGATCTCTAAACCTAGGATTGCAGTAAATACAAAAACATCCAGCATTAGATTCACTAAGCACTTGTGCGCAGCATTTGGAGAAACTAGAGAGCTGGTCAGTGAGAAGAACTTAGAACACATGGTGGTAACGTCTGCGGGCTTTAGATACCCACATTCATTCTTTTCAGGAAAGATTTCCTTGCAAATCTAAAATTCCATTTCAACATCCTGACCACTTTTGCTCAAATTATACCAGCTCTCGCATCAAATGTGGCCCTCTGCGGGCCCTATAACCCTGGCAAAATATTTATTTCACGTCACCTACAGTGTGTAGATGAAGTAAATATTTTACCTGTAACACTTAGTATTGCATAGTATGTGGGACTGAGGTCTGTAAATGCTGTGCTGCCTAGGAAAGGGGACTCAGATAAGCACTTTGTGGAATTCATGACATCAGATTTCATTTTGTGGCTTTTTTGCAAGATCCTCAATATTAATGCATGGGTTTTTTTTTACCCCCTTAAATTTAACTGGTTAGGCCTCTGAGATCTAGTTTTGTCTGCTTTATGGTTTCCCCCTTGTGTTTTTGTTGGCTGCCAAGATAGGTACAGGGAAAAAAGTGATTTGCAAATCTTGGAAAGCTTTTGGTTTAGGTCTCCCAACTCTTGATTGCATTACAGCAGAACAGAACAATACATTTTTTTTTCACTTTAGAGGCACATTCTGGGTCAGCTTTCCTTGTCTCTCTCCCCCCCCCTTCCAATCTTCAAATTGAACAGCAGGGAAAAATGAGAAAAAATTGGTAGTGTTAGAAATTGATCAGAATTGTCTTTCTGGCTCAAGGAATGATTGATGTAGTTCAGGAAAATATGTTTTGTTCCTTGTTTTTAAACACATGCACAAAAACATAAAAGACTTGCAGGTCCTAAGCTGATCAGTGTCTTTCCCACACAGATCATCTGGGGGAAGGGCTAGTGTTCTGCAGATACTCTTGAGCCAGTGTCTGATGCTAATACCAAGGGATTGATACCTACCTCCTTCGGGTATTCTTAGCTGGTAGGAACACTGTACTTGCCATGCTGAATTTAGAAGGGCGGTCCACCTAGTCCAGTATTTTGTGTTTGACTGAAGTCGGCATTAGCTGTTTTAGAAGATGAAAGAAAACCCCGTAGTAGACGGCTATGGTATAACCTACTCATAGGGCAGTTTCCTTCCGCCCCCTGCTATAGCTACTGGCCTGAATCCGAAAATTCTGTGTCCCTTTCGTAAAAATATATGTTTTTCTACATAATGTGTCTGTGGAGTACTCATTATTCGTAATGTGCCTAATCCTTGTTTGAACCCTCCTGAGCTGTTAGCTTCAGTGATACCTTGTGGCAGTGAGTTCCACAGGCTGTATTTATATGCTGGGTAAAATTGTCAGAAGTGCCTTAGTCCCATAATACATGTAGGAGCCTGAGTGCCCGAATTGCTTTTTTAAAACAGGGCTGAGATTTCTAAGTCTTTTAAACCCTCTTTTTTTGGAAAATTTTACTCGCTCTCTTCATGAAAATGAAACATAAGGATTTCCTTGTCTCAGTTTTAGGTGTTGCCTTTCAGTTTCATTGACTGTTCCCTTGTTCTTATAAATCATTTGAATCCGGTGATCTGCTCTTGGTTTTTTTATTTCATTTTGTTTAAAAGAGAGGTTGGCCCTTTTATAAAAACCCAATGTGGAGTTGTGTTTTAAGTCCTTGGCGGTCGTTATATGAGGATTTGGGGTGAGATTTTTTTCAAAAAAAAAGTGATTTGGATACAGAAATTCCCTCCCTAGGGGTTTAGAAAATCCCAATGTATGCTAACCAGCCTCCCTTCTTCAAGAACTCTCAACCAGTGAGAACACATCTACCTGTGTGTTTAACATCTCATCTCATTTTCCCATTCAGTTGTGTGAAACAGGATAACCAATGTTGCGATCTCCTGGTTCTGCTCACGGAAACAGAAGCTGAAAATACCATGTCAAAGGAACATGGATTTTTTTTTTTTTAATTCACGTGGGTGTACGCAGCACTGGGAGCTTACGCACCTTAGAAATAGCTGAGAAATAGATGCTTGTTTGTTGTTTCAATACAGGGATAGTTACAAAAATTTGTATCTTTGCTTTTAGTGAATTCAGCTCCAGAACAGCGGTTTTGTGGAGGGAAATTGGCCCATTCCAATACCCTGTCTTTTGGGTAGTGGTCCCAATTGCTCCTCTTTACATCATCAGAGAAAGGCCTTGCCTTGTTCGTTGGATGTGCTGTATAACTAACATAATTGCTTTTGTACTTGGCGTGAGATTGTAATAGCAGTAATTGTGAGCTGTGAATTCAAGTTGCCCTGCTGCAGAAAATAGACGCTGATATTTGGTTTGAGACTTGAGGAACCCATGATATTGAAATATTCCAAACAGCACAGAAATGAAACTGCCATACCAAGGGAAAGAAAAGCCACCTCTTCTCCTCTTTACATTCTGTTGCTTGCCATGGAGCATATGTTGTCCTACTGCTATTTTTTACCTCCTTTTTTCTTTAACAATAACTAAATGGACATCGCATGTGGTCAGTGAAGTGTTCTCTGACGCTAGAAAGCTTTGACTCGCTTTATAGATACTTCCTCTCAAACCACCTCTCATTTCACATTGCAGTCTTGTACCCTAGTAGTAAGGAAGCCCACCTAGTTTATACTTGTTTCTCACCCTTTGCTCACATGGAAGAAACTGAAGAGTTTAATGCTGCTTTTGGGCTTTTTTAAAGAAATACTGCTCTTTTTGTAAAACTTTATAGCTGTTTCCCAAATATTTTTTCTGAACTTTGGGCACAAGCCAACTCTGTCCCACCATCCAGAGTTTATATCCACCTTGTTCATCAAAGTGGAGGATGGAGCAAAGGTAAAGTTAAAAGACACAGCTGCTTGACAAGCTGGCATTGAGGGATTACAGCTTTTATGTCTTCAAGTCCAGTTTTACTCTGAAAAGCACCTAGGTAAAATTAGCACCTTGTTAATCAATAGATCTGCTCCCTGTGTAAATTCAGAGATCATCCTGCTGACTCCAGTGTAGTAACTGAAATAAATGTTTTATCCTTGTGGGAACTCCAGAACCAGTACAGCTCTAGAATCGTGAAATTCTTTTCTGTTGGCTCAACAAAATTAACTATGCTCCGATTGCAGAAACTTGTTGATGCAAGAGTCAGATAGAACCTAGCTTGACTCCTGCAAACTCAGTCTAGAGTCCATCTGTCAATAAAGAAAAAGGAAGTGACAACAATTACTGGGAATTTGGATAGTTATGTTTGAAATTGGGTAAGAGGAAAGTTGACCCTATGGATAAATCACTTTAAAATAAGTTGAGGATATTTTTGATGCAAGACTTTAGGGCACGTCAATGTCTCTTTGACTGACTGTTTCAGTGAGGTTACCTAGATTCATAGATTATAAGGGCAGAAAAAGGACCATTAGGTCATCATCTGACCAGTATAACACAGGCTGTAGAATTTAACCCAGTAACACTTACACTGAGCCCAGTTGCTTTTGCTACCACATATTTTCCAGAAAGATGTATCCAGCTTTGATTTGAAGAATTGAAGAAATGGAGAATCTACGTTGGTAGTTTGTTCAAATGATTAATCACCCTTGCTGTGAGTGATGGTGGAAGAGAATCACCCAAAAAAGTGCCATATTTCTCATATGAATTTTTCTAGCTTTAACTTCCAGCCATTGCTTCTTGTTCTGTCTTTCTGTGCCAGGCTAAAGAGCCTTTTAGAACCTGGTATTTTCTCCCCATGAAGTTACTTCTACACTATAATCAAGTCATCTCTCTATTTTCTTTTTAATAAGCTAAACAAATTAAGCTCTGAAGTTCTTGTTCACGCCTGTGGCCAGTTTCAGTTTAGAACCTCAACTCTCTTTTTTGATCCCTTGGCTACTAAGAGAAAGTACCTATAGTCCAGTGAGGTACACACACCCATAATATGGAAATACCTTCTAAACATCTATCCTGCAGCAAGGAGTCCCAGTTTCTGTAGAAGTCTATAATTTATTCATTTACCCTGTTTTCTTTAGTGGAACAATTTTAGGTTTCACTCAGTGCAGGTCAATATTTTATCAATAAATAATCAGGGCCTGCGAGGGAAATGTAGAACTTCAATGAGAAGCCATCTCCTCCATGTGTCCTCAGAACCATGGCAAGTATAAAAACATTTGTCTGAGTCAGAAGACGCTCATAAATTCCCATGCTTACCTGAACGGTCCTCGTAGTCATCATTAGTTCTGAGTGTAGATACATCCACTAACGGTCTGCAATTTACTATATTTCATTTCAATAAGGTGACTTTTGGGGAATGTGGAAAAGTTATTTCTTCAGATGTCTTCTGCATTCCACCTCTGTCTGCAGAAAGCACGCACTTCCAGGTGTTTACTGCAATGGGTAAAGTGTTATCATTTGTATTTTCCTGGGACTACTAAATTATGACTAGACCTGAGAATTTCCTAACCCGTGACACTTCCCAATATTTGCAGCTCATGTGCGAAGGGCCTAAAGGCTGGCAGGGTGACAATTTTGTGTCTGAATTAAATTGTGCATTATGGAATACAAATGAAGCTCTTTTCTGTCAGCTTTATTCTCTTCTGTCAAAGGGTCGTCTCTGCTCTCTGAGCAAAGAGAACATAAGTGGTGTCTATTGAGGAGATGTATGTAGAAAGCACCACACAGGAAATGTGATACTTGAATGATAGGGATTAATGTTTGTACCCTGTTTTCAGAAAATACAGAATTTGTGTGTGGAGTTCTGGCCACCTCTATCCCTTCCCTTTGGCTTGGTTGGGCATGCATGGTCAGTAATGATAGACCTGGATATCAGCTGTCCTAGCGGTCCTTTTTGCTGTTTTTATTCCTTAAGCATACATTTTGTTTTAGTCGAAATCACTAGTCTGGCTCCGGATGAGTAATTTATTCAGTGAGAAATTAATTTTCCAGAATTCTAGACAGTAAGATCTCCACTGATGGGGCCAGCCTATAAAGGGAAAGCATGGTCTATAAATTAATGGAAATCACTTCTTTGTTCACATGCAGTGAGGAAAGAATTATAAAGACCTATTGCCGTCCACTGGTGACAATCTCCCAAAAGAAAATCTCTGGGATGAGCAAGGAGATGTTCGTGACGGTGAAAAGGCGAGCAAATTCTCATGTGTGGTTTCTCTTGGTTTATGCCAAACATGGCTGAAAACATCTTCCCCGGTGCTCTTTCCCCTCTCCCTTGCCACTCATGGAACTCACCTGGAAGTACTTGTCTCTGGAAAAAGTTCTCTTGTGGTTGGGCTGATCTGACTCAACTTACTTTGGTTTTGACCTTAATCAAAGGCTGGATTCCTGTATTGGTGTTTTTTTGCTGAAAGAAGTTCCCGTAATACCTGCCACAAAGCACTCTTGCACGTTCAGCTGTGGACGTAGGAGAGAAACAAATGAATAGATGGTACTGGATGCTTCTTTCATTGGGAGCTGTAAATTTGAAAATCTCCCCCTTTTGTCATAATTCCTAGAGTATACCAATCTTTCTGGTGTATGTGGAAATGCCTTTTTATAGTGGTAGAGGGTAGCATTTCTGTGTGTGATTCTGAGTTTCTGTGCAAGCTTCTCCTCTATCACGTGAAAGCCAAATAGATTATTGCAACTCTGCTACCATGATAGACCAACATTGCGTCTTCAGAAATTTGTGTCTGTGAACGCCGGGGATGTTGACAGGGTTGCCAGACCAATACAGTCACCTGGCATAGCTGGACAATTTTCAAGACTTTTGTTAGGCATGGAAGGGGGAAAAAATGGAGGCAAAAACTTAAAAGCAGGGTCACTCTTCAGAGGTCAGGTTTGGCCAGCCAGTCTTGGCCTTGTCCTTCAAAGTTGGATGCTGGCAATGTTGAAACAGGAGTTTCGTTAACACTATGAAGCAGGGAGGTAGGAAGAGAATTTCCACTACTCATCTGGCCTCTCATGTGACTTGCCTTGGTGGTTGGTTTTTTTGGAAAGGTTAGTGCTGAAGAGCTTTATTGTGTTCTTTTCAGAATGTTGGACACCATCACTACATCAACTGATATTTGAAATAATAGAGAAGATACTTAGCCTTAAATGCCTTGATTTGATGAGAGGTGCTGTAGTGAGAGATCCTTACAATGCCCTTTTTTCTGTTCCCTTCAGTACTGGAAGTGAGTGGTTAATCTCGTTGTGAATGTCAAGTTAGCCTTATTTATTATTTGAGCTCAAATAATGTTTCTTGGCACGGTACTGAACGTAAAATGAGACATGCACCGAAGGTTTTATACTGCAAGAAAAATTATCGTTTGTGCTTCTTCCTTTTGTGTGTGTGAGACTTTTTTAGAGGTAGAGGAGAGGGCTTGCATGGCTAGGTACCTACAACATCAAATTTGTGTTGCAAATGTTTGGATTTTCTGTTTGCTTAGTTGTTTATAGAATGAATCGGTTCAACAGGTATTTAGCAAAACTCTGCAGTGTTAAAGCCATTAGTTGCCCATAATTTTTTTGCCTTTCCCCAGTAGCTGTGCGCCCTGCCAAGTCTGTTCGCAAGCCTTGAAATGACAAAGTACCCTTTAGTTAATTGCACAACGGATCGCCTAGAGTTAAAAGTTCTGATTTATATGACTATAGCTCTAACTGCTCAATAACACAGGCCTGTAATCTACTTTCATTTCAAACAGAACTGTGATTTATGGGGCAGCATGCCGCTTTAGCTCAGAAATGAGGTGTTCAACATATGCTCTGTTGACATAAATTTGGAATTTATCGCTCTTGTCAAAACTGCCTGTTGGACAAAGGTGCGTATTAAGGCAATAAATGGCTCAAAATAGTTTTCTGTCAAATTTCCTAACCATTGTATTCAGTCTATTTGAGGGAAAAATATATACTTAAAAGTAATCAAATGCTCAAAATCCATACATCTTGTTTGGAATGGTAGGTGTTATTTGGGGGAGGCAAAGAGGGGGTGGGAAGTGGAGAGGGCTTCTCACAAAGTTGCAATCCATTTGGAAAGCTGAGCCCTGGTTTAGCTGATCATTTGGGTTAGGAGACAGACTTTTTTCTTAAAGAAGGGGAGGTGGGTGGGGGCAGGGAATGAAAACATGAAATAAATGTAGTAAAAGACGTTTTTATGTATGTTTTTAAGCAGGCAGAGTTAGAGTGAGGCTGTAAACTGAGCAGAACAGCGGTTTGTTTATGGCAGAATTAAGCTGCTTGCTATTTGTGATTTTTACATGTTAGGACTGTACATATCCCATCTCCCCTCTGCTTAGAGAGAGAGAAATTATTGGAAGGATAAAGGATTAGCTATTGTGTGGCTGGGAAATAGAGTTAAGGCTGAGTAATAAAAAAGACTACTATAGGAGCTTTAAGAAAATAAAAATCACGAAGGCCATAATGCAAGCGGATTGTTTGAAATAACCAGTGCAAAAGAGCACAGGGCAGTTCATCATGTGTCTTGTCACTTGCATAAGTGTAGGGCCACCACCTTCGGATACTAAGGCAAAACTATGGAACTTTCAGTCAATGACACTAAACACTCTTGGCTTCTAAGTAGTCAGGGAGATTTAGGAGCTCAAGTCTCATAGACTTTCAGTGAGACTTGTGCTCCCTAAATCCCAAGGGCTTTTGGAAATCTCTCACTCCTAGCTACCGCGGTAGTCAGTGTGTCACTAGTACTGACTCTCTGGGATGGCTTGTGGATTAGGCTGGAGCCTCAGTACGGTGAAAATCTTTTTGCAATGGAGTTGGAACAAAGTCCTTAATGAGCAAAGGCTTTGCCTTTGGGTCCTTTATTTCCCCTTTCCCCACACTGTTCCTGTGTACACATGGATAAAGTACATATTGATAAATGCCTGCACATGCCCATTGTACGCAACTGAACATAAAAATCTCCTGAGTGGTGCAGAAATCGCTTACCACCAATCCTGTCCTTTTCACACAAAGCACCCTGTTGGGAAAACTCATAATTTTTACACCACACGCTCTTGACTAGCCATTGCTGGAATTACTGTCTCTTTGAAGTGCTTTTTGCAGGGCATTTACAGGCCTTTTTAATTACTTACAGCTTGTAAGGGGCCTACTTCCATTCCAGCTTTTGTTTGTTTGTTCTTTCCAATGCCTGTTCGGAAAGGAATATTGCTGCATTTTTTTTAAGTAGAGGAAACTCATTGGCAAACCTGTCTTTGTGCTTCTTATTTAGGGAAGAGCTCTTCCTTCAGCAGGCTACTCCTCAAGGTACTGTACACTCTTCCCAGCTTTTAGGCCTTTGAACAAAGACAGTTGGATAATCACAGCTCTGTGCTACTTCTTCGTAAACAAGTTCGTGTGTTGGTTTTAATTTCCTTACTTTGAGGAAGGTTGGAATAGCAAATAGACCATTTTTATTTCGGAAGCCAAAACATTCTTGAGTAATATCTGATGACCTACAAACTTCAGCTGCAAGCTGGTTTGATAGTTAAATGTTCATTTTTAATAAACCATAATTAAAGGGAAAACCACATTTCAACCCTTCCCCCAATTCTTTGACATGTCTTTCCATGGGGACAGGTGTCTTCTGATGGTGAGTTCTTCCCAACGGCTTTACTTTCTTTATTGGCCTGATTCTCTCTCGCCCTCCCCCTCACAGCCTAGTGCGGAGTATTTAGTGACTGAGGTTACATAGATGCTATGGCAGCGATATGAGGTTGTCGTCATGGTTAGTAACTGACCCACATGTACTGGGGACAGAACTTCTCCTTTTCTCTAGGCTAAAGGAGAAATCTCCTCCTTTTCCTGGCCTTGCTTATTTATTCTTAGAGAGCATGACCATTCCAAGCCAATACCTGATGCTTCCCACTGGCAAAGGGAAAGCTATGTTACAGCCCCCCACTCTTTGAATTGCATTGGCTGAAGTAGCATTGATAGCTTCCTGCCTGTGAACCACCTTCAGTAGGGTGTCCCACTTTTGGGAGGTTAAAAACCCAGGCCATGGCACTTAGTTTGAAACGCATTAGACAGTTTTGGAAGGTATTGAAATAATAAAACTGTTCCCCCTTGACACAGAAAAAGAAATTGTCCCCGGCAGGCCAGGCGCAGAGGGTGGGGAATATTGGAAGATTGCAAAGGCCATGACGTTCTCTTGTCTTAGAGGTTCTCAGAAATGCAGTTCCTTTGGGACTTGGATGAACTCTGAGGGCTATAATATTTCAAGCACTAGTAATTGAATCCAGTGGTGAGGCAGGAAAACAAACGTTTACAAAGAACTGGTTGGTGAGAGAAGTTTCTTTAAGCTTCCATAGAAAGGCCATCTCCAAAACTCTCCAGCAGGACACCAGTGAAGGCACAGCATGTTCAACCAATGAAATGCCAGGTTAGAAGTATTTGTCATCAGCACAAAATCACTGCCTGGCCATACCCTGACCTGATGATATTTTTTTTCCAGCAACTTCTTAAAGAAATGAAAGCTTAATCGTGGAGCAGAATATATGAAAGTTCAGGGAAAAATCCTTATCCATTTCCCTCTCTTATTCATTGCTGTGCAGCATACCCCATTTCCAAGAGGAAATTCAATGGTACAACCCCATTTGCTATACTTTTGTACATACTCCAAGACCGAAGCCTACTCTTGCATCGTAGTATAGTCTCCTCCAAATAAAAAGAGCTGGGTTTTGAGCCATTGCAGCGTCCTAAATCTGAACTTTTAGGGGAATCTATCATGTGGCTTTTGTCTCTCCAGCAGTTGCAGCAGAAAACTGTAAACTCTGAGATGTGCTCATTTAATGTTGCACAGTAAAGTAACTTTGCTGTAAGTATTAAGTAGCGATTTAGATTACTATATCTAAAAGCGTAGCACGTTTGTATGGAAAGAAAGGCCTTTCCAGATTGCTGTTCCTTTTAATCCACAAATATCCTTTTGTTTAGTTTAACTTGCTTATAGGGACATCTCAGGGCAGACTGAATTGTTGGAATTTTAATTTTAGCATCAAACTGGCATAATAAAGTTCAGTCTCTTTTTGTAGCTGAATTTGGACAGTATCAGTGAGGAGTGATCTATTTTAACGTACTTTTAATATATTTCCCCCCATTTTAAAGGTACAACTTCAGTAAAACCGCAGAAACATGTATTGATCTCCTCCCTCAGATCTTAACAGCCTGAGCGGCTCTAATACCTTGCTTACATCTGCCAGGGTTTTGTGCAGTTTTGCAGCATCTCTTTAATCCAGTGAGCATAAATAGAACATTTCAATCATATTTTGCTACCAGGAACCTAGAAGATAAAGCGCTTTAAGACCTTGTTGAAAGAGACTGTATAAGATTGTGCGCGATAAGATCGTCCTATAAGTAGACACCAAATGAAAACTTTTTGTGCTCAGGTGAAATTTGTCGATAAAGATATTTCAAATAAATTACTTAGTGAGAATGTGAGCATTTTAAAACAATGAGTAGGTTACGTAACGGCCGGAAATATCAATGCTGAAGTTTGATTGCCATGTAGATTTCTATGTGAGCTGCTGCACCGGTAAGATTAATGTGTTCTTTTGTCGTTTCTGACACCCTGTTCTAACACACTTTTTCTGGTGGGGGGGCAGAGGAGGAGAGGGAAGTCTTATCTGCAAGCACTTTACTGGGATTGTGGTTAGCTTCAAATGCTATTGTCTGTCCTTACGATTACAAGAACCAGAATGAATTTTACAAGGACCAGAATGAACGGCTCCACTCCAGAGCCTGACTAACATCCAGTCTGACTTACAGACCGTGTGTATATGTAATGGAGCTGGTATTTTTTTAATACGGTTGTGTAATGCAGGGAACATAACCTTTTTTTAGTTCCCTGCCTCCCCCCATTCCTCCTAAGTGCAACTGCATATAGCACCTTTTCACCCAAGAACATGATCGATTCTCGGCTAGGTCCTGAGCTGCTGTAAACGGATGTAGTTTGAGTTCAGTTCAAACCCCGAGCTCTTTCAGTTCCTGCTGACTGCCCCGGGAGCCAGGGCATGTACTATCTTGGAAGATCAGTTTCTTTGTGAACCTCAGCAGTGGGTGAAGCGTGCAGCCCCCTCTGTGAGGGAAGACAGCAGCAGGTTTAGCAGCTCACACGCACGTTGTGAGTTGCTGTAGTCAGGAAGTGAAGAGAAATTCTACCAGAGGAAACTGTGGGTGGGCTTTTAATGTCGGGAGCAGGTGGTCACCCCAATATTCAGGTTGAAATCCATCATGGGCAACACCCTGGCTCAATTCAGAGGGGCCTCTGTCACAAATGGTCAGGAGTTAATTGCTGTGTCTCCCTTCCAGCATCTCTCTGCATTTATCTGCATCACAGAATTTATCTGTGTCCCCCACTGCCGTGCTGTGGCATTGGTTCAGTGCTGACTGTAAGAGGAGGGGATCCTCTACCCCAACACGTTCCTTGCAGCACCTAGACATTTACTGAGGGATCTCTCCAGGCATGGACTTGGCCCTTCCCTGTTAGTCTGAGGTTTGACATGGCTCCAGCACAAGGCAACGTGGCTGCAAGTCTCTGGCTTCCTGGCAATCCCATGGTCCCTCACATTCAAATATTTTCTTTCGGTGTTGTCCAAACTGTCTGAAAACCTCAGTAACACAGTGTTCTGACCCAGTATTCTAGTCTCTGTACAGAAATACCAACCAAAACAAGCACATAATTTATCACGGAGGACAGGGTACTGCCCAGTGTACTAAATATGTCCTCCTGGCATGCCTGGTTCACCACGTCCTTACAGTGAATCCGCACAGATGGATATTTGATTGCTTGTTTTGCCATGCACCTGGTCCTGTGGTAGTGAAAGGGTTAAAAGAACTTACCCATTGAACACCTTTCTTTTGCTTTGACTTGGGTAGTTGTTTGGGTTTTATTATTTTAAAGCTGATTGAAATGCTTTGCCTTTTACTGATATATTTACTTTATGGAGAACATAAAGTGCTGTATTAAAAAAGTAAATTGTGTTGTAAATGCCTTTGGTAATGTTTATTAATATTGACTAATCACGGAGCAACGAGCTGTATTGCTAGTGTGCATAATTTGTGGCAATACCAGCTGAGCATTAACATCTTGTCAAATAGCTCTGTGTAATAAGAATTTGTACCCAAAAGAAAGAGAAACCTGATGGTGTGTCACGTCTTTTACTGGGCAGGAAGGATGTACTGCTGGCTTGCAGGAGCTAATGACGTGTGTCCACTGCTGTTCTCTCTCTCCCCCTTCTTGTCCCACACATTGGCCCAACCAACCCTACTCCCAGTGGATCTGGCTTAAATCTTGGTATCTCTAGTCAGGTTAATGCTTCGTTCTCTGTCAAGGCACCGTGTGTTTGGCTCCATCCTATCTTGACGTTCCAGTCTAGAAGTCAGAGAGGAAAAGTTTGCTGGCCAAAAAACAGGGTTGTGTGTTTTGTTTTTTTTTTAAGATAAGTGAATTATTGGCCGTGTTTTTGCTGCAGTAAAGATGCCCAAGCTTGTGTGTGAGTGACTTGATTTTAGTTAGCATCCAGATTTTATGACACCTAGCTCTTACGTAGTGCTTTTCACCTGTAGATCTCAAAGCACTTACAAAGGAGATGAATATCATTATCCCCATGGGAGAAACTGAAGCGCAGAGGTGAGGTAACTTGCGCCATGTCACCCAACAATCCCATGGCAGAGCTGGGAATTGAACCCAGGACCCCGTATCCCAGTCCAGAGCTCTGTTAGGTGAGGCAGCAGCAAGCCTGTTGGGGATCCCTTGTTGTGGCAGGGAAGTCAACAGGAGCTTTGCCGTGGACGCCAGTGGTGAAAGATTAGTAGCAGATGCGACGTTAGTGAGCCACTTCCGTGTGGGCGGGTGGAATAGAAGCTTCTTTAATATCGAGCAATCTTTAGAGTTATTAAAAATTATGACTCTTTAAAAATAATGGTAATGGGTGGGTTTAAGTGAAAGGCATTCAGGGCCATGGGATATAGCTTAATCCAGTCTGATTCAAAATGATGTTTTAACACGGGAGTGCTACTTGACTGAGTGATCACTCAAGAGGTGTGCAAGAGGGAGTGTTCATGTGTTCCCGGCCTGTCTTCTGCTTAGGACAGATCTAAATTGCACCTAATATCTTTGTTTCAAGCTAGCGACAGGCTATTTTTAGGCATTCCCCTCGTGTATGCCTATTCTGCTTTCCTCCCACCAGCTGTGCCGGGTGGGGCATTTGGTAGAATCTCAGTCAGCTGTGGGGCGTGAGAAATGGCGGGATGCAACTGGTGTGTGTGCATCTGGGAGATAGTTTTGAGGCCTAGATAAAGGGGTGACTTTTTTGGGGGGGTGGCAGTTTGCAGCAGTGGTTTGTTTGCCATGTGGGTTTGCCAGTATTTTGAGGGGTCATCTGTATATGGGACGTGGGTAACGCTGGGATGCGTGTGCCTTCCTTCCCCAGCAGCCAAGGTTAGTAGTTTTCCTTAAACCTGGCTGGTATTAACGCCATGTGCTAACTGTATAACAACCACTGGGGTGTAATAGTGTTTGTGGTCCCACATTAGAGTAACCTGATTTTTAAAGGGCCACACTAAATCTTTTTTTCATTTTATTCCTTCTCCTACCGCTACAGAACGGAATTAGAATTGTTTTGGGGCTTCACTTATGCTTTTCCAGACCTTAACCATGTTGTTAATTTATTTTATAATCCTTGTACATTTTTTACCTGTAAATGTGTGATAAATCCTCAGTTAAACATAATTTTTATTTGGCAGTTTTTGTTGGTTTAAATAATTAAAGTTGAATACACGAACACTAAACAAGAACGTTACCTGGTCATATTTCTAATGGTTTGAAGATACATAGTATCAACCTTAAAACCCTATGCTGTCTGGGGCCACCGTTATCCCTCAGGACACCTTGGCTTTCTGCACTTTGAGAACAATGCAAAGCAATGGCCATTTTGAAAGAGGGCGACTTAACCAAGGGGCACCTGTGATCTCAGTCCCGACAAGAATAAGAGCTGGTAGATATTTGGAAACAGCTGTTCTTCATAGAATTCTCGGTGCATTAAACTTGAGCTGGTCAGAACTTGTGGCGGCTATGCAGTAGATGACGACAACTGTCTTGTTGCAGTGCATGCCATATCTTTGCACCGTTTTGGAATATTCTGTGAACATGGAGCTTTTCCTTTATGGAGAAAATACGAAATTTTCAGAGCTCCCCAGAGGGTTTGTTCCTACCAATGCCAGTAAAATTCGCATGAGCTCTGTGTGTGTATATCCGTTGCTTGTCTTCAAAAATCTCAACAAGAATGATTTGCACTCTTGACTGTTTTAATTTATTTTTTGGCCTTTATAATCTTAAAACGTCTTTTGCAGCAATCATTTCATATTGAGACGTGCAATGGAATTTTCATCTGTGCAAGTGAAAGTTTTGAACTCTTGTATGCAAATATAGTAGACAAATTACATTCCAAAACTTATCTGCAAACACCTTTGGCCATGAATGCAGTCTCTAGGCACACCTTTCCATTTTAAACTGCTGCTTGAATAGCCTGGGACACTGAGACCTGCTCATTGTGAAGTTTGGAGGTCTAATTAGAGGGAAAAGTGAACAATCCCTTTCACCTTGTTCTTGCTCAGTGTTTCACAACCTTCATTGATGTGACTCCTTTAAAGAAAATGAACCAGATACAGGAGCCCCAAATCCACAAATTGGCATATTATACTGCAATCCTGGGGTTGAAGCATGATCCTGTTCTAAGGAAAACCTCTCTAAAGAGTCCTCTAGTGTCCAGGATAAAATACCAGGAAAACCCAACAAATTATTTGATCCAGTATTAACACCTCCTTGCCAAGCCATGTTTTTACACATTACATTGTCCCCATCACAAAGATAATTGTATGTGTTTGCTCCACTATCAGCCTGCTGTCAAAATCAAAAGAGGCGAACTGGTTGCAGCGTTGTTTTTACTCACTGTCAAACTTAATCTTGATGGCACAAAGTCTTGTAGTGGTTGCCAATTGCCAAGGAAACTGGTAATAGTGTGTGGAACCTTTCTCCATTAGAGCTTCTGAATTCAGACTGGTGAATATGGCAGAAACCAAAAAGCCATTCCGATAACATGTAATCTAATGAATTGGTGGCTTTCTTTCCACTCTCTGGCAGTTTTTAGCATAAAGGCCAAGGACTGAATTGGGTCACTGAACCTAAAAATCACATTTTCTAGGCTGTCCAGGTTAAGCAGCACATTAGAGAGGGTAGTTTGCATTGCAAGTGCCCGTAGCACATTTGTTATGTTGGTAGACATGGGATTCTAGTCTCCAGAAATGGCAGTCACTTTTTCACCGGCCCAGGAAGAAACTAAAACTGACCTGCAATTAAAGTGTGCTGGAATATTTAGCCAAAGGATGAATGGGGGAAAGCTGAACTTCATCTTCAGTAAAGATAACTATTGTCCATAATTTGGGGCTTTGTACTGGGGCCCAGCCATTGAGTTTCAGGGTCTCCTGGTGCTAGATGGCCTAGAAATTTAAAGTTTGCCAAGGGCTCCTTGCTTTCAGGGATACATATACCCTGCCCAGTTTTGCACAGAACTATTTGTATTTTGTATTTGGCACCAAAGCAATAAAACATGTTTTGTTTTATAATGAAGAGATGATAAATAGTGGGTTTGATCAGAAGATTGAGTAGGTCATTTAACTGTATTGTGTCATGAAAACATTAGCAAAGAACTGTGTGTGCAGAATCGTATTTTGAGACCTGCATGCGTTTTTTGTTGTTACAGACTTTTCCACTTCCATCTGTATGAAAAGATCACAGTAAATGGTGTGCATCTCTCTTAGGAAAATGTAGCAAATTTGGCTTGGTAGTTTTTAATGCGTGTGTCAACTACAAAGCATGGCCTGCTTCTAAACAATCCATTTATCAATCTCTGACACTGAAATAATCAAAGTAAAGAGTGTTCATTTAAGATGTTTTATGTTTGATTTTAGTTGGCTCAACAATAGATGATTGCAAATTACCTTTGGAACTTTTTCTTGCAATGTCCATGTGCATGAGGCTTGCGATTTGAGCAATGGTTGGCCTTAAAAAAGGAAGGGGGGAAAAGATGGATTTTGGGGGTGATGAGTGAATAAAAGAAAACTGAAAATTCTCTGGCTAAAGCAGCATGAGGTCAGGAGCAGAAAGAAGGCACCTGTTTCCTAGGGCATTGTATCCTCTTGTCAGGGGCAAGATTGTTCGTAGACTTCTGAGTTTAGTGTATTTGTGTGCTCTGTGCTGCTATTGAGCATGTGGCTTTGACACATCACTTGGATTTTAACGATTTTTCTGGTTTGGGCAGTGCTGCTGTCCAGATCTTCACAAGCAGTGTCTGCTAAACGTTATTTAATCTGGTAGAGTGCCCTGGGACCTACTGAATCACTCGTCCATGGGGTCATTTCTTTATGAAGAAGGACCATTCTTCCAGCAAGGCATAGCTTGGGCTCTGGGCTAGATCATGCTTTCCACACTGTCTTGGTGCAGGACCTATCTTCCCAGACTCTCCAATCTAGGCTCATCAGAGTGATCCAATTATGTGAAATATAGGTATAGATTTTAATGCTTTAAATATTCTTTATTTTGTTCCCTCTGTAATGCTCACCTTTCCATCCAGATTCTGGCCAAGGAATTGAATGACAGCCTCATTCAGTGCCACTTTTCATTAAGCCTGTTGATTACATTTAGGCAAATTTGAACTGTAAATGACTGAATAGAAACTCCGTATCGAGCACCTGCTGCTTCAGTTCTGGGAACGGACATTGCCTTGCCCTCTTTGTGGGTGTGAACTTGCAAGAGACGCAGCATCCTTCGTTTGCTCCCACTGATACAATGGGAGTTCAGGATGTCTCAGGACCAGTCATAGTAAAACTTCCCCATTGCAATTTTGCAGGGATTCGGTCCCATCAGTACGGTGCTTGAGAGAAGCATTAGTGAGAGATTTTTATTCTTTCCTTCCTCCTCTTTCCCCTTGGTACTGAGCCTGGAGATTTGTGCAGCATCTCTCGTGCAGTATTTGGCCAGAAGAGTGAACTGTGGTTGTGCACCATCAGCACTGCAAACATCCAGCAACATTTAGTGGCATGGTCCAGCAGATACCTTGCAGCCCAGCTTTTGCCCCCCAAACAGTGACTGTGGGTACTGCGGTAGCGAGCGGTATTCGAGCAATGGAGTTTCTGCAGTTTGCTTCCCGGAACTGCCGTTCTTCTAATCCTCTTCTGAGCTCTGCTGGTTTGGTGGGTGGTCATTTGTTGATACCTTGGCGCCAGTTTGCGTGAGATGTATGCATACAGTCTTAACACTCTCCCCTCAGCGAAGAGGGTTGCATTTATTTGCCTATGGGTGCATCTCTAGCTCTCAGAGCGCTTTGGAAGGGTGAGAGGTTTGATCCCTTTATTCCTAATGGAGCTTGAAGTCCCTCTAGAAATTTCAAGTGATCTTTTTCACTAAGCTTTAATTACTTCATGGTGTCACTGGGGTATTTTTATAGGGTTTCTATTTCTGGACAAGGGAAGCTAGGATAGGTGCTTTTGTAAATAAACCAGTTAGAGGAGGGAAGGAAAAGCAAAATCTTACAGAATCCTTCTCCCTAAAACTCCATCCAAACCAGAATTTAAACTTTCTGAGCTTAACCAAATCCAGCTTTGGGGAGAAAATTCAAGCAGGCTTCCCACGCGCTCCTCAGTTAAAGTCACTCTCCTTTTCCCTTTGCTCAAAGGACAGCCGAGGAATGACTTTCCCTTTTAGCAGCCTCCTTAGCAGAGTAGATCTTGGTGTTTGAATGTTCTGGCTGATCCTCCTTGGTGCTGCTGGCCAGCAGAACTCCCATTTTCCCCTCTGTCCCTCTGACTGTCTAGCTTTGTATGAAATGTGTGTGTCTGTGACTTGTGTTCCTGCTGAGGGAATGAGAAAATTCATGGGGAATGTGTAGATTTCATGAAATATTCAAAAGGTCTCAGTGTTAACATTTTAAATAAACTTTTTTCCTCTCCCCCCAAACAAGCAAGAGGACTAATCCGTCTCTGTTTCTCCCTAGGAAGCTGCACAGTGGTATGAAGACTTATGGATGTGAGTTGTGTGGGAAACGATTCCTGGATAGTTTGCGGCTCCGAATGCACTTACTGGCTCACTCAGGTAGGTTTAGACACATTGACCCTCCGGGAGGTGAATGCTCCTTCTGTCATATTGACCCAAATCTATTGAAACGCCTAGGTGAATTTTGTCTGTACACACGTGTGCATCTACATATGTAGGGTGAGGGGATTATTTTAACCATTTTTGAGGGGTAAATTACAGATATAGTCCTTTTTCATTGCACAGCCAGTTAAGTTAATTTTCAGCATTTGTTTTCAATTCTTTAACTAGGGAAATATTTGCAGGCCCTCAGCAGCTTGTATAACAAACTTGGAATACTGCATAGCTGATTGCTATTCGATTGCCTCCATCAGCTTCTGCCATGATATTGGAGTGGTTTTCCTCCTCCTCTATGTGAATACTGTATTTTCTACCCACTGCAATTTCATTAGCAGAACTGTTGCAGAATTAGGCGCTCTGTCTAATGAATCTAACTATTGGGTTCAAATTATGCAGGCCCTTTAATCAAATAGATATAGAAAGGTTGGAAAGCTAAACTAGTGAGAAAATGTGTTTTGCAAGTTAATTTAGTCTGAAATTCCTATTGGGCGTGCAGCCTCCATGCAATTAGTTTTTGTGTTCTAAAAAAACGCAGGCAGCCGTTGGATCCATTTGCTCAAAGGTGAGTGTATGTACGAATCCACGTCTCATTCGCTCCTCGGCAAATCTCTTAGGGCATGTTCACACTGCACGCCAAGCCCGGGCGCTGACTCAGGTTTGAGCTCCTTATCCCTCTTTCCGTCCACACACGCAAATCAGTCTGAAGCAGGATTGAAGTCCTGCGATACTGCTAGGGAAGTGGGTCAGAGCCCAAGTCCCACTGTAAGTCGGGTCCAAGCCCTGTCATTTTGGCATCTGGACCCAGGTCAAGCTACAGACCTGAGTCAAAAGGTCTTTGTGGTGCAGGACGGACATGTGAGCGCAGCTCAGAGACCTGGCTCCAGCAATTGTAATCCAAAGCTACAGACACTCAAGCACAGGCTTGGGAAAACCGAGTCCCCAAACCTGGGTCACACAGACCTAGGCTTAGTGTGCAGTGTAGACGCACCTGTATGTGCTACTCAAAAACCCCTGCCAGCAGTGAATCTGAGCCTGGGTCAACTGACGCCAGCTCGCAGGGCTTGTGTTTTGGAGCTAAAAATAGCAGTATCGACAGTCCCCGTTCAGCCTGGAGTCTGGGCTCTGAAACTCGGGGAGGGTCTCCATCCTGGCTCTGGCCAGAGGGGGAATGCCTGCACTGCTATTTTTAGTCCTGTGTGCAAATCTGAGTCAGCTGACCTGGGCTGTGGGTTTTGTGCAAAGTTTTTGAGCAAAGAGATAGTCCTTCCCCCAGAGGGTTGACTGTTCTTCCTCTCCAACCTCTTTCCCCTGCCAAGCTGTCTCTGAACTACTGTGTGTTGGAGGGTTGGACCCTCTGATTTGATGTGGTTTTAATTGGGACAGATTCGGACCAGCTTTCCCATCAGGTGTAGGTTCCCGGAGTCACTCTACAGAAGCCAGCGGCGGGAATCCAGGTTGCACTTGCTGTGCTCTACACAATGATGCCCGTCGTCTGGCGATGAACATGCCCCGTCCGTCGATGTTGTGTCGCTTGCTGTTTCTGAGGCCCTGGTTAATGCAAGGCATTGTGGCAGGCCATGTGCACTGCATTTAGCATCTCAGCTGTGTTTTCCCTTCCCCCTTTTCCTCCTCCCCCCCCTCCGTTTTTTGGCTTGCGCTGCCTGTGTGTGTTGTTGTAGTTTTGGCCCCCTGCCAATCGCTGGCTGGCTGCCAGCCTTGTGGGTACAGTACGTACAGTGAACATTGAGCCAAGTTTGTCATCATACAAGATTAATTTTTTTTCCAATCTGTCTAGGGTCGGGTGAAATCAGGAGGGGGGGGAAGGCGGGAGAAGCTGTTCTAACGCTCAAAAACAGCCACATTAAATTTCAGAACTGTTGTTTATTAAAGCATGATACCTTTGCACCTCTTACTTTCCTCCCTCTTTCTCCTCTTGCCCTCCCCTCCCAAAGATACAATGAACACAAGTACTGGATCCTCACCACGAGGTCTTGTTTTCAGTGATTAGAACGCTAAACTTAAGCTCCTAAATCAGTTTTCATTGTCAAAATTGACAATTTGTTTAATTAGATGTTTGCCCTGCAGGGAGGCCTGTATGAATTGGGGTCCCCCCAGTCCTCCCAAAAGGCCTTAGATGATGGTGGTAGTAAATGTTCAGTTTAATTGAAGTTTTTCGTTCCAGTTTGAATGTATTTAACTAAACAAGTGTTTATGAGAGGTACCCAATGATAAAGAGAAGTTTAAATTAACGAACAATAAACTAACAAATTAACTAACAAGATTGATCTGGCCAGTCCCTGTTCTGTGACTCCTATCGAGGTCGTATTGCGCTGTAATGAGAGACACAACGGAGGGGGACCTTGGAGAGGGAAGGGATAAGCGCTGAAATCAATGCTTATTTTATAATGTACAGTTCAATGCATGTCTTCTTTCACATAACCTGCTGTCAATGCCAGTGATGTGCTGAAGGAAATCTTTTTTCGGGTTCCTAGGGATGTGAACCAGTCATAGGGAAAGGAGAAATGCACCGAGGCAGCTGTGGGAGATTGGGAGAAAGAGAGGAAAAACTTTCCAACTATTTTTAGGTTTCTCTCGGAAGCTGAGACGGAGGGGCCAGATCCTCAGCTGGTATAAATAGACGTAGCTCGGGTATCTGGCCCTCATTCTCTGGTACTCAGTTCAGTATATACTCATTTTATTTAGTGCGGATAACAGCAAGAGGGGTGAATCTACATTGTTGCCACTTCTCCTGATTTTATCACAAGTCCTGCAGTATTTGGTGGGCTTTCATGGAGCTCCAGCTGCTGGAATTAGATTACTTGACGATCTCAGCTTTGTTTATATTTTTAAGTAATTTTTCTAGCCCTCATGGTGGTGGAGAAAAGCTGGAAAATGTGATCCGACACCAGAAGGCAAACAGAATGCAACTGTTTTTTGTTGTTGTTTTTCAATCATGTGATTTTTGAGCAAATCGCATGATTTTGGGGGGCCTGGCTCATGATTCTTGAACACTTGGAGTTGGCAGTTGTGAACACATTTTTTACATAGGGAGGAGGAAACACTTGAATTAGAAATGCTGTGTCTAAATTCCATCTCCCTGAGAGGTCCTTTCTGCTCACCCCTTCTTCCTTTTCAGTCCACCTATCCATTTTGCTTAGTCCTTTTGATGCAGCCTTCTCGCAGAGAGCTGGCTCATCTGCACCATTTCCTTGCTTTTAGGAATATGCTCCTGGAATGCCTTTCTAACAATAAAAACATTTTTTAAAAAGTGCTGTAGGCTCAGTTATGAGGCACTTGGACTCGGCGTGTGAAATGCTGGATGGAATTCTAGGCCTTTCACTAGGCAGCAAAGTCTGGATGATTTCAAACAACCCTTAGACTTTATGATGCTATGAATGCTCTCACTGAACTAGTCTGTACAGCTACTGTCCTTAATGTTTCAAGACCTGCTTCTGCTCTGATACCTGCTACTAATGGCCAAATAATACAAGTGCAAGGGATGGTTTGATACTGAGGGGTTTTTTTTAATGTTAGTTTTGTCCCTTTCCTTCCTCCCTTTGCATATAGCTTTCCTTTGAATGTGAGCTCTTTGGGACTTGGCACATATGTTCCTATATAAATGGACAGCACCTAGCACACGATGGGGATATTGCAGAACACAGCAGGTTCACGGGATCATAGGCAAAGAGAGCTAAAGTGCTTAAATGATGGGGGCTGTTGACATTTTGATCAGCAGACAAAGAGTGGGGATATGGTCTGGAAAAGTGCCACCCTTCAGTCAAATAGGTAACTGTTGTCTTCATGTTTGAAAGCATTTTTTTGGTGTGTTTCTCATGGAAATGCGTGTGTGTGTGTGTGTGTTGCATGTATACATAATAATTCTAATAGTTACAAAACGGCAAAGCAAACCCTATTGTTAATATTATGTTAAGGTTGTTCTGGCAATGTTACACGTGCAGTATATTTTAAGCTAAAAATATGGCAAAAGTAATTTTGTTTAGATTTACATTTAATGAGGGACAAAAATAGAGAAAAGCCTTAAATGTGTTCCATGGGGCTGAGTTAAGGTTTCTATCATAATTAGAGGTGGGTCTCAAGAAACATTCAAGTTTAAATCTTTTTTCCCCCCTCAGGAAAAGAGAGGAGGGCTGGAGGTGGGGAAAGGAAAAATCTCAAATTATTTGGCATATACAGTCCACGTAGGCTAGCAGAGTTTGAGTTCTAACCTAACAAGCTAGCTAGCTAGTTGCACACAACTCTCTTTTTAAGTGATCGTGTATAGCCTGGATCCAAAGCACTTCTGCATGCTCAGGTTGCAGTTAGCAAGGAGCCAGCTTTGGGATCAATTGGAGCTTTGATTTTTTCGTCAAACCCATGTCAAGACCTAGTTGTTATGGAGAAAGAGGATGGCCAGGGCAAGTTCCATGCTTCCAGTTTCAGCTAAATGGTGCTTGTAACTTTTCATATAGGAGACTGGTTCCCCTCTCCCCAAGTCAAAATGGAAATGGAGTGCTGTTTGCACACTCCTCATTTCCTTCCCTTCTCCCCCCAACAAAACACTTCTCTAAGCAAAGACCAGTCCCGGACTTAGTGAACTCGGAAGGGGAATGTGTCAGACTCGGGGATGGTATCAGGAGGCACCCATTATGAAGAGCGTGTGTGAGAGAATGATACATTTTCTAATCCATCCGGCAATCCCAAACGAGCAACACCAACAGACACTGCTGGCAAAGGTGTGATTGCTCATTTAATTATTGTTTTGCACACCTGGGTGTTCATTCAAGTTTTTGTAACCCCCCGCGGGCAGATTCTCAATCTTCACATGATGCCCTAAGCAGGGCTGTGGTGTTGGCTTTACTCCGTTGTGCTGCTTAGCAGGTTGACGTCCGTGATGTGGCTCACGGTGGCCATGGTACACTGACCTCCTGGGGGCAGAAAGCTACTGGATTGTGTGCGTTTGAGCCAGTCCACAGAGCTGCATTCCGGGCCAGATTGCACAGTTGTGTCAAGGAGACACAGGTGGCCGATCTGGGGACTATGTGACTAAGCGATGCCGAAGATGCTGCAGGCATTCACCTCTGAGCGGGCCTCAGACTGCCTGTTGATTTGAGTGAGGGGAAGGCAGGTCCACCCACAGCGGAGCACTACTGCATCCGTGGCACTGTCGAGCTACAGACCGTACTAAAATTCCATGGCATCTCATGCTTAAGGGGTTTCTGCCCACCTGGGGGGGGACTGCAGCGCAGGCGTGTGCTGGGTCCCATTTATCTTGCACCCTGTTTAAGGGCAGTCAAAATCCGAGCCCAGCTTTTTAGCCACTAAAAGATTGACTGAAGAGGCATGGAGAAAGGTAAAACTGGCCTTCGAGACGTGCAGGGGGCTTAGAGAGATCTTGGGAACGAGGGAAGCCAGTCCCTGGAAATGAATGTGCGCAAGTGGGTGGTAGAGGGTGTGGAGGTGGGATGAGATTTTAGGGTCTTCTCCTCCCAGCTCGCTATTGCTCTTGTACTCGTCAGATTCTGACGCCTGAATCTGAGGAGCTGCCCCTTCTTTCCTTCCTTCTGTCTGACGTATAATCTGCATGACAAGAAGGCAAGGTGACGCAGGCTTTTTGACTTCAGCTGTTGGCGTGACAAGAGTGAAGGAGCGGCCTGACAGCCGAAATCTAGGACTCGGCATGAAGGAGCAGAAAGACTGCAACGAAAGCCGTGGCAAAATGCGTGGAGCAAAGATGTTCAGGGTTCACTAGCCACCTGCTTTCACTGGCTGCCTTGTGCCATCGCCGTCCCTGTACTCTTCCCTCTCTGCTAGCATGTCCCACGATCGCCTAGTGGGCTGGCTTTACCCAGCCGAGATCTAAAGCTGTGGTTAATTCATTGGCTACCTATCTCTAATGAATGTAAACTTTTTCTTCCTCTTCGTGTTCTGTGGTTATCTCCTTATTAAGCATTGAGCTACAGAAGATGTTTTCTCCTGAAGTATCTGAGATGGCGCAGATAGTTCATCCGGGAATTAAACTGCCGCCCTCTCTGCTGCCTTTTAAAAAATGTTATTGTTTGCTTAAGCTGGTGTGTGCATCAATGCAAAGTTAAGAAGAAAGGGAAGCGCTGAGATTCTTTGGGCATTGTTCACCCTCCCTCTACCCCCCTTTTCTCCCCTCCCTTTCTGAATTTTGGCTGGCATCCCAAATTTATTCCCAGAGTGATGTCATCGGCTTGCCGGCAGGTCTGGATGTTCTGCCAGCATTCCAGAGAGTTTATGATCATTCGCAGATGTGCATCCAAGAACACACTGTACCCAAAGCAGAAATTAATGCAGGCTTGACTGCTGTCCAACCCTCATACACAGGAGAGAGGAAAAAAAGAAAACAAAAACTGTTTAATGCTGTTTATAAATTATACACTGGCTGATGAAAAATACATTTCTTTCCCCCCCTCCCCTCCCCTTCCTTTTCTGCCTCAAGAGTCTAAGCTGAGACGGGAAGAATATGGTTTGCTTTTTAGCTCCTGTTTTGGCTGGAATCCTAGCCCTGCCGCTGATCCAGAGCCAGGGTATTTTTCCCCTTTACCTGATGAAATATATTTGTTTTGCAGCAGTCACCACTCCCCCTCCCCTCTCCTCTCCTGGATGCTTTTTGTTATTCAAGGTGTTCTGCTAAGCATTATGCAAAGGATGTCATGCCAGAACCCATTACACCGTAGCACGCTCTGTGGCAAATATGTCTTATGCACATCTATCTACATTAATGCTGCTAAATATATGTGATCATCACACTGTAACACATTTTCTTTCCGATTTCTCATCAGGCATGCGAGATAGGAAAGTTCTGAAAGTTCACTGTAGGCTGAGATATTAGGAAACATTCCCGAACCCTCCCCACCCTCTCCAAAAGGAGAACAGAAACATGCTCGGGACTCTGCCTCCAGGTTTGGGGTGATGCTGATGATCAAACCATCTTTCCCCTCACCCCAAGAGTCATTCTTTAAATTCCTTCCCCACGTTGCGTGCAATCCATTGACATGGCTTTTGTGTTTTTTAATACCGCTAATGTTTATCATTTGCCCAACAGGCTTGACAGATTTTGTTTCCTGTAGAGCATCGCAGCTTTAAAGCCCCCTTGTTGCTAAGTAGCAGCTTCCCTGTACTGTAATGGGCTGATTTCGTATTCCGTTCAGCACTGTATCTTATTTTTGTATGCAAGACAAAGTGTTTTGATGGAGGACGATTGCAGAAGTGTCTGGAGGCTGTTTGGAGTTTTATGGGCTGTACAGTACACTGTGTGCTTTCCGAACAGAACACAGGCTGTTGAATTTTGGATTGGATTTGTCATTTTTCCCCTCTGAGAGGAGGCTGTCAGATAGAAGATTACTTTAAGGGTGGAGAAAAAAGGGGAAATTGTGTAATAATTTTTCTATTTTTCACTAAACTGAAATTATTTTTTAGTCCCAAAATAGTCCCACAAATTCATAAGCTGCTGTGGGGGGAGGAATAGGCAAGTGAAGTTGATGATATGACGTGGTTGGTACTTAGTCAAATGCCTTTCCATCTCATGTGTTCCTTTTCTCTGGACTCTAAGCCTTCTCTTTCATGGGAGGTTTTCTTCTTTGAAACTGCTTGTGGGCAGGGAGAAGCCCTTCTTTTTTAGAGAAAGAAAGCCACAGGGCCAAAATTGTGGAATGCCCCAGTCTTTATGAAAGGTCCTAACTTTTTTCTTGCTGTCCAACCGTGACGAGTAGGCAAGTTGGGAGGCAGAAGCCACGCTACCAGTGACACCCAGACATGCTCCACCTTAGGACTGCTTCTTTAAAATGGCGTTCGGGGCAAAACACAAGCCAGGAAATTGAGAGCAGCCAATCCCATTCCATTCTGACCTTTGCGCTGGTTGATGGTGAATGACAGAATCTGCGATGTGACACAAAACTGCTTTTAGCACCTCTGCATAAGGGCAAAGTTGGATGGACAGAATTAGCAGCCTTACCTCAGTGCCTTTCGCAGTTTCAGGTGCACCTTGGATGGTGGCGTGGCTCTTGCCTGGCCCGCCTCTGGAAGCTAAATCCTTCATGGGACCTGAATGTTTTAAGGAATGAGCCCAGATATTTAGATGCTTCTCTTCCTCCACCTCAGCTTGACTTATCTGCCCTGTTAGAATGTGATCTGAAAAGCTGATGGTTCTTCCTTCATCCTTAGCCTTTGTGATGCTTCTCTGTTTGAATGGTTTGCAGTGCCAGGGTCACGTTCCAAAGGCTCCATTTCCACGTGGTGTTAAAAACCAAATCCATCTTCCTGCTTTGGAAAGAACTCCCTTCAAACGTGTGAAGGGTTTGGATGGCCCACTTGTAAGACTCCTTCTAAAATCAGCAAATCTAATAAGCTGCTGAAATGGTTCAGGGTCTATTTCGATGCGCAGGGTCCGTGTGATACAGCTACATAATTCTGGTTGCTGTTCACTGACGAGGTGGTGGGAGCCATTTGGAAAAAGGGTTTTAGCCGTGTTTTCCCCAAAATAGCCATCCCCCCAGCCATGAGTTTTCATCTTTTTGAGGGGAAATCAGAAAGGGGAGTTTGCAGCCCTCCCCTGCCCAAATCAGGAATTTCCAAAGGAGTGTTTCCTCAAGGAGCCCCAGCTCTAGTCCACAATGCTCAAAGCCTAATTGAGAGAGCAGAAGTGAGTCTTCTCTTGTGCTGGTATAAACCAGGAGTTCTTCTTTAACCAGTGCAGTTACCCCGGTGTGAGATCAGAATCAAGTCAATGTTTCATCTCAGTAGCATGGAAGTGGATGGGAGCAAATGCTGACAACGTTTTCACTTGGTTCATATATGTCTTAACTCTTTACTGGAAGCTGAGACTGGAGAAACAATTAAGACCATCTTGGGTAATGTCCAAGCTTCTGATTCTGAGCATTCGTCCTGTATACAGCTCCAAAACCAGGGCCACGGCTCTCTCACTATAACAACAGAACACACTAGGTTTGCCGAGGCATTGTCTGTGGATTGAAATATCTTGCAAAATGAAGTGAGGGAAGGGAATTGGGGAGGTGGGTAAGTGCAGAGATCTTTCTCTCGCAGAAGAGCCCTTCTCTTCATGTAGGGGAGTTGCTGGGGTTTGGGAAAGGGAGCTGGTCTCTGCAAAGACCTTACGAAATGGACTGTGGAATAAAAATGTCAATTCACTCCTAAATTTGAGATGTTGTCAGAAATCCAGGCTGTGTATTGTGCCATTGCTGGGGCAAAGTGCGAGCTTTGGCAGTGTCCAGGTAACGTGATCTGGTCACCCCGTCAGCCTCACAGAACATGAAGGTGTTTATCCACACTCCCTTTACACGCACCGTTCAAGAGGCTTTACCAATTGTCTAAACATCTATAACAACTTGCTACAGATCTAATTGTGCGTAACCAAAGCGCCGCCACTGTACAAGGCTGTTGGTGGGGAGGCTTGAAATCTATATGTTGCAGCGGGAGGGCTGTGTAGGTTTTTAATAGAGGGTGAGCGAAGGGTGGGTCAGAAGCCACAGGGTTTTTTATTTATGTGGCCATGGTATCATTATGGATGCAGCGCTCTCCCATTGAACCTGGACGCTACTTTTCTTCCCTGGTGATCCTTCTCCACCTTCTGCGAGCAAACAAGAACATTTAGGCTGATTTGAAATGCATGTGCTACTCAGCCAGATTGTCCCAAAGATAACAGGAGATGTTTATAAACCTGCTTTAAGCGGCATAAACCACTATGATTATGCAGGAAACGGTATTCAACAAGCTCGACTTGGGGGGGAGGGGGGAGCTGTGCTTATATCCCAGGCAATTGTACAACAAGGTTTACATGAAAGCTGAAAATTGTTCCTTTGCTCTAATAGCATAGCACAGACCATTACCTTCCAGATTTAAAAATGAAATGAGCTCATCATATTTGGTGACTTACACTGACATTCATGCTCCATTTAGAAGTCTGTTTTTACCTTTTAAAATCTATGCTTTTTATTTTTTTATATTCACTGATTACTTTTTTAATACCAACCCCTCAAAAAAACAACCCTTTGCATTTCCTGGTCACAGAGACTTCTTTCCTTATTTCCTTCTTTTTGGCCCTTTTATGTATTTTTGACATAAAAGACAAGACGTTTTTATTACTGTCTCTTCCACTTTGGGTGAAATAGGGGAGACAGGAAAAAATAAAAATAAAAAACCACAGCAGCTTTATGTGGGCAAAAGAAGAAAACAAGAGAATGGGGTAGGGAACAGGCTAAATTTAAAATTGTAATTGGCTGACTTCCACAGGCTTGCGGGTGTTTTAATGACTCATAATAACTTCATTTAAAACCAGCTGAGCAGAAAATAGATTGGAGAGGAGCCTCAGGCCATTATGGATTTGTGTGTGTGTGTGTGTGTTTTTTTTTTTTTTTTTTTTTTTTTTTTTTTTTTTGACAAGCTCTGTTTTCGGGAGCCAGGAAGGCACTCATAGAGGGGTTGGCTGTTTTCTCTCTCCTAGAGTTGGTGGTCTGCCCAAGAGAGATTGTATAGAAACCAGTTTTTTTAACTGATTAAAAATAGATGCCTTGAGGTATTATTTTAGCATCAGTGTTGTTTTTTTTCCTTTGTACTTTTGATGTGGTAAATGGAACATAAATACAATTGTTTTTGAAATTACTGAATTAATTAGGTAGTTAAGTGACGAGAGTACATAAATTTACTTTTGCAATTTTTTTTCAAAAATCCATATTTTTTCCCACCACATCCTTGTCATTTGCAGCACTTGAATAAAAATTGAGATTATATAGCAACCTCTTGTGTTTTAGAAGAGGGTGGGAATATGTTTATTATGCGTGAAACCCTCACTGGTGAGCAAGGAAATACAGCTGGAAGGGAATCTGATATTCACTTAGTCATTCAGATTCCTTTCAACTTCCTTGCACTAGACGCAATGCCAGACACGTAAGTGTTATCACCTCTTTTATTTTAAAGTAAATGGGCTAAATGTTCTGGAGGAATGCAGTCTCTGAACCCCCTGCTCAAACTCTGGTACAGAATATGTCAGGCTTTAGGATAAAAATGGAGCACCCATGGCAGTCAGGTTTGGTGTTGAAAACAGTGTGGGTCGAGGGTTTTCTAGGCCTTGAGGAATGATGAAAGGAAGTGGGTCTAACAGCTGTCATTTCCCAAACAGCCCAGCCAAGGCTGCGGCTTTCCCCTGTCAGAGAGAAGAGGTTCCCCATTTGCTTACAGATGGTCTTTGGTGGCTGTTACTTAAGAAACCACAGGAGCCTATTTCGATAGCTGAGCGGAGTTCTTAGCTATTCTTCTTCCATTGACTTTAATGGGAGTCAGAAGACTTAGAAAACACCCTGTGCAGTTCATTGAAAATTCTCCCCAGGTCTGTGAAGAGGGCCAGTGAATAATGATGGCAGGATGTTTTTTGCCAAGTCTTCTAGGCAGGCATGTAACCACGAAATGTGGTTTAAGGAAGGCTCCGGTATAACGCCTACTTTGGAGTCTATTGCAAGCATACTGGATGCAATGCGTTGAGAAAGCGCAGGAGTCCCACAATTCTGGATCGCTTTGGTGATCTTGCCAGAAAGACCTTCACGTGTATCAGAGCTTTATTTTTTTTCTGTTGATACAAAAGTAGTAAAGTCCTTGGTGGCTGCTTGTGAGCCCTGAGTTGGAGGTTGTCCCACCTGATTCTTGTGGAATAGGATAAATGTGGTAACTCTATGCAGTTGACCAGAAAACTGCAAAGGTCTTAAATGAATTCCTTGAGCAAGACTTCATGCAACCCTATTGGAAAATCTCCCTCCACTAGGCTGGGTTTCCAGTGAATTAGAGGGGCTTCCCCTGGGCTCTGAGGTGAGCTATTGGGTTGGGCTGAATAAAAGCAACATCAGGCAAATCCAGAGAGAATTCCATTCCTTTAATTCAAGAACAGCAGAGAAGGTACTGGTCAGATTCATCAGTGGCTTACACTTTTCATGCACCTGCTAGTGGCCTTGCTGCAATAGCACTGTAAGTCAGGGCAGAATATGCCCTGTAATTGTCAAACACCAAGGAATCTTCTGGCAGACAAATCTCTGTAGGCAGAAAGACTTTTACACACATGTCACTCCTGCCACAACTGTTCCATAAGGCTGTGCTTGTCATCCAGTTCCTGTGGATAAAAATTGCAATCCTTTAATGTGGAAGCATATAGTTTTCTGTTAATCTCTTCCCCAGTCTTAACTTGTCTTCTGTCTTTCTCTTCTCCATCCCCATAAAAGTTTATCACAGTCAGGGATGGCTAAATCGGTCCAGGAAAACAGTGTTTTAGTAAACTGTAAAATTAGTTGGGAAGGTTAATGAGGCATTACTTGTCTGCCTTTGTAGGAAAGGCAGGTTTATGAAGGTAGTTGAACCACCTAAGCAGAGGAGTGGACTTGCAGCATTTAAAGGCAAAAGGGTCATTTTATAAAACCCTGTTTGAACAGATGTGCTCAGTCTGTCGTCTTGATAACATTTATGGCTCTAAATGAAATCTGGTAGAAGTGGGGAGGGGTGGAAGAGCAGTTAAAACATGGTGTTTGAGGTAGAAACAGTCGGTTTAATCTTCATGTTGTGTATTGGAAACATACCTCTGGATGCTTTCTGATGCCAAGTAGCAAAGGGGCGTGTGAGTTCGCATTCCCAACAGTGAATTTCCATATCCCTATTTTCAGGTCCTCTGTTACATCTCAAACACTTCTGTTTTTAAGCCCCAATTTGAATGTCATTTTAGATGTCAGGTACATTTCAGTGATCGGGACATAATACAGCTACACACATGGACTTTTCTCATGGCTAAACAAAACAGAACAATAAAAAAGCTAAGAACAGACACTGTGTGCTAGGCAAAAAATCTGTCTCGTAAGTGAAGCTTCTAGGTTTCAGAATATTTCTTGTTTTGTTTTTTACTCTGAAAATGCACTGCTGTACTCGTAATGCAACACCTCAATTATGGTGAAAGGGGATAGAAATCAAAGCTATGAAACAGCCAAGGATCTTTAGATCCACTGCCTGAGCCACAATTAAGGTTTCAGAAACACCAAAGGCAAGCAAACGAGTGTCGTTTTTAACCAGTTAGAACATTTTACTACTTCCTAACATCAGAAGTGTTAAAACTGGAGAGCCTATTTCTTGTCCTCAATAAAGTAATTAAACTGAATGGTGGTTGGGAAGTATTATTAGGTTGATAATGACTAAAAATAGAAAAGCTCTGTTTTCAGATCAGCTGAGGTTTTCTGAAGGCTCAGAGCTATCCTAGTGGTATCACTTAACCAGGACCTTTAAGCTACATCTTTGAGACTCAGGATATTTTACAGAAGATGTAGTCAAATGATAAGCTTGCTGCTTGCTTTATTTAAAGTCAGAGTTGAACCAGACAGCTGGCAGTTGATCAATTTTCTCTGCATTTTGCAGTGTAAATGCCCAGGGGAGTCTGAAAGAATCTGTTTTCTTTTAAATGAATTAAAAATAGTGAGGGTTTAGAGAGAGAAATTCTTGGGTGCCTTGATTTATTAAGCAAAAATCACCCAGGGTGTTTTCACCTTTATCTGTGGCTTCTGGCAGGTACAATGGCCCGCTCCTCAGCTCTGTGGGCAAAGCTCTGTAGACTTCAGTAGAGCTACACAGTCTTGTTTCTCCAAGGCCAAGATGTGATGCTGGCCCAGCTGCAAGGAGCTTATGTGCTGGAACCTTGCTTGATGGTACTTGGTGCTCTTCCTCTTCCTCAGACTCCCTCCCCTGCTTACTCCAGCAGTCCTAAGGCAGAAAGCTTTTTCTTGCTCAGGTTTTATGAGAGCGTGCAGTTCAAGTGCTGAAGCAGGCAGGCTTCGCTTTCCTGTTTTGAGTTTGGAAACATCCCTCAAATTAGCAGCTCTTAATTTCCATCCACGTTTATGCTTGGGTTATTTATTTCCACGGCCCCCACTCACTCTCCAAAAGCTAGCAGAAGTTGTCTCATAAACCATCCGATCTCCTGCTTGTTCTTTGCAGGCACTGGTGACCATAGGGGGTTGTTTGTGGGAGGTGCAATTTGTGTCTGGAGCTGCAGAGAAGGGGCTGTAGCTGTGCCTTACACTCAGGGTGACCGAATGATGCTGACTGAAAAGCAGAGGTGAATGAGGGTAATGGGGAGAATGGAGGGTTGCAGCCAGTCTAGAGGACAGCAATGACTCTACAGAATCCTGCTGAACTGAAAAAGCAGCTGCTTCATGGTATGTTTATGCCAGACCAGTTCTTTGCAGCATGGGCCTTTATTAGGCAGAAGCTATAAATTTACTTGCACAAATATAAATGGAAGCCTCTGAGACGTCTGTGCCAGTTACAAGGCGCACGCTCCAACACAGACGACGCTCGGCAGCATGTTAAATTCCATCCCGTTGGGTGGATCGTCTGAAGATATCTATATACTGTAGGCAACGCAAAACCCGGATTAAAAATAACCCCCCAACAATGTTGTTTATATTTTCATGGACCAACAGTTTCTCTAGGTGTCGTCTTAAGTGACCCAAGAACTTTTCGATGTGCTGCTCTCAAAGCATGGCATCTCCAGTGTTCTCTCTAATGAATATCTCCATTTTTCCCCCCTAAACCTTGTTTATAATAAACTCAGACATTGGATGACATTTTTCCTGGTGACTCACATAGTAAAATTAACCTTGGACTATTTACATACCCAATCACTGCATTCTCTTTTCCTCTCTGCCCCCTCCCTCTGCCCGAGCATGTGTACATTACAGGAATTCTGGCTCTCTATCAGTTTTTGTTTTGTTGATTAAAAAAAATTCCCTGCCTGGAGTACACATCTACTTGAGTGAAAGAACACACAGTACTGGCCTTTTGAAATTGGCAGGCAGTGTACTGTTCCCTGACTGATAAGAGGTACTGTAAATAAAACTGTACAGCATAGCCTGTTGTAAAATGCCCTATGTCTGTACTTATTGTTCTGACAGCTTATGCTTTTTTGGGTATGCTGTTTTGGTACACTCTGTACTTCCTTATGTAACCAAGCGTGCATATCTCATCAGAACATGCAAGATGTTTATTTTAAAAACGCAAGGAATTTTTCAAACCCTCCATTAGATGCTGGCAAGCTCTTTATTTCTTGTTTTGCATTTATGATATCAGTCTTTGAGATGTTTTTCCCTTTCCCATTCCAGTTGCATGTCACAATCTTTGTTAATAGGTTATTGGGTGGTATATGAGGGTTAGCAGTTGCTATGTCCCTGGAATGTCCAGTATGTGAGCCTACTTCTCCCAGAGGGGAAGCATTTTTCTGTTGCTTTGCAAAACCATCTATTGAGCGTGGAACAATGAATCCGATTTTCTAGGGTTGTCTGTCACCCACCATGTCCTGATGGTTTATCCCTTGTAGTCTCATTTGAAGATGGGGCAGTGGTGGTAGGGCTGGAGAAACAAACAAGCCAACAAGACCCCATAGTCAAATTTGGCTAGCATCACAGCCTTGTGGGTTTATTTGTGTCCTGGCCACATACAGCATTGTAGCAGTCAATCTCCAGTCAGATTTCATTGGCGATCATTGTACCCAGCTGCTCCTAACTCTGATGAACATCTTAAAGAAAGACCCTTCCAGTCAGGAAACTTCACCTTCCACATGGGCAACTGCTGTCCAGACACTGCTATACGTGGGTCAGGGAATGCTGTAACTACAGCAGGTTGGCAGCTATGAACAATGAATGTCAAGGTTTTAATGGTGTCCAGGATGAGCAGAAAACAACCTGAAAGTGCTTAAGTCATGACCTATTTACTGTGTTGCTTTAGCTGATGTGGTACATGTGTGAAACTTGCTGCTGTATCAGGTTGATGTAACTTCCGGGGTAGCACCTCCCATTGGGTTAGACACACCTATGGAGTTTCGTTGCCCTGATGGTTGTTTACTGTACGCTGTGTAGTGGGTAAAATTTCCAGAAGTGCCTCTGTAACTCCGGAGCCTCACTCCCATTGATGTGAATCACTTAAATTGCACCTAGAACACAGATTTGTTTTGGTAATAATTGGCAAAAAATTACAAAACCACTTTAAATACATGCTTCTTCCTTTAGATGTTTCTGAAGACCTTGGCCAAACTTTCTGTTTATTGCATGTTGTTCAGTGGCTTCATACTTCAAGATACCGTTATTCACCCATTGTTTTCCCAAGAGCTTATAGCACTAGGCTGTATTAATTTAAACCTGGACAGTGCGGTACAATTGCTTATCAAAGAAGCTTCTTTTATTTTAATAAAGCACAGCACAGAAACCTAACACGGTGTTCTATATATTACAGCCTCCAGGGACGTTAGAGACTGAAAGAGTCTATTAGATCAAAGAGTTTGTGTCCCCCCCTTTGAGTTCAGCATATGATCTTCCAATGGAGGTAGCCAATACTACATGGATTCTGCCCTTGATTAAAACTGGAAGGCAGGGCTGCAGTGCTAACCATTCATGTCCATATTTGTAAGCCAAAATATTATTTCTGATTTAAAAAAAAAGAATGGTCTGATTTTTCAGAGTTGCTGAGTACCCCTGAACTGCCATAGAGTTCAGTAGCTGTCTGTAGTGTTGAGCATCTCCAAAAATCAGGCTGTTAAAGCTTTACTATACATCTGCATGCAAGCTTTCGTTTTGGCACGCCATCCGCTCAAACTGGCCTTCCGCCTACTGCCCGTACCGATTGGTCCATTTTCTCGGCATGGCAGGAAGTTGTCCCAGGCTGCCCCAAATTCCTTGACGTTTTTCCTCCTGTCGCATATTGCTGTTTCTAACGCATTGCGGCCAGCCAGAAGAGCGGAGCTAGCACAGAAGTGAGTCATGTCAGACGTGCATTTGGGTTGTTGCCCATCAAATACAGCATCTTGTTTTGTTTTGTTTTTTTCAAAAAAACACAAAACTCCCCCCACGCCACAAATTAGCACAGGCTTAGGGTTAAATGTGGACTACACACTCTCTCTTTGGTTGTTTTAGAAAAAGCAAACGGCTTGAGACTGAGTGGGCATTTGTCTGCAATCGGGCTGTTTCCCCCGACTTCTTGGGGGTATCAGCGTTTGGCTAGTCTGTGCGTGTGCAGAACCGATAGGAACTGTACTGGCCTTTTGGGTCAATGATCCAGGAACAAAACATTCTCTGAGTAGTCTCTGGCGTGACAGACTGTAATAGTTCCCAAATAGAACTGACCTTTCTAATTATGATGGTAATAGAGCCGTGTTTATTATTAAAGCAGTACTTTGTTAGTAGAGGAAAGGGGCAGCTGGCATCATATCCTTGCTTGTTCTCTTTATCTCCTTCCTCTTTGAACTGGGGTAGCGTAAGCTTGGCTGGAAATCAAGTTGGCCACATCCATATTGTACTCAGCTCCTGTTCCATAAAGAAGCTCTTAAGAAATAATCTGCTTGAATAAAAATATATACACTTAAAAGATTGTATGTGGTTGAAAGAAGCAAGTCCCCATTGATGGCTTCTAAATGTGTTACTGGCTATATGATGTCACTGAAGTGCTTTTTTTAGGGAACTGCCATGTGGTTTATACACAGTTGAGTTGTTTTGAATGCAAACTTGACATCATACCGAAGGCAGCAGAGAACAACATATGCACAGTAAACAGGCAGACTGTCTTATTGATTAACAGATGAGACCTCTATTATCGATCAATGCTTGGCGAGAAAATTTATCACTTTTAATTTCACTGCTGCCAAATATTTCTGCCCATGAGCCAGCCGTTACTAAGAGAATTTAAAGGCAAAGGAATTCTCTCTTTAATGGATCTTGTGGCACCTCAGGCTTTCTGTACCTGTTTTGTCTGCACCTTTCTCTAAAACCTTGTATTTCTGAAGGGGAGAGTGAAGTATTATTATTTTTTTGTTTGTATTACATTTGGAGGGGTGGGATGAGGATGCGAAATGCTGTCTGAATGCCTGGAATTTAGCCATGTAGCATTTTAGTGTCTTGTGATGGTAAGCTATGTTGCTAAGGTATAAAGAACAAGTGAAGTAGCTGGCTCTTTCCCCCCTCATCGTACCAGCTTGAAGGTTATGCTGTCATACTCTAATCCATGTTTAGTTTTCTTGTAGCAGATGAATCAAACTTCAAAATCTAACAAATGCGCTCACAGCTTTGTCCTGGCAGCATATGCTTAGAAGAGTGTGTATATTGTTAATCTATTTTTATCAGTAAGTTACTTATCTGCTGTTAGACATCCTGTTTTTTTCTCATTATAACTAGAGCCTCTGACCCACTATATATGGCGCATGTTGAGAGCAATTTTCTAAGAATTCCCACAAATACCACATCTCTCTAATAGTCACAGAAATATCTGTGCCTTTCACTAAATTGTGTTGTTTCTGCCACGTTTCTTATCAGATGGTGCTGCATTCTTTTTCCTCTCTTCTTTAGATACTGGTAATAACTGCTGCAATTGGCAGAGAGTGCGGGGAACCAATTAAAATGAGATCAGTTACCAGTCCGGCGAAAGTTATTGATGTCTAATGATTTTTTAAACAAATACCTAATTTGGAAAATGTCGCTCTTTGATTTTAAAGAGCGATGTAATATTAATAGTGTATTTTATTATTAGTCTGTTTTTTCTGAACTATGACAATTGTATGTTTTCGGTTTGTTGTGTTTTTCTTTTGGTGCTGCAAAAGACCTACCGCTCCTGGATCTATGGGTTACCTTATTAGGTGTAAAATATTTGATCTTTTGACTAAATGGATTTCCTGTTCTACAAAGGGAACACTTCCTCCCTCTCACTCTCCCCTCCTTATGGGAATTATTCTAGTTTGTATCACTTTCACAATGATGACACAAATTGCTGCCATAGAGAATTGCTCTACCCTGTACTCAAGCATTGATAATTCCTGTGGCATTATTAAATACTGCCTGGAATGTGGCTTCAGTTAGTAATATTGGATAGCAACTTGTTTAACTTGTTCTGGTTTGGATTATTACCAGCACAATCCACATTAATTGCCATGTTCTGAAGATTCTGGTACTATTTTACTTGGCACAGAGACTCTTTATAGGTTACCTTACAGTCGTCTGTGTCTGTCTTTCCTTCCTTCTGTAGATTAAATGGTCCCTGTTGCAATATCTTCTCTGACAAAGACGTTTACAGATTGTATTTCCATCAGAACATCTGAAGCCGTCCATTGTGCCTGGGTATCTTCGTAACACACTCTTTCTGTTTTTTCTCTCTAGCGGGTGCCAAAGCATTTGTTTGTGATCAGTGTGGTGCACAGTTTTCTAAAGAAGATGCCCTGGAGGCGCACAGGCAGACACACACCGGTATGTTGACTTTTAAATTTTTTTTAAACATATCCCACAAAAACGAAGATGATCTGCACAATGACATCTGCTTGAGCAAGCAAAACTTTACAGGAATCCTTGAGAGAACCAGATTAAGGAATAAATTATATATTTCTGTGGTGTTTAGCTGTCAGCTGCAACTGGAGATAACAGATCATACCCACCCCCCAGGTACCCCATACTTCCCCCACACAAAAGTTAGTACAACAAGATCTTCCTTCTCAAATAATTCCTTCTTTTCTTCCTTTTATTTTTTAACGGGAACAGAACTGTTCCCAAAAGCCCTTCTCTATCAAAAGCCAAAATCACAGTTTTTTCTACCCACCGAAAAGAAAGTGTTTCCAGTCTTGGAGAGGAAGAGTGAACATTTTTTGCCCCCTTTGTCTTTTCCTGTTCAGTTTCTAACAGGTGATCCTTGCAAAGGGGAGAGACAGGAGCCCCGTTTCTTAAGGATGCTTGGACTTAATCCATAGAAGATTGTGTAGACTACATAGGACTGGAAGGTTGCGATTTTTATCAGTAAATGTTGATTTCACTGCCCGTGTACATGCACAAATCTGCACGCGCACAAAAAATTCTGTTGGTAATAATCAAAAGTCACAGATAGACAAAGTAAGAAATTCTGCTTGGGAACTTATTAGAATCCCACTTGAATGTGTGTACAAATGCTGCCTAAAGCATGTACTTACAGTTCTGCTAAAACAGCTGGTTTATACAGCGTCAATTGTTTGAATCTCAGTGTCTACTGTCATTAAATAATTGTCTGATTTCCCCCCTTAATTTTCCACAAGAGTTGACATTTAAATATATAATTTTAAAAATATTTAAAAATAAACACTGATATTTATTATCCATCAATATTATTTTAAAAAAATACAAATTGAATTCTGCCAAGCCTGTGAATAAGTTATAGAAACCTAGGCCTGTTCTGGTACTCTACACATGAGGTGGAGATGAAGTGGCCTGACTGTCTTCAATGAAATGGCTCACCAGGGGAGCTACAAGTTCAATCTTGGTCCCTGTTGGGAAATATTACCCATGGATTTTGTGTGTGGTTCAAACACCGCTCTGGGACACCGAGAGAAGTTTTTCCAACACAATCCAGGCTTTCCTTTTTTAAATTACCCAGGGAGGAGCAGGGCGCCGGGAGGGGAATGGAGGAATTGCCTCTATTACCAGCAAGACGTTTCACTCCGTTCTGAAACTCCCTTTGTCTGAGTGTTGCCTTTCTCCCGCATGTGGGGCTTTGCTTTCTAGACACAGCCCTCTCTGCTTTGGATTTCGTTTCAACTCGTAGGGCCCTGTTTGGCTCCTAAGAGGTGAGGCGTTGAAAGGACAAGGTTTCCACTAAGCAGTTGCTTATAAAGGAAGCCAAAATTGTTAACTCAAGTATAAAGTCAATTTGACAACAAGGCGTTTAGTTGAAGTCTCATTGCCAGAGGAGATTTAAAACTAAGCTAAATGAAGCCCTAGATATCATACTGCAAGGAACAATCAAAGATGGGCTGAGGCAGGGAAATGGATTGACTTCATGGGGTTTTCTAACATGTTGGCTGAGGCTTGCTATGAGGTCTCCTTACCCCTCCTTGAATTTTCCAAGACTAACCCAATGGGTTTCCCCCCCCATTCCTAATTTTGAAAGCTGCTTCTCCTTGTGCTAAATTCCACATACGGCATTTGAAAGCAGAAAGCATAGATTGCTTTCTGGATAAAACAGAAAATCTGGTGGACTAATATTACCGGTCTCTCTGCTCAGGTAAATGTGTTCCAAATGATCAAATCATATGACCAGCTGCGACAGAAACCTTAGCCTAGAAAAGGGTTGGCAGCTACACACACTGGACGTGAAATGATCTGTCAAAGTGGTACTTGGCCCTCAGTTTAAAAAAATCAAAGATGGTTTGATTGGAATCTAAGAAAAGGAGTCTGGGACACGGTTGCCAGGGAGTTAAAACCTTTTATATTGCAGAAGTTAAGTTGGGGAGTGGGACACTTTGTCTTTTAACATGATAGCATATCCTGCCCCGGAGCTGTTGTCCTATCCAATGAAGAACATGTTGATAAATCCATTATAGGGTCATGTATATCAGCTATGAAAGGCTCATTCACATAAATAGTGACCTGTAGTGGTGGCATCTTGCCAAGTTGGGTTTTACATGCTGGCCGACTCCCTCTAAAATGATTTAACTGCACCCTTACCCACCAGCTCAATTGAGGATTAGGAACAATGCAGATGTTTATTCCTGTGAATTCTACGTATCTGTTTGGAATGTCACTGCCTTTGTAAAAGGAAAACAAAGGATGGAGTGGTAGTGTAGCCATGTTGGTGCCAGAATATCAGAGAGAGAAGGTGAGTGAGATGGTAATTTTTATTGGGCCAACTTCTGTTGGAGAAAGAGGCAAGCTTTGTGCTTATACAGAACTTTTCTTCAGGTCTGGGAAAGATACTCGGGGTGTCACAGTGGCCGAAGAAGAATTCCGTGTAAGCTCGAAATCTTGTCTCTTTCAACAGCCAAAGTTGGTCCAATAAAAGTTATTGCCTTACCCATGTTGTGTCTAACAAAGGATGGAGATGTTCTCATTTAGGACTTGTATGAGTGTGTGCTGCTCAGAGGTGTTACCACCACCAGAGAAGTGGAAACTGGCAGGAAGCACTTATTATCTGTGTCAACATTTGTCTTGTTCAGCTTTCTCACCTGCTAGCAAAAACCAAACCCAGAGGTTTGGAGGTGCTGCAGTAATGTGAGAAAGGAGACCATTATTTTTTCCTGTTGGTTCATGGCAAGTACCTTTATCATTTCAGGCCTTCCAATAAAAGGGATTGAAATAAATGCTGTTGATAAACAGTTACACAGTGTGCATTGCTCGGTCACCTTTCTGAGTCATTGGTCGCTCTCTTTCTTTAGCAAACTATTTCTGTTTGTTGAAATTGGACATTCACAGATTTGTGCTTTTCAGTGGTTGGTTCATTGTTTTTAATTGAACCGGATTAGGATACAGATCTAAAATTCAGCTGAAATATTCAGCAAGAAAATTTGGAGGGAATGTGGCCATCTCCATAATAAATGACCAGCTTTTAAGATGAGTAATGTTTTCAAAAATACCTGTGCTATTTTCAAAAACGACTTAAGTGGCTTAGACTGAGTCAAAGTCAATGGCACTTGTACTCCTAAATCATTTAGGCACTTGAGAAAATTCTCACTCTGAATTGAGAGGTCAGTGCCCTGTTTATTTGAATAATTACATTGTCCTCTATCTTGACTCTATAGCAGTCATGTTTCATTGGCGTAGTACATCGTATAGTTGATGTCAAGATGTTGACTAGATAGTCACAATGATAGGACTGAGTGAGTGCCTAGGCTGATGTCTGACTTAGTTCTCTTTCTTTTGGATGTATACTTAAGTTCTTAGGGAGCGTGGTCTGTGGCTGAAGGCCGAAAAAGCAAAGCTGGGACTCTGTACCTTTTGAGTGCAGTAGTCCCTCAGATGAAAGCTCTTGTATGGAGAGCTCCTAATTCTTTCCCCAGTGTAAGCAATTTGTGCAGGACTCTGCTGAGGCTCTCTTTCCCACATATTAATTGATAAATCCAGAGTGAGTCCAAAAGATAAAGGATTTTTCCCTTTTTCTTTACTTTTCCCACAGTGGCCAACCGTTGCATCTTCCTCTCAAGTCTGTACTTTCTTTTCCTGTCAAAGTGACCACAGGCTTGGTAGATGGCTGCTGCAGGGGATGAGTCCCATGGAGTTGTTTTTGGTTTTTTTTTTTTTTTGCTTTGTTCTGAAAAACTTGGAAACGGAGTGGCCCCAACACAAGATTATGGCCTGCTGTTGAGGGATTACAACTAGAGGAGATAGGGAGCATGGCGAGATGCAGGAGTTTATGGGAGCTGTGTGCGGATGTATGTGGTGGTTCCGCGGGCATCTGGAAGGAGTTCAGCCATTGACTTCTTTGGCTGTATGCCCTTAACTCTTGTTGCTACCAGTAGCTATTTGGCACTTTTGTTGCAAGGTATATTTAGCCTGCCCCTCTCAGTAAAACTGGATGGATTACTCTGACCTCTCCTTTTTTGTCTGAATGCTTTAGTTTTATTGTTAATACATTGCCTGTTTTAATATGAAGCATTGCTGGCTTCGGCAAATCTGTATATTCAAGAACAGAATCCATCTGCTATCTCAGATCACAAGCTGAGCACTTAGTGATTCTATCCAGCACACGATGTTCAAGCAAAGGCGAGGAAAGAACCATCTATGCATATTGAGTCATTTTTTGAACCATTGCATGGTACAATAGATTAATAAACAACATTTATATGGCAGTGTTGTCTTAAGTCCCTTTCGGTACAGTTTACAAACGCACAATACCTCAAAAGGGTCTGTCAAAATAAGGAGTGGCATGCAAAGATGCATGCATGTGTGAATAAGACTTGGTTGCACATCTTGCTCAGTGTGAAGGATGTGGAGGTAGAGAATGGTATTTTTAATTTATACACAACTAATTTAAACTAATTTGACCATTTATTCCCTATCTAAATAATTTAGTGGTGAGCAAAATTAATGTAGCTCTACCAAAGAGCAAACAGTTGGTTTTTATCATGTTTCCTTTTGTGGTTGTACTTTGCGGTTTTTTGTTTTGGGCACAATAATAGATACATACAGGGAACTCTTTATGCGTTGTATGTTGAGACAAATACATAATGCAAACACTGTAGTTTCTAGAATGCTTTTGTTAAAGAGCATTGAAGAGTTACCTTACTGGAGCTGCCTAGCCGTTATTTCATATATTTCAATTATGCTTCACAGTCTTTACATAGTTCTGTAAAGTAAAACTAAAGGTGGGAAGGGCAGCCCACTTCTTTCTGTACTATATTGGGAACAGCTTAAATTAGTACAACTGAGTCTTTTAATACTGATACACTGATAAATACCATTCATGTCTTAATTTATACTCAGAGGTTGAAATCTGACACATGGACACTATGTTGGCTTGGAAAACACAACCAGTTTTGTGCCAGAGGTTTTAATGACCAATCGGTAACATAAATTGCTGCATCACTGAACAGGAATAGGTTCACCGTGTCATCTGATCTGGAAACTTTGCTGTCCAAGCAGCAGTTAATAAATTTTAAAATAATTACTCTCCTTATTCAAAGTCAAACCAATTAGGATTGGTTTTTACAAATAAAAATGTTTAAGCAACTGTATATACAGGATTAGGAAGAAAAAGGATTTGGAATGCACAGACTACCAAAATAGGAGGGCTTAAACACCACTGACTGTACCTTGTATTCAGTGCTGTTACTACATGTTTGTACAGCACCTGGCATAATGGGGTCCTGATCTGGTTGATTACTACAATACAAATATTTAATAGTTATGTCTGGCATAAAGAAGCCATTGCGTGCGGTACAGTCATTTGAATGTGAATCAGCGAAAAACTTTTACCTGCTCAGTGGGTTTGGTGATGGGTGCTGGTTTGGGGCAAATGAAAATCCCACATTTAGTAGAACAGAAGGTGTATGTATGTCAATAATCCATTAACGTGGTCTCTGTACCTCCCCAAACCCAGACATCATATTGTAATTGGAACTGGATTAACCCTTAGATGATTTTGAGTTTTCATGTACAAACGTAGTAGGCCAGTCCTGTGGGGGCATAAGGTAGGCTCGAACAGATCGGGAATGGATGGAAATTGGTTTGTGGGATTTCTTGCACCTTTCTTTGAAGTAGCTGGTATTGACCACTGTCAGACAAGGTGTTGCACTAGATGGACCATTCCTTTGATCTGATACAGTGATTCCTGTGTTTCTGTGATAGAATTAGGCCATGTTATAAGCAGATGTGACCTTTTTGACAAGGATTCCAGTACAGTTTTGTCCACATCTTTAACCTGTTCAGCTAGCTGACGGTGAAGAAACTGGGATGGGGACAGAGTTGTGGCTTCGAATGACAGTTCTGTTGGGCTAAAAGATGAAAACTCTCTTCTCGCTTTCTAGGATAGCATGAATAGTTCCAAAGGCTTTCTCAGATAGAGGGGAGATGATGGAATTGAAGTATAAACTTACACTCGTACTTGAGAGTTAGTGCAATAATAATTAAAAGTTTTTTGTAGCAGCTAGTTCAGAGCTTAATTTTTTTTTTGTTTTGTTTTGGAACAGTTGAGCATTCTGCACTCCCGGTGAAATAAATGGGAATCTATGGCTGCTCAGCACCTTTTCAAAATCAGGTCCTTTATGACATCTGACTAAGAAAGTGCAGCATTAGGAATGTGTGTTCTTAAGAACATATTTAATGTTGACAGAAGCTCAACATGTCCCAAAGAAGTAAAGTTAAAACAGAACAGTCACTAAGTTTCACTAATAACCTTGAAAAATGTGAGCTGATTAAGTATATTTGATTTAAAGCCATGAGAGTGGAATGTTAGAGACTGCCAGAGAGAGCTATGTTCGTGCCAAAGCTCAAATGGTGACATGAAAACTTAGCCTGGTGGAAGAAAAATAGGACTTCTGGGTCACAGGGACCCAAGTTAAACAGGTTTATCATCACCTCCTCAAGATGTAAACATACGCTTCTCAGTTACACATCAGAAATGGGCTTTATGGCAAAAGGAACCCACAGTCACCAAGAAATTGATAGCTTCCTGTTGTTCAGCAGCTCTCAAGTAGTGCTGCCTCTAGCACAAAAACATTAATTATAGGGGCTGTATTAAAATAATTCGATTTGCAAATAACTTTCTCTTCCAGAAAAGATTTCTTCCGTCTCTCCTTTGTCCTCGTCAGCTTGTTGTTTGACAAGCTCTGTGAAAGACCTTCCTTTTACAGAGAGGTAGCAAATATGTATTACTTCTTGACGCTGCTCTGGCAGATCATTGCAAGGATGCTACAGTGATTCATTCTAGGGAGAGACTAGAAAAAGAGGCATTGTTCAAGGTGGGCTGAACTGACTTGTTCAAGAATGCCATTTTTTTTGTGACGGGCCTCAGACTCTGAGCCAACTACGTACCCATTAGTTTTTACATCTTTTATCTAAGGGTACACAATATTGACGATGCTGTATAGCTCTTCTCATAGATCAGAAGAAGAGATTTTACAAAGTGTATGGATCAGGTAAAGGACCCTCTTGGATTCCCACTGAAGGGTGTCGACCGCTCTGGGGTGGAACAATTAAAATATATGGGAAAGTCACCTTATCTAACATAACAGCGAGAGTCCTGTGGCACCTTAAAGACTAACAAATTTATTTGGGCATAAGCTTTTGTGGGCAGAAACCCACTTTATCGGTTGCATTAGACGAAGTGGGTTTCAGCCCCACGAAAGCTTATGCCCAAATAAATTTGTTAGTCTTTAAGGTGCCACAAGACTGTCACTCTTTTGCTAAAAACACTAACACGACTACCATTCTGGAACTTATCTACATTGCTCACTGCTTCCTAGAGAAAGCATGCAGCATGCTAGCCTAACTTGTCTTAAATTTAGGCTACGCTGACTACTATCAAACTGACCATCTCTTAACTTCACGACAGACGAATGAAGTGTCTGTTTTCATACAGGGTGAAAAAAATCTCTTGTTTTTTTCCCCTATAGACGTAAAGACTTCTGTATGTTCTGCATAGCCCAGTTGATTCTGGACTGAAAAGTTCTTTCTGGGTGTTCACTTGACTTGGCCTGAATCCTACAGTAATAAAAAAAAAGGAGCCACTGTTCTGGCTTATCTTCAGAGCAGTGGGAGCACAGTGCCATGCCTCTGGGAAAGTGTGAACAATTATGAATTACTCCTTTTAAAATTTAAAAGTAAAAAAAAAAAATTTTTTTTTAAATGCACATGTTCCCATTCGTAGCGTTATGGTTACTCATACTGTGGGTTCATGTGAGCTGCTGACTTTAAAATATAATAGCTGTTGGCTTTTATAAATATCGAAGGTGAATTGTATAGGATTTCCATAAATGTGCCAAGGTGCTTAACATGAGAAAGCTACAGTTGCAGGAATATTGTGTAACCAGTGTCATGTGCTTATGTTTGGACTGTCAGTACACTAGCATAGATTTACTTTTGACCTAATTTCACACTGTTGCTATAGAGCCGTGTTTTATGCCTAATATAGAATTTATTTTCTTAGCGTATGCCCTTGCCTCCATCGCAGCAAACAGTTCACTTTTTGATTTGTGGGGTCAATGCTACTGTTTCCTGTCAGGTGGAAGAAGCCTCATCCAGGCACTTCAGTCTCGTAATACATTCAGTATGGGCCATGGCAGCTCCTGGTTTCCAGCCCTGAGTGTTATTCTGCCTACGGTGGTGAGAGCCGGACTAAGAGGAAAGCTGCATTTGAACATCTTAGAGAACCCTTTTAAAATTATTAATGATTATATCATCCCCATGAAAGGGGGGGATGTGATGGGAGAAATTCACTTATCAAAATGAACTTAACATCTTGAGGCACAAGGTGGGTGAGGTGGTATTTTTTATTGTCCCAACTTCTGTGGGTGAAAGACAAGCTTTCATGCTACATAGATCTCTTCTTTGGATGTTACCTCAACCATCTCCGTCGACAAGGCTGTGACCTAGCTACAACACTGTAATGAACGTCTGGGTGAGCTAAGAACTGCCAGGAAAACAGGCGCAATTTGTGAGAGTTAAATATCTATTCAGTTCCTGCTGAAAACTGTGGAAGCAAATCTTTTTTCCTTCCATCCACACACCCATAACTCCACATAAAAAGGAAGCTGTGGAGCTGATTGCAGTTGTGCAGGCCAAGGTTGTGTGTGGTATGGGTCCCCATTCCTAGGCATGATTTCGTGCTTCAGCTCAGTTCCATTCAGTGGAATGTTTGCTTGCAGGTGGGATACGAACAGAACAGTTGAATGAGAGGACCTGATCTCACCTGCTTTTGTTATCGTGTACAGTTCTGCCATGCTCCCTCTTGTTCATGGCCTCTAAACTCAATCCCAATCTTTTGCATCCGACGAAGTGGGTTTCTGCCCATGAAAGCTTATGCCCAAATACATTCGTTCATCTCTAAGGTGCCACAGAAATCTCACTGTTTTGCTAAAAACCGACTAACGTGGCTACCCCTCTGGAACTCACCAATCTTTTAAATCGCTCATACAGAAGTCTTTCCTGGACTCTAATCACTTTCATCCTCTGTACCCCTTCTATTTTGGCTATATCCTTTTTTCAGATAGGGTGCAGAGACCTGAACACAGCGTTCCAGGTGCGGACATAATGTTGATTTCTACAATGGTCTCATAATATTTTCTACATGCTCTTCATGCATCCTAAGTTTTTGTGTGCTTTCTTGACTGCCACTTGAAAAGAGGCGTAATTTTCATTGAGCTGTCCACAGTGACGACCAGACCTCTTTCCCTGTGTGGAGACATTTAATTTAAAACCTGTTAATGTTTATGAGTAATTCAAATGATTCTTTCCAGAGTGCATTACCTTGCAATTGACAACACTGAATTTCACCCTCTATTATGTTGCCAATGGCCTTAGACTGGGTAGGACCCTCTGAACTTCCTCACAGGATGTATCTGCATTTCAGTTGGGAGTTGCGATTCTTGCTTGAGCAAGTGTCTGAAGATAGTAGTGTGTCCACGGTGGTACAGGCAGTTGTTCAGGCTAAGTGCCCCACATACAATCCCACCCGACCTCCAGGGTATGTGCTCAGGCAGGTAGCCCAACCGAGCTATTTTTAGGTGCCAGCTTGAGCAGAGCTAGCATGGGCATGTCTTACGCGAGCTGGCAGTCCTGCCTCCCAACTCCCATGTACAGGTACCCGCAGTCGTCCGTGCTTTAGATGAAGGATAAAATTTTAAAGTACCCGAACTTAAAGCCTAAGTCTCACTGTGAAAAAAGAATTAGACATTTAGGCTTGGTCTACACTTACCTCGGCACTTCGGCAGCAGTCAACGGGAGCTACGCAAAGTACGCAAAAAACTTGCGTAACTCCCGTCGACTTCTGTGCTTCTCTTCCGCGCGCCGTCTTCACTGCACCGCGTTCCCATCGACGCAGCACTACGCCACTTGAGGAGGTGGTTTTAGTACGTTGACTTCTGGATCGACTGAGCGGGTCTTCACTGACCTCTCAGTCGATCTAGATAAGTCAATCTGATGGCAGCAACTTTGCCACCGTCAGTGTAGGTATAGCCTCAGACACCTAAGTCTTATTACAAATCAGTGGGATTTAGGCTCACAGGGTCTCAGTTACTCTTGAAAATGAGGCCGAAGCGTCTGTCATTTAGGCTTTTTTGACATTTTATCATATAGTTTTACCAAAATTATTTTATCTGTAAATTTTACCACCCCCCTGATCACCTGGCCAAGCCAGATCACTGGTAAATACATTGAACATCACCAGTCCTAAGAGTAAATGCCCTTATTCCATTCCTTCTTAGAGGAAGTTGGTGTCAACTTTAAGCCTTTATATAAACTTGATCATTGAGTGTTGTTTGCTTCCCCATTGCATCCTTTAGCCAAAAAAAAACTCCTCCATGGGGACACCAAACATGGGTGCACAAAGAATAGAAGGGAGTTAATAAAAGCAATGTGTAAGTGACGCTAGAAAAGCTATAAATCGTTTTGGTTTTTTTTGTGGGGTGTTGGTTGCATTTTGATTTAATAGTTGGACAAACACAAGGGTCTATTTTATTCAGAGTTTACAGGCCTCAGGGCTGTTATTCCTCCAAATTTAATAGCATTGAAATTGCAGGGTTTGCGATAATTTGCCTATCACTTTCTGCTCTGCCATTGATGTTTATTGTCAGCAGGATGGAATCTCAATGTGATTCACTTAGATAACATGTCTGTTAAACATTTAGATAATTGTGCCATCATTAACTTGTCACATTATTTTAGAGTTTCAAAACAGTAGTGTGGTAAGTGGAGGTAGAAGCGTGGGGAGGGGAAGGGGAAGGGCAATCCAACATGAGTGCAACAACCGAGGAAAGGAGAAGTTGACAATGCACATGGCTTTCACTGTGGAGATCCTTACAATGTACTAGGGAAAGGTGTATGTGCTGTAGCCGTTTGCTAATAAGCACCAGAAGGCCGTAAAGTGTCACGAAGCCCATGTTATAAGGGATAGAATAGCCCAAGGTGTAGGAATGTCTGCCCAATTTTCATGGCATGCCCGAGGATTTTGTCCAAGACTTTTTGGAGCTGGGGGCCCGAAGTTAGGCTTCTTAGACCATTTTTAGGTGCCTATATAAGTGGCTTGATTGTTCAAAAGTGCTGAGCACCCAGCAGTTACCCCTGAAGTAGTAGTGCTCGGCGCTCAATGTTCCTGATAAATCAGAATGCTATTTAGACTTCTAAATATGGATTTGGGAGTCAAATGTTAGATGGGCTCCCATTTATTTATAGCTTTGCCTTTGTTTTCTGGGTGTCATGTACAATTTTGCTCCCTTTGCCCAGGAAACTTGAACATAACCTTGATATTTGTGGTGGTGATTTTTCTGTTCTACCCCCCCACCCCTTCCCCTCAATAAATGGTTTAGTCTGAAAAGTCAGAGTTGGGTTTTTTTTACATTTGTCAAGCTATTTTTCAGTAATCAAGTTAAATCTTTTGGGTGGGAACAATTGATATTGAAACCTAACGTGAGTTTGTTGGAACTAATCATAGATTAAATTAAAAATGTTTTTGAACAAGAAAATTAGCCTTTTTAAAAAATTCCTTTGTTGTTTTAAATTTCATATGCCCATCGCAGCCAGGGCAAAACCCAGTCTGTTTGGGATTGAATTGGAGCTACAGACCAGCAGTGAAACACATGGCAGAATTCTAGGGAGGAAGCCTGTATGTGTTTGCATGAACATTTCGGGCTGTATGGGATAAGCTGACATCAGACAACAGCTGGGCAGGTAATGGTTTGCTCATCCTACAAGAATTTTTGAGATTACACATTTTTTCCTGTATTGAATCAGGACAAAAAGTTGTGATCTCAAATTGACAAGAACCAAAAATCTGAGATGGGAAAGGGGTGTGGAAATATTGGATCAGTCAATCAACATTTCAATTTAGATTTTTTTTTAACATAAAATTTAAAACCCAAGTTGTTTCAACCAAATCCCAAAACTTTTCAGTTTAGACCTATCAAAACAGGATCTACTGATACGTTCATAACTTCCTTTAAAAAAAAAAATCAAATTAGGAGATTCATCGAAACCAACCCTTTTCCACAAACAAGTTCAGTTTAATCAAATCGCCATTTTTGGACCAAAAATGTATTTGGTCAGAAAATTCCCAACCACCTCTACCTCTAGCTATTGAAGGATTAGGAGGGAAGTTTCCTGTGGGGCAGGCTATTCCATCATTTCCTACTGCATAGCTATATAAAGCTGTGGGAAACCCTTTTCCCTGTTTCTCGAGATGTTTTCCCATTCTATTCAGTGCAGAAGTTGATAGCTGGAAGCCATCTAAATGAGAGAGGACGACGAATCATAAAGCTGAGCATCTGATTTAAAAAAAAAAATCTGTTTTAAATAAAAAAACAAAAAAGCACAATCACACTGTTGCAGGTGAATGGGACACTATGGTTCTTTCTACAGGTCTTCACCTTAACACCTGTCCAAATCAACTGTATTATCAGTGCATTTTGTGCACAGAGATTTATGCTCGCTGTTACCTGGCACGTTATCCGTTATCTATTGGTTCTTCTGTCAACGAGATGAATGGGGTCGGTTAGGCCGTTTTTCTCTGAAGTTATTCACCCCGTTCTTATAGCAGAGCAAGGCTACAGTAGCTTCTGTTTAACACCTGTTTGGCAGCTGACCCATCTCAAGTGCTTTTCAGGGGCAGATTTTTCTGGTTCTTTTAAAGGAAGATCTGAAGTAAGCATGGAAGGAGTTGGGGCACTGGAAGGACAACAGAAGTGAAGGTAGGCAACTGTCATTGATTCCCTGTGTGCAAGATCAAAACACCGCTCACTCACATTTGGCCCATCGTGGCAGCAGGGAAAGCATTTCCCATCATGCCACCCAGCACTGATCAGGGCCTGGGCCCCCGGTCATCTTTTTCCTGTCTCTGATGAGTTCAGGTTCTCAAAAGTGGGGGGCCATCTAAAAAGTAGAGGGGCAGTGAGTGGCCCTTCCCCTCCATCTCTGGCGCCTACGGAAGGAGGTATGGGGATGGAGGGAAAGGGAGGTAAGAAACCTTGAGTGTTTCAGTTTAGCGCCCAACATTTTGAATGCTTCTCTGAAGCTTTGTGACATCTGCAAAGTGCAGCTGGGAAGCTCATGGTGATACATTTTCTTCATGTCTAGTTCTCCTAGGTTTCTGGGGTGGTACCTGTGATATTTCCAAAAACCACCTTCAGTTTCCTGGTTTCCGTTTTACCCAGTGGCAGGCCAGTTGGAAGCATGAACTATCTTTCGTGACTCATTTGACACTTCCCCTTTCAAAGCTTGAGCCAAAGCCTAGTGACCCCAACGGGAGTCATTCCATCTACCCATCAACTTCAGCGGGCTTTGGATCAGCCCCCTGACCATGCAGAAGCGTGCAAAAATGGAGAGACTTCATATTTTAAAATGCATCAGAAACTTCAAAAGAGGACTTCATGGTTCTCAGCACCAGTTGGCCCACTGGTAGCGTAGCTCCGTAAAATGGCACCATTACACATTTAAAGCTACACCTTTCCAAGTGCCTGCAAACGGTCTGTGCATTTCCCTTAACAAAACAAATATAAAACCTTCCCAGACTGCCTATGACTTCCTATTACTGCTTCACGGTACTCTGGAGAGTTTTAAGATAGCAGCTTGATTAAGCTTATGGGGAAAATACTATCAGATACCATTCTTCTCCACAGATAGAGATAATGTATTGCATTATTAAGCATGTTTAAGGGTAATTATCTTTCCTGGAGTCATTTTAGTTACATGAACAAAAAGGGAAGGAGGGAAGACTCAGCAGGTGCACGCTAGAAGGGGGTGGGGTCGGCAGGTATATGTTAATTGACTTGCAGCAGTAACAGAGGTGGGCTTTTGGGGCCTCATTCTGGCTCCCTGAGACTGCTGTTAAACTCCATAGACTTCAGTGGACTTCCCTTTGGTTTATGTTGGTGTGGGAGGCAAATATCCCACCTTTCGAGTCTGTTGATCAAGCTCTTTTTTGTCACCAGCTTGTTCTGGTAGCAACTTTTCTGGTGTTTAAATACGTTACACTTCACCTTCTCCCCTGTTACCCACAGGCTGATCCGATTAGGATCGGACTTCCCAATTTCACTGTTTGTCATTAGAACTGTGCTAGTTATGGGCAGAAAGGGTTAAATTTGAGATTGTTCTTGAAGGCTTTGGTGTACGTTGCCTGGCTGTGTGAGGAATTGGCATGTCTGCGGCCTGTAATCGCTCCAATTTCAGATGTAAATATGGTCAAGGGAACAATAAACACTTTTTTTTTTTTTAGTAACGACAGAAACCTTTCCCCTAGCACAGGAGCCAATTCAAGCCATTGGCCAGAATTCTTCCCTGGATCAGATATCTGTTCCGTTCCACGTGAACCCCTGAGTTCAACCCCAGTGTTCCTGAATCATTCGTCCTTCAGCTATAGGGCCCGGGTCTGGCAGTGAAAGAGGATTTCCAGGGAGCCTAGAGGGAAATCGGGAAGCATCTCCCTCTTTTACAGGGCTGCAATGAGCCACCTTTTACTTTGGGCTTTGGCTGAGAAAAGCCTTATTCCATTTCTTTTTGGCCCTTCAAGGCAGGGCATTCTTTGCTTATTTGTTGCTTATGCTGTTGAGCAAAGTGCGGCTGCGTTCTGAGCCAGCGGCAAGCAATAGGGAAGCCCTGCTAAGAGGGAATGGCAGCGTTGATCCTTAGTCATACATGCGCTTGTTAAATAATTACTAGAGCTGGTTGAAATGTTGACAAAATGACCATTTTTCCAATGAGATTTTTCATGAAACACCTTTGCTGTTTTTAACCAGCTCTAATGTATTATTATTGTTACTAATTTTGTGAGTACCATTGTTGGGACTTAAGAATTTAAATAATAATAATGGGAAATATAAATTTGTGGCCTTAACAGATCAATTGGAGAATTTAAAAAGTTGCAGGCTTTTGTCCAAAGGTAAGAAACTTGTTGGTCCTGTTTTTTTTTTAATGCCAATGGAGAATGCTCAAAATAGTGTTGCCATCTCTTGCATTTCTACTGCAAATCTTGAAATTCTTGGAGTTTTTCTAAAAGCCCGAGTTTTGTAGATATACCAGAATCGCAGTTAGCATTTTTTTTAAAAAAAAGCTTGTGCGGGAGAAGTAGCAAAGTAAATTTCCAGCCCATGGGTTGCAGAAAAATATCTGGAAAGCATGAACACATGCAAAAGCCATCAAGCAAATAAAAAGACCCCCAAACTTCTTATTTTTCAAGTCTAACGATTTTAAGCCACTCATGATGATTTGGGGCCTGACTCATGATTTTTGAACACTTGGGGTTGACCATTCTGAAAATATTACTGCTATGCTATTTTAATACACTAAGATCCTGATCTTTGCAACACTGCAGCACGAGACTAAAGAATTCGTTGGATCAGCACCCTAAATGTTTTGATCCTGGTGTTGGTTTCCAAATAGAAGTTGTGTGCAAATCACAATGCATTAGAGTGGGGAAAAAACTGACTGCCGATTTGTGCGAGCCTGAGGTTAGAATGAATTGGTAATCTCTATCGTATGAACCACACATCCGGTATTAGGTGGGATGCCACCATCGATAAGGAAGTTTTTAAACCTATATTGTGAAAACTCAAAGGCCATCTTTCCTGGTGTTTTGAATCAGATATATTGCCCAGAAGTTGTTTACTGGGTTACCAAAAAAGAAAAGAAAAAAAAACATTTTGAATTAGGCACAGAGGACTCCTCCTGAGGTTTGTTCTGTTTCAGTACAACAGGGACCTATGAAAATAAGAATGGACAGTTGTAAGTTGCTCTTGTCGCTTCTTGGGAGGGGCAGGAAGTAAACAGGGGTGAGTGAGTGAGAGAGAGAAACCTTGAATTCTACTTCCACGCGCCCTCCTACAAAACATACACCAGAAAACTGAAGAAGAAAATTTCTGATGAACTGAGTACAGAATCAACAGAACATCCCATGTCTGAAATTTTTGCTGCCAAACTGATGGTTGGATTTCAGAATGTCTGCGAAGTATTTCAGTGCACAAAGTCATCTGTCTGTCATTTAATTTATCTTAAACTGATCAGTCTCACATGACGTTTCCAGTCACTAGTGTGAAATAACTTAATTACTTTGGCAAAACATTATTTGAAGCATTTTGACTGGTGAAAACTGCCTTACGCTCATGGCAAAACCATACCGAATCCTAGAAATCCGAGATGGAAAAGACCTTTCTAGAACAGCTGGTCAAGGAGCTCTCAAACTACTTCCCCACCTGCTTGTGTGTATTGCCCCACCTATATTAGCAATCAAATACTATCCCTCTGGCAACCTCCAAAGTTTCTTGCATGGAAAAGTCATATTAGGGAAGTAATGTTAGTGCATTTCCTTTTAATGTGACTTTATTTTATTGACGTAAAATTTACAAATAATAAAATACGCTATCCTAGGTTCCCCTGCCGTGCGTTACAAATATAGTCCATAGCATCAAAAGCCAGATACTACTGCACAGGATAGAATAGCTAGTTTGCAAACCTAGCCATGGTAGACTGGTCTGTCCTACAAACGATACCGCACCTTAGATTCGCAAGCCCCTTCCACTAAGATCTGAAGTCAGACCATGCAAACTCAGCCCATTTGGGGTGGCTGTGACATGAGCGTAATATCAAACCTAAACCCCAGGTCCACCATGTGGCCTGGGATTACCTTGCATCTCACGGTGGCTGTCAAATCCTGAACCATGTCAGACTGGGGACATAGTCCTCAGTAACTTGACTGTGTATCTGTCTCCACTGTCACTGCAGCGGCTTTATCAGCTCATACAGGGATTTCATAGTGCAGCAGAGGTGATCTCTACCCAGGACTCTTCCTGCTCGCTGAATAGAGACTCCTTCAGATTGAGTTTGTGCCGGAGACCTCCACAGCACTTCAGTTTAGATGGTAAACAATATGAGGCAAAGTTTACCCTCTGCTTCAAGCACCCAGCTGGAGCCAGTTGTACTGATTCCACTATGTCCTGCAGCCAGTCTTTTGCAGACAGGGCCGGTTCAATAATAGGAAGTATGTTAAACAAAAGTATGTTAAACAAAAATTAGAAAATGTTGCTTTTTCTGAAATTTCCAGAAGGGGAAAAATATCCTAAAAACAAACATTTATTGGGAGCACAATGGAAAAGAGGGGAGGAAAGAAAAGAGGAGGGGTTAAAACTGGGATTTTTCCCCCCCCCCCCCCCAAAAAAAATCTAGATTTTGAGACCATAAAAAAATCTGCCATTAATTATTTTTAAGGTAATTTTTCGTCCAGAGAATCTGTAAACAAGACCCAGGCCTACATACACACACAGAAAACAAAGGGCCTCACCCTTAACCAGCTCGCGGCTGGGTGATACTTTATTAACCACCAAACTTGCTTTCAATAAGTGGATTCTGCAGCTGAGAGCAAAGAGGAGACCAAACAATGTGACCAAACAATGCTCTGTAAACCATTGGTGACCCACGGATCGCACTTTGGAAATCTCTTGGCTACGCAGACTTGTCCCCTACAGGATGCGCTCCTCCCCCGGCCCCTCCGCCCACCCAGTTCTTTCCATTCCACTTTTGAGCATTGCAGAGATGCACTTGTGAAAATGTTGGTCTGTTTGCACAAGAAACACAAACCCTAAGATTGCCAGTATTACTTTACACGTGAAAATGCTTTTCACAGGTCTGAGCAGCACACCGCAATCTCAGATTCCAACAGTTATGCACAAATCTGGTAGCTGGAGACTTAAGTTGCAGGAGGAGGTAGCAAAAGCCTTTTTTGTCTAAAGTTTTTCAGTAGAAGAGACTGAAAGGAGCACAAATGAGAAATAACAGCATACTTGTTTTACTGGAGAATATTTCTTTTCCTTTTCCCCTCCCTTAGCCTAAGCCCTCTTTCTGTGTAAGCTGGCTTCTTCAAAGGGATGCCTTTTTTTTGGGCAAACGTTTATTTCTATAAAAACAATGGCTGTGACAGCTAAACTTCCCATCGGAAGCTTTCTTAATTTGGGAGCATAATTCACAATGACAGTTTAACAAACGGGCAACCTTTAAAGATAAAAATGAGCACGAGGTGGCAGTTCTTTTCATGACAGTTTCTAACTCCATGACTGAAAGGTAACTTTGTGAGCCTGTGATCTTGGTGCGCTTTACGTGAACATATACAGGGCGAAGGGGCGCGTCAGAACCCAAGGGACCTTTTGTTTTGTTGTTAGAACGTCTTGTTTCCAACCCACAGTCTGTTTCATAAGCAACTGGCCTGAAGTTTTCAAAAGCAGGAGCCTTCAGCATCTAAATATGTGGCCTCTTTTTCCCTGAAGGTGGGGCGTCCCAGCATCTCATATCCAGGACAGTGAGTACTCAGCGCTTCTGAAAATTAGGCCATTTACTTACATGCCTAAGTATGGGTTTCAGGAGCCTACCTTTAAATCAGGGCCTTGCTGTATTCGGGGTTGTGTTTAAACAGGTACAGTCCCAGTGTTGCTTAGTGTGTAACAAAATCTTCCTAACATACTTGAAAGTGTGCCATCCATGTGTTTACAGAAGAACAGAGAGTACTGAAGCGAGTGTCTCTTAAAAGGGCCTGTCCAAAAGCAGAGTCTTATGACGTACAGCTGAAATGTTTTCCTGTGTATTTTGGCTTTGCTTTAAAAATGAAATGCCTAGCAGTCTCCTCGTGAAAACAAGACCTCTACACCTCCTGACGCTGTCCCAGCCAGCAAAAACGTAGTGTTAAATATAGTACGTGCTGTCTTAATGCTGTAGAGCTGAAGGATTCCTGTGTGTTTATATAGAGAAGCCTGTTTGATAGAAGGATGTTTGTGGAAGACTTGCAGGACTAGAAGTGTTAATTATTAATTCTGGTGACTTGTTTCCACAGGGATGCATTCAGTTTAATTCTGTCCTGGAATACCTGAATTATAGTAGCATCTGAGAGCGGACCCCATCGTGCTAGGCGCAGTCCAGGCATAAAGCGAGTCCCTGGCCTGCAGAGTTTACAGTCTAACCAGGTTCACTTTGGAGGAATATTGTGCTTTCTCTGACTTCTGGATGGTACATGTGTTCTTACCAAACTCAGGCCTGTCATGCGATGCACCTGACTGGAAAAACCAATTCCCCAGGCTCAGTTACCTGTTTGGGGTAGATTCACCCCTTCCTCAGTCATACAAACTGAGCTATCACAAACAAGCCTAATGTAAAGCTCAATCAGCCTTTAATCAGTGCCACGTGGGGGGGGGAAGCAAAACAAAATCTAAACTAGACATTAATATGACCCTCCCGTGAGAGAATCTGAAGCTTGTAACTCTGTGAGGTGTCGGCATTTCTGCCCTAGTGTAGCCCCATGCCTTTAAGTGATTAAAGTGAAGAAGTAAAAGAGAAATATTCTAGTGATACATGGCACCGGCAACAGTGTCACAGCAAAGCTGTTATCAACATTTCCCTTATTAACCCCTCTCGCCCTTCTGCTTCTGGGTGAAATTCAGGCCTTAAAGCTTTCAACAGGCTGGAAATGAATGTATGTTCTTGGTTCACATGCATTTTTGTGGTTAAATACACATTTCTGAAAGACAATTTGGGCATTTTTAATTTTGGGAAAGACACTAAAAGAGCATACTTAAAAAAAAAAAACATGAATGGGTTTGGAACATATTTCTCTAATCCAAATATATCTTTCCCAACATGTGACTTTGCAGGCAGCTCTTATCTGACCTGAAGTTGGGTTTCTAGTGGAGTTTAAGCTACATTCAGCAGCTGATGATATAATGTTAACAACTTGCCTGTATTAGAGTCACACTTGGTCATTCCCATAAATCCTGAAACCTGATTCTTGTGCTGAATGCAGTGGAGTCAATTTGGGAAAAGTGTGTATCTTGACATAGTAAATATGGTAAATTACGTTTTGCAATGGCCTTCAGTATTTACAGGCTAGGGAGGCTGATTGCATCTACTCAGATGGCTGCATACGTTGCTAAAGTTGCTTTCCATTGCTGTCTGAAACTGAAGCGTGCAACTGTACTAAAACGTGGTATATAGAGAGCTGGCCAGACCAGGAATTGAAGGGTTAAACTTTCAAAGCATTGCATTCTGTCTTATGCTATTAAGATCATCAGGAGTCACATGACTAAAATATTTACCCCTCCACTTCTTCACCTTGGTGTTTGACTTACTGTTCTGCACCCAGGGGTGACTGCAGAAATGTTAGTTGGGGGTGGAAATCTTTGGGTCTCTTGTTGAACAGCAGGGGAAAAGGGGAATTTCAGCCATTTTTCATTAGTCTTAGGTATTGCAGGTGTCTAAGTGCAGCACAGTTAGAGTATCGCATGATGCACTCGCATCAGGGTGAGGTATGGTTTGAATTTTATCCTTTTTTTTTAAACTCCAAATTTCTTGGGTTTTAAGTTTTTTTGGTTCTTCAGTATCTAACACAGAGCCTCTTTGTCTGACAGTAATGTTCTGTGACAGTGCTTGAAATTTGAGTCTGAACACACATTCCTAAAACTGGGAATTTCTTTGGCTTTTAAACCATTTAAAAAGAAAACATTTTAATTTTAAAAATGAACTAATCAACTTCAAAGCAGGTTTGTTAGTAACGATCAAGTTGTCATGAACTGTAACAAGCATGAGGGTCACCTGATCAGACATGTTTACCTAAAAATAAGCAAATAAATAAAGATATATGGGATCTATGAATCTATACTTAAATGGCCAAGGGTCTACATTTAATTTTCCTGGACAAATACTATTTAAACTCGGTTGAGAAAACCGCTCTTGCTAAGCTACAGAAAAATCTTCCTTGTCCTTTAATTCTAGATGAAGAGGATTAGTGTGAACATATTTAACCTCCGACCTTCAACAAAAGCATTATCAAATTTAGTTGCCAAGTGGTTCCCCATTTAACTGAACTAGTTTAGTATCTTAGCAAACTTTTTTTGCAAAGCAAAGCTTTAAAATCTATTGTTGCCTTAGAAACAGTCAGAGATTTAGCAGTACTCTCTTCTATTTAGATTTGAGATGACTGTCAGAGCACAGATAAGAGAACCAACTTCTGTACAGTTGGTTTTAGAACTTGCCTAAGGTTCAAAAAACAAACAAAAACACTCCAAACAAACAAAACTTTTGGTGGTCTGGACAGATTAGACCTAGCTGGCCTTTTACCCTTCTTTTTATTATATTTTTCTTCATGTGAGTGATGCGCTGGTCTGCTTGGAGGATTTAAACGGTTTGTCATAATTCCATAGCATTTTCCTCTAGCAAAGAGAACAATTGCCCATGTCTTGATCTTTTTTGCCTGCCAATTACACTGCATTTTCCTTCTATGATCAAAAGTGCTCTTTGATATCTTGATTTCAAAATTCCAAGGCATGGACTCCGAGCACTAGGAACCTGAACTGTTAGTGAGCATCTAAATATGTGTTTTATTTTGGCTGCATGATTATTACACCATCCACCTTCAGATAACCAAGCCCTCAGTGACTTTAACAACTCATTTTTAACCATGTCCCTTGGCTGTTAACTACATCTTTACACATCCCCTGCAAGCTACTGTGGTCACTGGGTGATACGCGCTGTCTAATGTGCCTGAAATACAGCTTTTCCAAGCAAGCGCTTTATAAATTAGCGATGAAATGTGTGAAACTAGATGGTCAAGGGTCTCTCAGTCCACAGTAAAATATTCCAGCTTGATCTTGGAATGCTGAAAGGGGCCTCCCTTAAGAAGCTGGTGTCCATTTACAGTGCATCTCTCATAAACTCGGCCACTGGGGTAAGGGCAGTGGGACCAGCCCTCCTGGTATGTGATTGATTATCTGGTATTTATGCCATTGAGGACTTTTCAGCAGTTTAGGGTCAAAGGGTCATCTCATGTGTCTTGCTGCAAATCCGCTTCCTTTTGTACAGTGAGGGCTGGGTGAGCAGACACACAAAAACAGCTTTTTCTTTTCCTTGGGAAAAAGGGGAGGGGGACGGGTTGGTGTCAATGAAATTTTTTTTTTCAGCTTTTTCTGAATAGTGTCCTTTTTAATTCTAAAGAACTTTTAATTAAAAGTAGCAGGAAAGTTCATCTTGACAAGGTTTAACTTACCTTAACAGTTACTTTTGTGTCCTGGGATTCTTGCCTCCCTACTTTAAAAAAAAAAAAAAAAAAAGAGGAAGAGATTTTCCCCCTCCATTACTAATTAATGTCTTTATGATTTTTCTGAAAGGTCTTTTTTATTGACTTACAAAATAAAGGGGTTGGAGTGAAAAAAATAATTAAGAATATGTCTAAAAGTTATCTTTAATTCTGATACCATTAGTCTGTTCATTCCTTTAGCACTAGCTAATGTCCTTTACATTTGCAAAGCATAATCTTCTTTATCAATGTGTTAATCAAACACCCAGTGTTTTTTCATTGCTGACAAGAGACAAGAGATTTAAACCAAAATTATGATGATTTTCTCCCCCAAAAGAACCCAAAGTGCTACATTCAATTGTTGACCTATGTACAAAGATTGCTTCACTCAGCGCTGATATGCTGTCATCCCTGGGAAGGGATGCAGCAGTTGTTTAACAGCACATAGTGACACAGTTTCGGGCAGAAAATAACTTCTCTATCATGGAAACCAAGAGGAAATTTGAGATGGGCTGAATGAAACGACACAAATTGGAATTTGGTGAGAAGACCAGGTTTACACACTAATCTTCCAAAAAAAAAAAATCCATGGTTTTTTTAAAATTATTTGTATTATGTAATTGCCCACAATGTGCGAGGCACTGTACATGCATACAGAAAGACAGACCTTAGAATATTAAAGTCCATCGGTGGTCAAGAGCTTATCCAGATGTCAACTACACAGTTTTCCTAACCCCATGCTGGAGCCCTTGCTCCCTACAGACACAGAGAGAGAAAAGTACCATATAACAAATCACCAGCACTTTGGAGGTCTCTCATCCAAACCCTGATTATACCAGGTCCGTCTTAACTTGAGTGCTAAAAAGGTCATTGCATAATGTGGTGGGACTGCAGGTAACTCTCTAGCACTGTGGTGTCTAACTTTTTTAGCTTGAGGGCCACAGATATCATTTTTACAACCCTGCAGGGCCACCAATCTCTACCAGCATGCTCCCTCCACTCCCCACTGCACCTAGACAGAAGTAGTTCAGCTCCCGTCCCCCTGGCTGCAGCAAGGAGCCTGCACCGGTCTTTTAACCCCATGGAAACATGCTCTGCCTGGGTCCTTAGGCAGCGGTTCCCTTCCGCAACCAGCAGGAGCGGAGCCACGGGCCACTTTGAAAGCCCCCGCGGGCCACTTTTGGCTCCCAGGCTACAGTCTGGGAACCACTGCTCTAGCAACTTTACTTAATCTGAGAACCGATTGTGGGCTTGGCACAGTGGGGAAGATATAGCATTTTAGGGTCAAAGGATTTGAATAGCCTGTTTTCAAAAATCCACTTTGCCACTTCGTTAATATTCCTCTTGTCTGTGCTGGCGTCTTACGTTGTTTTCCCCAACAACACCAAAGGAAAACTAGCTATACCTGTCTGTTAATCAACTTCTGTTGAACGGCTATTGGGGGGAGGGTCCGTGATTTTTGAGACCATCAAAAATGTGGCAATGTTGGGTTATTTTTAAAAATGAATCTTCATTTCTTGCTGCCAGTTGAATTATGTGCAAGCTGTGGAAGAAAATGTCAGAATATATCATTTAATGTGGCTGACCACGTGGAATACGTTCCCCTGGTGTCTTAAACTTAGTACACTGGACTTGTTAGAAGGAGAACTGGGACCCCAATTGGAACACGAGGGAAGTATTCTGAATCTGCTAAACTGTAATGGTGGAAGTGTTGCGCTCACTGCTCTTCGTCTGGGGTGAACAGGGAAGTTGTTGCATTGAATTCACCTGGCTACATGACCCACCCACTAAGTTAGTCAGATCAAGTTACTGTAATGGGAGGATACAAACAAGAGGAGGAAAAAGGAAGCTATTGGTGGCATTTCCAACTGGAACCGGGCTAACATGGATGGCATGGTGGGAAATGCCCTGTGTAAGGCTTTGCCATTATAAATGTCTTTCATTTGAAGACTTTAAACTCAGTTCAACTTCCGTGCTTTACGTTAGCATTGACTTTCAGTGACAAACATACAAGGGTATGGGTAATGATAGATGCTAATAAGTGAAATGCATTGTTTTGGCACAGCATCAAAACCATCCTGTGAGGGTTCTTCCTCTCCTTCCCCCCTCTCCGCCTCCACGTGTCAGGAAGGTAGCAGACATAACGCAGTTTGACTAGAGTAAAGCCTTTAATACAGTGTCTCAAAAAATCTTTCTCGAAAGGAACAATTCAAGCTCTCTCTGATAGGATTGTCATCACGTGTGATGAACTCTGGCTGCTGCTGGATGGCAAACAAATGGTAATGAATTAAACTGAGGTGTGCAGTGAGTGGCTGAAGGCATGGAAGTTGGGCCTCATTTTACGTAATTTCAAATAGGAGTGCTAACACCACATGAAACTGGCTGAAAGTGTTACATCAGGGAGATATTTCAAATGCTGTTAAAAGGGAGTTCATACACAGAGAAATGGGCAAGTAGAACAGACAGCAATTCCCAATGTTTTTCTGAGGAAAATATGACTAGTACAAGAACAGGTTGACATTTTTGACTAAAAATATCCATTGACTAAACAGCAAGTTTTGAGAGAATTTTGTTTTATTGACATTTTTGATTGAAAACCAATTTTTTTTCGTGGGGGGGGAAATTGACAACTTGAAAACCAAAAATTTTCAGTTGTCAAAAATCTGAAAATTTCAATCAAAAAGTAAAATTTCAAACAAAGTTGTATATGAAATTTTTCACAGAAAATATTTCCCCCAAAACTGTTCTACCTGAAAACTTTAACTGAAAGAAGAAATCTGGAAAGCCATGATGACAGTTAATTTAGAAGTGTGCTTCCAGTGTAATATGGTGGCCAAAAATGACACGGTCGTTTTGCATTTGATTGGGCGGGGAAGAATACAGCTCTCTGATATAATCTACAATACCAGTGCTGTTCAGTTTAGGGCATATCGGTACCAGAAAGATGAGAACATGCTGGGTGGAGTTCAGAGAAGCACAACAGAAATTGAAGCGGGAAGGAGCAATTTGCGATGGTTAAAAGAAATAAATATATGTAGCTTGACTAAATGACTTTTGCCAGGAGATGGAGGCTAAAAGAGACGCACATGATTACTGCCTGTATATAGTCTATATATACTTGTGCATAACCTTGAAGAAGAGAAGCAGTATGGGTAGATAAGAGTAATTTGGTGATGTTACCCAAGCTTCCTTTGTTCAATAACAGGAAGAGTCCATAGCAGAAATGCCAATTACATCAAAAAAAAAATCTCCCAAGGGACGGTGTGGAACTCCATTGTTTCAGTCATTCAGAACCAGACTAGGGTAATCGTTGAAGACTATACCATATGGAATAATTCTGCATTGGCAGAAGGATGGATTAGATGTCTTGATATTCCTTTTCTGTGCGTACTTTTTCTGGTTCTCCTCTTGTTCAAATCAAAGTCGTTCAGGGAATCAAATGCTGTTCTTGCCTACAATAATTAGTTGAAAGGGAAATTGTTTTGTTGCTTTTAATAAATCTGCTGCATGCAAACTGCATTACTGAACCATCTCTTGTTGCTCTGTAGGCCTTAAAATTATAAAATAGTGGGATATTTTTTCTGGAGAATTTGGAAATGCAGTCCAGTTAGCATCACTTAAAGTTCAGCAAAGAAATTCTTGAAAGCATAATATTTTGTGCTGCAAAGTGCTATAAAATCAAGTGATGATTTTGGGTGCCCAACTAGAAATGTATTAAAGTACCTGATTTTTTTCAAAAGGCATTGAGCATTCCTCCACCGCGTGAAAACCAGACTCCATCGAGATGCCCTTAGCTGGGAACCCAAAAACATGTGAACTCAAATTCTCCAGTCACTGTAATAAAAAAAACAAAACAAACAAAAAAACCGCCATGGCCTAGGTCTCCAGCATCTCGATGACAGTGAAGCTTGTCACCTGCTCTCCATGCATGTCTCAAATGTGTTGAGTAGGAGGAATGAGAGAATAGAACCCTATGAGGCCAAATATGAGGGACAGAGAGTAGATACTGGTGAGCAGTTGCCCATTAGCATCTTTGGGAACTTCACCAGACTTTGCATAGCTGCTACACCATTGCCTTTCTCCCCCCCAGGCTAAGGTTCATAGGCAAAGCAACACCTCATGGGCAATGGTACCAAAGGGTGCTGACAGATGGGGCGGAATCTACATGAGCACTTGTCTTTTCTCCACTGCCAGGAGATTAAAAACGTAAACTGGAGCAATGTCCATAGATTGTGTAGGAGAAACACCAGATCAAAAGGGGTTAAAGAAATCTGCAGATTCCAGGTGAGGCCAACATTGCTTTCTAACAACCTGCTTCTTATCCTTCGATGAAGCCATGAAAACCCTTCTCTTTTTTTTCCCCCCCTTGTCTGGGTAGGTGGCACAAAGAAATAAGCTAAACAAATTATTCTCTCTTCCACTTGTTCGTAGTAAAAATTATTTCCCAAGTAGTTTTATGCAGAGTTCATATTTATATGAATACTTAAAAGTATGAGCACTGTTTGTTTTAAAACTAGAAATCCCATTGAGGAGAAGGAACCAACCAAAGAGATTGCTGGTTATTGAATAAACAATTTGTAATTCCAGAACAGTGTGGATCACGGACAAAGTCTCACATCCTGACAGTGCGAAGGCTGAATTTATGAATGGGCCTGTAGCTTAACTGTGGGGTATGCACCAAGTCACACTTCACTGAGCCAGAGTCTAGACCTGGAATCTGATAAGAGGTGATAATGGCTTTGGTTTACATTAGTTCCCACCTCACATTTTGTTTTATCTAGACTGAAAACAGGATTTTTCAGGGGAGATTCATCACTATCCTGTTAAGTTGTGGACACACAAACCTAGATAGAGGGGTATAGTTCGACCATTGCTTCTGCATGAATACTGGAGAAAGAAATGCCGTGCACGAATAACAGGAATAATTCTGTGCCGCCTTTGTGTGTTTTCAGTGAATTACGTGCACAGAATTGGCCTTCCTCTGAGATAAAATCTTTCATCTTAAATCTATGATCGATCAATCTATCTTTCATACCTGTTTTAAAATTGAAATATAATTGCTGTCTTTTGTGTATCTAAATTTAGATGAATTTGTGAATATTGTGTAATAACACTAAGTTTTTCTATTCAGCTGCTTGGCCAGATGGGACTATTCAACCACATTTATTTCAGTTGAGAACTCTCTAGCCAACTTCAAAGAGGTCTTTGATAATGGACTCGGTTAAGAGTTGGCATTAGTTAGCCATGCCAGGGTGCAAATGTTCCGGGGACCTATGTCATTCCCCAGAAAAGAATAGCCCAGTCTCCGCAGGCAGATTATATTTCTGTTTCTGCAATTCTTTTGGTGGTTCTAAACTAATTGGGACCAATGCTAAAATGTGAAGGTTTTCTCCCTTAGCACGGCTGCCGCGTTGCTGGTCTTCAGAGCATTTTCATTTGGTCTTTGCTGGGTAAAAACTTGAGTTGCTGCGAGCCTTTGCCATCTTCCAAAAACAAAATATCAAAGGGGTGGAGGGGGAGACTGACTCCAATTAAGTTTTTAAAAAGTCATTTATTGAAATAAATGCATTGACCTAAACCAGTGGTTCCCAACCTGTGGCTTGGGGGCCAAAAGTAGCTGCTGGGGCTTTCAAAGTGGGCCAGGGCTCCCCGCCTGCTGGCTGCGGAAGGGAACTGCTGTCTAAGGACCTAGGCAGAGCACATTTCTGTGGGGCGAAAAGACCGGTGCAGGCTCCTTGCTGCAGCCAAGGGGATGGGAGATCAGCATTCCCCCGTCCCTGGCTCCAACAGACAGCAAAGCGCTGTGCCTGGGTCCCTAGGCTGCTGGAGCCAGAGGGAGGCAAGGTATTAGGTGCCTAGCATATTTTGTGTGGATGTTTTGGGCACTACATAAATAACTTCCCATTAAGACCTCTTGGAATCCGGTGCTCAGATACAGTGATGGGCACTGGTTCAGAGACTGCAGAATTACCAGGGAGAAACAAATAGGTTAAGATTTATGGATGGATTCTTGTTCTTGCATCTTCCATAGAAGTAGAGCAGTAGGTTATCTTATGCCTAGACACACAATGCGTTCAGAAAAATCCCAGGACGGTCAATGCCACGGGCGTGTGCACGCACACAAGATTTGCACACTTTTGTGCTGTTGGACATGTGTGTACAGCTCCAAGTGCAATCTGCTTAAGTTGTACGAGCATTTCTGAGGGCAGAGTCTGGTCTGCAGTGGCTGTTCTATTCAGTGGACGGAGTTCTTACAAACAACCCCTTTGGGCCCGAAGACTGACCATGCTTATGTAATAGCACCCTTTGCAGCCTTCAGCTTCAGGCGTTGAAATCAGTCTCTGTAACATTTGTATCCCTTGGGCCATCTTTTACAGGCTTTTGTCTTCAAAAGCAGGCAGTGCTATGTGCAGTTACAACAGAGGCGGTTTAATTCTCGTCTGGAATAACATTTTTTAACCGAATCCCTGTTTTCATTTGAATAGAAATTACAGCTCATTTCCAGCCTAGGGTCCTGTGTCCTCGCCTTGCTCACAAAGCTGCTAAACACATGTACGCTGTCTTTATTTGGAATTTTAATTTCCCCACCTCCCCCCCCAAAAATAATCATATCCGTAAATTAACACTTTGAGTATGAACCCGCTCCCTCCTTCGTGATTTTTCACCTAGAGTCCAGCTGCTCCAGTGATTGACACAAAGCCATTCTATAAATAAAGTCTTTTTCTTTTTCTCATAAAGACTTTGTGGTTTAGTTTGCCTGCAAGGTCAAGATCAGACCTTTCTGAATAAACACATATCAAAGGATCATTAGCAAAGCAGCACTGTTAAATTGAGATATTAACTTCTGTCAACTGTGCGTTTCTTTTTTGTTCTGTAACTCATGACTGCAGTGGGTTTTTATTATTTTGGCCCTAGGCGGTAGCATCTGGCTTCTGTAGAGACTGTAAAAATTAAAAAGCGACACAAATCATTGTGAGAGAAAAAGCAGTAAATTCAATGATAAGAATTTAAAATTAAAATGTTTCAGTGCTTTTATATTCTGCAAAACATGAAATGAATGAGTTCTGTGCCTGTTGCAATAAAGCTAACCCTGCTAATAGTCACTTGATTTTTCTCCCGCTCCCTTGTAATAATTCTTCCTTGTGCGATTGCAGAAAAGTGTAATAAAGTAGAAGTAAACGGACGATGATGATGAAGGGCAGCAGAGGGGCACAGAGCTACTCTCAGTAGTGCTTTTCTAATGCGTGTCAGAGGAACAAAGGATTTAAGATTGGAGACGCTCTGTCCAGAAGGGGCAATCGAGTTTTCTGCAACCTTAAAACTATATGCAGCCTCCTGTTTGGACCTGGCTAGTTTTGCAAGCCCTTGCGACGCCATTTGTCTTGTTTGAAAGTGAGCAGAGCAGGGATTGCAGACAGACTCCGCCAGCCCCCGTAGTGAAGGAAGCAAGACGTTCTTTAACACCCCAGTTCAGCAATGTGGTACAACTAAGAGTAGGGGGGTAAATTGTGTTCTCGGGAGCTGGTGTTGCTTCCCGACAGCATAAGAAGGAGGAAGGAGAGACTGCAGCTACGTAGGCTCCATATACAGGTTGTGGGAGAGGGAATATTTTGCTGGGAATCTTGAAGCCAGACTTCGAGGTGGAGGGTGGGAGGTGGGAGGGAAGCCACATATGTCATTTTTATGCAGCCTGTCGTTTTTGACTACTGCACCAACATGCACGGACGCTCAGGGCCTTTTGTTTCCTGTGAACTTCGCCAGCCACAGGAGAGGTGAGAAACGGATCCGGTCATTTTGCCTCGCTAAAAGAGAATGAGAGAAAGTGTGAAGATTAGGGACTGAGAGGTCGAGTGAAGAGGGTGTGACTAATGTGCCCGGTCATTCAGATATGGGACCACATTGTTCTCAATGTCCAGATGGTCCTTGGAATTAATCAGCTCAGGCATAAGCAAACTTCCAGTACAAGAATGTTTGTTCAACTGCTTGCCTAGTATAACATAATGACATAACCAAGAACCCAACCTCGAATAATAGCTGTTTAGATTCCAAAATATATGCTGTAAAGTCTTCTAACAAAGACATTGTTTTCTCCCCTTCTCTACTCTTTTTTGTGCCAGGAATCTAAGATTTGAGAGAGGATTTTGTCCCCCACGTAGATTTTAAAATGCTTGAGTCTGCCAACTGGCCTGCTGTTTTCGGCTGGGGTGTATCATCGTCTTGAAGCACCCATTTCAGCCTTCTCCAGGTGGGGGCCGTACCCTCCCTCTAGCTAGCTTGGGCTGGGCATCTGGTTAAAGCGTCGCAGCCGGGGATGGCTGGAGAAGGAAGAATTGGATGCTTCCTTATCCTGCTCTCGCTTGCTCAGTGTTGTAGAAATAGAAAATTGGGGCTGTTATTACATGCATGTGCAGTGCCTAGCACGATGGGGGCTTGAAACCTGCTGGGACTCAAGGGCTAGTATAGCAGTACAGCCAAGTCATAATATTAGGGCATCTAGTCTCGCAACTCCCACACAGTGCCAGATTATTCGTGATGAGAGCAGGCTTCCACCTCTGTCTTATCGAGGGAGCCTCGTCCCCTGACATGAAGCTATCCTAATATTCATCCCCCAAATTCCCGTTTTTCCTCCATTCCTGCCTATGCGGAGAGCACCGGGGCTGTGACATTCACAGGGGTGAGCAGCCAAAGCAACAAGAATTCTGACGTTGTTCTTGAACACAGGTCTCCCATAGGGAGTCTTTACTGGTTTCGATCGGATGTCGCTTCTAACGAGAGCGAGTCAAAACATGGGTGAAAAAAAAAGTCACCTTAAAAAAAAAATCATAGTAGTTCTCCCCTCCCCGTTTTTCATTATCAAAATCTTGCTTGTGTTCCAGCCGGCTCTGCTCCTCACATTTGAGTGTTTGTGTAGGGAAGTTAAACCTAATTTGAGTGAAAAAAGACAATAAGGCAACATGGCAGCTACCGTTTGAAGAGAGAGATGTTTCCACTCTGGTACTTCTGACTGGAGAGAAGGGCTCTTCCCCCAGTTGCTACAGCATCAAACAGGCACGAAAGGTAGGAAAATGAACAGCTAAATAGCAGGTGGTTTGTGCTGCTTTTTAAGAATTAATTTTCTGTAGTCCGTTAAACTTCAGAAGAAAGCTGTGGTATCTCTGAGTAAATAATAATAATTGAGCAAATGCCCCCATGAGAGAATTTCCCTTCTATAAAGATGTTAATTAGTAGGGAAGCTCAGTGCTTGAATCCAGAGGCAGGTTTTGGATGACTGGTGATTCGAACAAACCACCAAAAATATAACTCATGTATATCCTGCGTTAGTTCCCCATCTCCTTGAGCATGGTTTTTTGGTTGGATTTTCCCCTCTGGGGAAATGGGATGTGTCCCTGCGTGGTCACGTATTATATACGTCTCTGGGCAAAATTCCATATTCACTGATGACCAAAACCAAAACATGTCTGCAAAGAGAAAACACAAGGGTGGTTTTCTAGCCAAGGCGTGCCCCAGTGAGATGCTGGTTCCAGCCCTGGCCCTGCCACAGGCTTGTACTCTGACCTTAATCCAGTCACTCTCAACGCTCGGCTTCAGTTTCCTTTTCTGTAAATAGAGATAGTGTCCAACCGAGTCAATTGCGTTGGGAGGCTGGACTCACTGTAAAGCATTTTGTGATCCTTGGGGGCTGGGGGACTGAAAACTGCAATGTGGTAGTATTACTTTTAAAAGTCCATAGTTCGATTCTGTGTCGGGAGTAAAATACGACATAACAAGAAATGCACTTAGAAAAAATACTACTACTTAGCATTTGTGTTGTGCTTTATAATATTCAAAGCCCTGTACAGACATCCTCACAACATCCCTATGGGATAGCTGGATGAGCATTATTTATCATTCTACGGGTGGGAAGCTGAGACAAAGGCAATGATGTATCTGTGGTACCCCAGCAAGTCAGTGGCAGAGTCAGGATTAGAACTCAGGACCTCCTAACTCCCAACACTGTGCAGCTAAACTAGATGTTTATCAGTTCCCTTGCGTCCAGGTGTTCTGTGTAGTTCTCATACTCCGTGTACAACATAATCCTGCTTTTTTTCCAGCAGCTCCGTAACAGGGCTGTTGTGTTGCCTTTTGAAAGATTCTTCAAATACAGTATCCTTTTTAAAAGAATGTGCTTTTAGCATTCCAGCACTGCTACAGTACTAAGAGAAAACAGCAATCACCTCTCAATAGGGTCATTGTTTCATGCAGAAGTCTTGCATGGGAGTGACATGAGAGGGGAGAATTGTAAAAGGATGGGTTTGCTGAGTGCCGGGATGACACACTTTTTTTTTTTTTTTAATAAAAGGGTTTTCAGAAAAACTGCAATTAGCGTAGGTCTCTTTCACGCAATCCGTATGGGCTTGCTTTGATGTTGCCAACTAATAGATATCGTTCTTGTCTTCATCATAGCTCACATAATCGCAGAAACAGATACTGAAATCAGGTTAATCGTCATATACTTAGCAATGCCGATCTACTGAAGTTCTGGAGCAAAATACAATCTTTTGGGCGCTGTACGGGAACAGCCTTAAAGAGCCATTGACTGGGAATGACCATCCCGTTAGCCCAGGTACTATTTCAACAAACAAACATTACGTGGCCACATCTGGTTTTGTTGTCGTTTGCTATTGCTGCGCTTTGTTGGGTGTAAGCACTTATTTCTTGACATGGTAGAAAACACATCCTTGCTATGATTTATTTAAAATGCCAAAGCCCTTTTTTATTACATGAACTCAGTGCTAGTGGAAGATGGAGACCGAAGGGCTGATTACCTACGTTTATTCATGGAATAGTCGGGGCGTGGACGGTGGATGTGCACATCTCTCCATGCTGCTTCTAAGAATGGACATTGTCTCCAGTGCTCAGACAGTCCTTGGCACCTTCCTCTGAGATGGCCAGAAAGTGGGACATCCAGGGCGTATAGAGCTGATGGTTTTACTCATTAAGGCCTCGATTCAGCACAGCGTTGAAGCATGCACTCACATCCCCTTCACTTTGGTGAGATTTAAGATTTAGCTTTGCTAAATATGGGCTACAATCATTTGTCCCTTCGTAACGGGGCTGTGATGCAGCAAACCATTTCATCAAAGCCACCGGGTTGCAGTCAAATGGTAATGATTTAGGCCTGGTACAGAACCCGTTGAAATCAACAGAAACAATTCTTACTGACTTTAGCAGGCTTTGGATCAGGCTATTGGAAGCCAGCATCACATGGACAACCTAGAAATAAGAAGTGCGTTATCAGTTGCCTGCTAAGCACCCCAATTATTACAAAATTGAAAAGTGATCATAAAAACGGGGGGTAGGGACAAGAACCAAGGACTGTGGATAAGCTTGGATGGAAGCATAAGACCAAGAGAGACCTAAACTTCGGTCATTTGAGACCTAAAGAGAACCTGTTATGCAAACTCCTCAAGCAAAACATCTGCGTCTGAATAAGAATTCTCACCATATATAAGCTGCTGCAGATTTGTTTTGAAACAAAGTCTATTTTGTAGCTCAGTGGTTCCCAGGCTGTGGTCCGTGGACCACTGGTAGTCCATGGACATCTGGCAGAACACATGGTGCTAGCTCTTGCTACTTGTTTCCAGCTGTTGCACTGCATTCAGACTGCTAAAAATACATTTACTTTCCTAATATCTCTCTTCTGTGTAGGCAACCACCGGGATGTTGTGCAGTTGCAAACAGGAGAGGAGTTTTCCAGGAGATGCTTTCTATAAAGTAGTAGTCCACATGAAAAGAAATAAATTAAAGCCACTCTGAAATCTAGCATTGCAAGAACTATCCTGCCTTTCTATTTTCCTATTCAGGTTTCTGTTGGAACCTTTGTCTTCTGTGTCTACTATAGTAAGTACACATTTCTGTAATGAAACGACTTGTTTTAGAAAGTTTGGTCAGCTATATAAACTGAACGAAGAATGAAACTTGTACAAGGCTCCTGACCCGGGGGGGAGGGAGGGGGGAGAGAGAGAGAGAGAGAGAGTGTGTGTATAATTCTGGTTTAATCAGTTTCACTACATTTAGATTATTAGTGTGGCAGGAGAAGGTTATTAATGTGTACAAGAGGCGGCATAGTGTGGGGGTAGAAGACTGGACTCGAGATGTGGTTTCTACTCCAAATTCTACCAACAGAGTTGCTGTATGACCCGGGGCAAGTCACTTCACCTTTGTGCTTCAGTTTCCCCATCTGTAAAATGGGGGAATGATACTGACAGAAAATGGGTAAAATGCTTTGAAGTTTTTTAGGCAAGTGTCCTGTATATAGCACATTGGTAACAGTGTCTTAAACAGCTCTGATTTTTTTTTAAATGTCACTCTTCAAACAGCATGCCCTCAGACAATGTTTTACAGCTGAAAAAGGGTTTTAAGGGTTACAGTGTAGTGACTGAGTGTCAGTTGCACCCGTGACGTTGTATGGATTTCAGTGCCACTCATGCTTACTGTGGATTTTGGGGTTTTGTGTCCTTTGTTTTTAAATATTGATACTGTAGTGTCTTTCTGGAGTTTTAGCCTATTCAATCGCTGATTAAGGATCTCTGATGCTATAAAGTGATTTGCGGGAGTTTGGGACAGATGCAGTTAAAAAGATGAACAGCCAGCTTAAAAACAAAAAACAGAGAAAAACGAATATTAATTTAACTTGAAGTTGCATTAAGAGGACAATCCAGAGTTAAATGGCCTGTAATTTGCCCTAGGAACCTTGTGAGGCTTTGCAGTAGAACATGGTGATGACAGCAGCTGCAGGAACTGGCTGTGGTAGGAGCAGGGGCTTGTGCTGGGGGAAGTGCTAGCCCTAGAAGCTGCAGGGAGAGTCAGAATTGGGGTCTGATGCAGAACAAATCAACGTCCGAAGTACTCCATCCAATTAACGGTTAGGGAGTTTGTGGGTTGCATAGGACTCTTCCCTCACCCCCCTCCAACAGAACAGAAATGGGTCTGTTTTCTTAATTGTTCTCATTGAAGTCCAAACCCTGGGAAGGCTAAAATGCATCAGGGTATCCAACGAGCAGCACAATGTCCCCTGACTGTTTGCACCCTTCCACGCCACACGCTTGGGAGACCTGGGGAGTTACGGCGATTTGGGATTTGTGGACTTGAATGCAAGGAGGCCCCTTCAAAGAAAGAGTTAGCCTTGTTTTTCTGGGGAACGGAGGAGAAGAGGGGGAGAGAATACATTGACTGTCCTCTGGCCCCTCCAGTAGATCCAGATCTGCGGAGTGAAAACTACTTTCAGATGTCAGAATGAATATTTGATAAGGAGATAAAAGCTGCTCCGTGATTAAAGCCCCACACGTTGTATAGTGAGAGACGTTTACCCTGCCCTTGAAGGGCCCAGCCCAGCATGCATCAGTTTTTCTCCTGCTACAGGTTGTATTTGATCTCAGAGTGGTCTAATGTAGGGAGCACCTTCTTTATTCCTGCTTTCAGCCGAGCCTGGCAGACAGCATTCTTCGCTGTATTCATAGTAATGTTTTCCTCCCACATCCTTCCCCTAAAGGTTGGTGCCTGATCAGCAAGGCGACTCCCTGTGGCCTCAAAACCCAATATGATCTGCCTCCCTGCCCATAAAATGCTCATTTTCCCCTGTGGGGCTCCTGCCGCCATTTCAGTTCCCTGCTCTTAGGCAGGTGTGTAAATTTCATGCTCCGTCTCCTCATGTGCCCATTTCTTGCCTGATCTGCTGGGTGAAGCACCGGGCTTAGTCACGGGTTATACTGGAGGCGGCCGGATTTCAGAAGAGAATGGCAATGCAGCTGTGGAGTTGATGGGAGCTTGGCAAAGATTCTAGAGAGATGATGTCTCTTCCTAAAACCATGGCCCGCTCACAGCCGTTGCTCATCCCTACCCCTACTCTCTCATCCAATTCCTTTTGCTTTTGGAATAGCTGTAGTCGGGCCATTTTGATCCCTTTAAACCATGCAGTTAAGAAAACCCAATGAGGGTCCATAGTCCTGTGGTAGATCCAGCCATTCTGATACAGTCGTGATACATGCTTCATCTGTGTTCCCCACGGCAGTTTCAAAACCCACATCAGGTGAATGGAGAAGGAAGGTGAGAATTGGGGTAAGGGAGCAATGATAGATGGGGCTTGGAAGAAGTGCTTCTGTAACACACACGCAGAGGGGAGGGGAAAAAACTTGAAGTCAAATGTCTCAAAGTCAGATCCCTTTTTAGTATGAATTTGCTGTATCTCATTCTGAGCACTAATTCCAATTTAATTGCAAGAGGCCTGAAGCCTCTTCAATAGGAGTAACAAATGGTTTGATTTTGTAAACTTCATCAGACTGCATTTTAAATGCGACACACTAGCCCGGCTCGAATGCCAATGAAGCACTGAAGTAGCTCTCTGTTTACTAATTATCCGTTTTTACTTCAAGCCACGCTGGCTGGCTTGTCTGATTAAATCGGATTTGTGGGATAGAGAACAGCTAGCAGAGTTTTCTCTATAGTAAACGAGATTGAAACTATGGACCGCCTGGCTGCACACTGTAAATTATATTTCCTTTTAAAGGGGACGTGTCTCTTTTATTTCTTTGGCGTACCTCCTGCATATTAAACTTTATGGTAGAGACATGTACATGGCTCCTGTTGTTTTTTAATCCTGCATCCTGCCATATGCCTGTTTCCAAACACATCTTATTTTTATTCATTCTCTGCAGACTCAGGGGTGGAGGATTACTAGTTTTCACTAATTTTGGGAAAAAAATTGAACCTTCTTTACTGGGAGTTTGAATAGGGAGACGTTTTCTTAAGTGTATTTTAAAAATATCTCGTTTGCCTTAAAAACTCTGGTGATAGGTAAATGAAAATGCTTCTTTTGGGAGAGTAAAGAATAGATTGAACACTCCATCCCGCAAATCTCTCCACTTTCAGCCACTAGTTTAAAGGTTTTTCCTCCCTTGAGTACGTATCAATCCAGTAAAAATCAGCTTTCAAATCACCTGTTGTTTAAGAGTCTTCCATATATCTGATACCACTCTCCCAAACAGTTTGTTGCGTCCAAAATCTAATCTAAATGGCAGGCTGTAGCTTCTGTCATTGAAGCCCTCATCACTTGTACACACTGTATTAATTGTTTACTACTGCAAGCTTTAAGAAAACAGTGCATAGTCTCTCTCTCTCTCTCCCTCTTTCTCTTCCCCCCCCCCCCAAAAAAAAAAAAGATGAGAAGGTGGCTATTGAATGTAGTGTAATAGGGCTATGCTTAAACCTCTACTGTTGCTAAGACTTTAATTCCACAAGCTTGACCTATTCTGCCCTCTCTCTTGGTATCTATCTTTGTGCCTAGAGCTTTTTATATTTTAATTTGCTTTTGAATGTCCTACAAAATTAATGGTATGCTTTTTGCCATTGTACCATGTACAGTATAGGAAAGGCCCCTTGGTGTTCTCTGATAGCACCGTTACCGTGGAAATGAATGGCCGCTATACTTTCTGTTCCATATTCTCTTTTTAATTGTTGACAGTAAAAAGCGTTTAAATGCTGCTTAATTTGTAATCATCTTCTGGGGGAAAAAGAGAGAAACACCATTAATGTCAGTGAAATGAATAAATCCGTCTCCCTCTTTTTTTATGTGTGTCTGGGTGGTGGTGTATTTATCTGGGATGATTTTTCTTTCAATGCCGGAGCGTTCAAATGTCTAAGTGGCTTGGAAACAATAGCATTGCCCTTCGTTTGAAATTTTGGTTTTATTTGAGTTGGAACTCAGCATGGACAAGGGGGCAGGGGAGAACCCCACCAACAATCTACTTTGGGGTCTAAAAAGCAAGTTTAAAATTCAACCTGGAGTTGGTGGCGATCTGTCCTGTGCACCGGAGCAGTCCCCGATGGTGCTTGTTTCCAGCTGAGTACTATTCCGCAAGTTTTCTTCTGGTGTCTACTAGCACTGGCAATATATGTGCATCGCTTGGGTTTTGGTTCCAAACTCTCGTCGTCCTCTAGCTTTGTGACGGCGATAGGCGAAGGCTTTAGTGCAGCTTATGGGCGTTGGCGCTTCGTAAACAACTTGGCTCCGTTTGTCCGTGGTTTGTCTTCCTCCCTTCGCAACCTTTCCGTGTCTGTTTCTTGTGCTGCTCAACGTGCTCTCTGTCTGTGGCCAGATTTTTCCAGTCATCGAGGCAGACTTTCAAACAAGCTCAGCTCCCAGTTAGGCAGCAAACGTAGTCACCTGATTTTTCTAATGACCCCAGCCCGTTGCAAGCTCTTTCTGAAATCTGGTCATAAGCACCAAGATGGGAGCTGCTGAAAATCTGACCCTTGTTTAGGTGCCTGAGCTGTCTTGGAAATTTGGCCCAAGTGCCAAACCCTGGTACATCTGGCCCTGTCTGGTGCTAGGCCCTGGTGGGGACCTGTTTGTAGTGTTGAGTGTGCTGAAAAATGCACCGCAGGATGGGTTCCAGCGCTCTGCATCCTCTGAGATGGTGGCTTATTACGAAGATTGGTCACCCTGCCTCATCAGTAAAGTTACACCAGTCTTGCTGGGCGCCTGGAGAGGGGACTGGAGCCAGCAGTCGCTGATGGTTTGGGCGTCTAGACATATCCCCTTGGCATCAGTTGGGTCGAGTCCCTATGTCACCTCTGTATGGCTTTACTTACAGAAAGCTTGTTATTTCTTGGAGGGTTGCCAGCCATCCCTTACACACCCACACGCACGCGCTCTGTCTCTTCTGAGCATCTGCCAGTGTTCGGCGGGGATGGAGGGGGAGGAAGCTATTTTTTTCCTATCAAAGTCACACAACTAACCGCTCCTCTTTCATGTCACTGTGGTCTCTGCTCCATCCGCCATGTAACCCCTACATCTGAAGCCCTTTCTCCTGTCTACCAGGCTTCGGCCCACTTCTCCTAATTCATGTAAACTGTAGTTCTCGCCCCTCAAATAATTGTCAACCCAACGGGCCACAGGGAGAAGGGGGGGGGGGCGCGAGAACAACACAAACCAAAATGAAACCAAGTCTAAAAATCATCCCAAGTGGGGGAGGAACCCTGGTTGGGAGATGTGCAAGCCATTACTGCGTGGTCACTTGCTTTTGTTCTGTCCCATCGCTCATCCTTTGTTTCTGCGGATTGTAAATTCCTTACCTCAGAGGCCTCATCTGCCTTGTCTAAAGGCCTCGGCATGCTACCGGTGCTATAGAAATAATGCTGGGGAGGAAACGCGGAGCTTGGCATGTCTAGGCTCTTTAGTGTGAGCCTGGAAGAAAGCATGCCACTGAAATGGGACTCTGGAGAACTGGGTGCAACTTCTCCTCTGCCAGACTATGGGGACCTTGGGCCAGTCAATTTGCCTCCCATGCCTCACCTGTAAAATGGGAATAACAATACTTCCTTTCTGCCTACCCTTTGTCTTGTATGTTTTAGTAGACTGTAAACTTCTCGCTGCAAGGCTCTCTCTCATTATGTATAGGGCCAGCAGCTGGCACAGTGGGGCTCTGATCTCTGTAGAGGCTGCTAGGCCCTGTGGTAATATGGAATATAATGCTAATCACCCTTAGAGTGAAGGCTTTCGCATCTAAGTTGCAAGGTGCATTGTCTTTAAAGGATCAAATTGGAGCTGGCCCAAGTCTTGAAGCTCAGACTTTGGTCCAAAGGTCAGGTTGGTTGAGACCACTCCTGCAAGTGAGATGCAGCAATGTATTTACAGGGGGCTGCATGTTTGCTAGCTCCTCATGAACCAATCCTCCATAGGCATCCTCCTTGTTTACAGATCATTCAACAAGCTCTTTTTCATATTAAAAAACCCCCTTCCTTTTAGAAACTTTTGCTGAGCAAGAGCGGAAAGTGCCACGCAAGCCCTCTTGCATATTGCACTGTACTTAACCATTTGAACATGTTTCAGTACTGCCTCTGGATTGAAGACAAGTCGTTTGCTTTTCCCCTCCTCTAGACATGGATTGCATCCTGCCTGTTAGAATTATATTCAATAGGTCCGGACAAGACCTCCTGGGTCATCTCTTGTGTCTCTCTGCTTTTAGTGCTAGATTGTTTTGTGCACTTAAACCCTTCGGATGTGTCATATCTAGCCGTCTCTTTGAAGACCTCTAGCAATGGGCATCTGCCTTGACCTCTGCAATTTATTCCATTGACCTCCTGGTTAGAAACATTTCTCTTTTCCTAATGCTTAACTTAAAATTCTCCCTTTTTCTGGTTTTGGGTTGCTTTACTCCTAATTTATCGTCTCCTTTTACTGACTTCGTTAATGCCCCCTCCCCTTTAGTATTTTTAAAAGGCAGTAGGGACATTACTGTTCACTTTTAAGCACTGGCTGCAGAGTTGGAAGCGTTTAGTGGTGGAAGGGGGAAGGGAGAGAGGTGCTCGCTCTTCCTAGAAAAAGTCCCCCCTCCACCAGCACGTAAGAAACTTCCTTAGATCATCAAGTCCACACGGTCCCACTTATTGGGAGTGTTGTGTCTTGCAAGTGCCTGTCCGTCTCCATTCCCCCAGATACAAATTCGTTTTAATTCAGGTGCTTAATTACAAACATCAGGTACACATGGGATGTGGTTGCGCTCCCCTTTAACAAGCCATGTGTTGTGTGTCAGCGTGCCCTTGGAGTGTAAACAACCTCCCCGATTTTGTGGGTACGTCTTTGAGCGTGCACAGTTCTGAGCGGGTTCCCCCCTCTGCCCCCGCTTCCAAAAAGCAGCTCATCTCTAACACTCTTGCTGTTGAAGTTAGTCCAATTTTTCAATCGGGGGCCAATTAGTTTCACAAATGAGGGCCCTGTGGTGCCATCGAGGATTTGTTACGGGCCTGCGCACTGGCCCGGCTGCTTTGTCCTCCTTCCACCCCTGCTAGAGCCCATTGTTCTCAGCCTCAGCGGGTGCTGCTTATTGCAGATTTATATGGGCAGGCGTCCTGCCGGCTCAGGGCCTCCACTCCACAGCTGGCTGTGGTACTTAGGGCCTCGGCCCCAGTGACCTTTGACCCAATCCTGCTGTCATTTGGAAAGTTACAGACCAGAGGACTGCATACCTCTGGGGATTTACTTTGCACGACCCATTTTGTTTTGTTTTTTTGGACACTTCGAGGAGTTTTGTCAGCAGCCCGTTTGTGGCCTCCCCCCTTCCCGCCCCCCCACTGGAAAAAGCGACGGAGAGGGTGAAACAGCCTTTGCTTACAGTGGGGTGGTACAATGGCTGTGTGGCTTTGTGTGTGTTAATTCCTCGCTTCATAAATTCTCCCCACATCTGATTAAAAATGTAGCGTTTGCCTGCCTTCTGTACACTCAATCAAAGGCAGAAGAAAGGAGACTTTTAAAATACATACACACGCACACGCCACCTTGTAACTTGAGCTTGTGGCAGAAATCCAAGAGGGCATACTGTCATATCAGCCCTTTGTGCTGAAAATACTTACCATGTCAGAATGTTCCAAGACAGTTTCATTCATGCTTTTGTTTGTTTTCTCCTCGGCTTCCAAGGTCCTTTCTCTGGAACGTTTTTTTCCCTCCTCCTCCGTGGAAGGGATGGACGAAATTAGTAAATCCATTCATGCTGCTTTTATTGTACAAGTAGCAATCAGTCCCACAGGTACTAGGGCGCACACCTTAATGAGCTAGAGAGCTGACCAGTTCATTTACTGTAGCTGGAGATGCTATATAATGAAATGCACTTGTGTCGACTCACTGTAGAGTAAACACAGGAGGCAGGGGTGAGTTTGTCTTCCTCGGGAAGAACATGCTGACAGAAGTTTGGAATATTCTTTTGCATTTAGAGTTGTAAAAGGTCGTCCTTCTGTGTTTGTACTTGGTGTAATCCAAAATACAGAGAGCGTTTTTCTTGAGGATTCACAGGTCTCCTGACCAAAGAATACAGGAGCATCTCATATTATCAGAACTTCTTGCCTGAGTTTGCATTGAAGAGCTTCAAGTTTCTGTGAAGACTTTCACTCTTTGAAAGAGAAGGCCATCTTTGAAAGAGAAGACTCGCCTTTACAAGGGAACTTAATGTTAGTGTAGAGAGCTTACCAAACGTGTGTAGTGTAAGTGTGTTAGAGAGAGACTATTTGGTATTAATGCCCAGCAGAAAACAACTGAAATATCTCCAAGTCCTGCGTCAATTCATTGGAATGGCTGAAAAGGGGAAAAGGACAGAATTTATCAAGGTTCTAAACCAGAAGTTAAAGGCAATATTGCCATGTATAGATGGTAGGAAGGGGAACTGTATGTCCACAATCTTCCTTCAGCTGTTCTTCCGTCTTCTTAAGATGTAGACAGAAACCTGTCTCCCTGCAAGTCCGCGTGTACCTGTATATCATACCCAGGAGGATGCCGGGCCATCCTTGAATGAAAAAGGAGACTGCATGAAAGGGGTGACTGTTGCTGTTGTGTGGTGATGACTCATTATTTATGAGGACTGTGTCCTATGAGCATGAATGCAGGCTCTCGGAGGGGACCTGTTTCGCTTATGAATAGGGGAGCCAGCCCTATGGTAAAGAGTCTGGTTAGGACACCACTATGATTAAAAGGTCAGAGTGATGTAACCGCAATCTTATGATTATTCAATGGTCTTCCAACACCTTCTGGGGTGCTCTGAGGCTTGTGCTAACTGCTGTGCTGTTACCAAAAAAGACTGTATATTTAGAGAGCTCTGCTCCTTTTGATTAAGGAAACGCTTATAGCTCAAGATAATAAGAGCCTTGCGCTGGGAAAGGTGCTGCACCTGAAATCTTCTCCAACTGTGTTCAGCTCTGTTATTTCCCTTACAGATCTAATTGGTATGGAAGCAGCACAGGTGTAAACATAGCGATTTTGTTGTAATTCACGATCCAAAAAGTCACCTGGGTGCACTGAAATCTCCTCTTCCTTTTTGACAGCCCCTTGGCTTCACCTCAAACTAAACACTTTTTTTTTTTAAATAGATGTTTTCTGTGGGTGAATTTAGTGCCAACCCGCGGTGAGATTCTGAGGCTAGCGTCACACCGAGCGCAGGCAGGCACAGTTAACCTCTGCGGGTGCTTGACACCCCTGTGGTACCAGTCCTAGGCCTCTCTTGGAGGAGTGGTGGGGGGTGATGGATAGGGGGCTTTGACAAGTTGAATGGATAACAAGTAGGAAACCCTTCAAATTTCTTTCCACTGGAGATCAGAGTAGGCTTTGAGGAGGCTGGAGACATGGTCCAGAAAGAGAGGTCCCCGTGTGCTGAGGCCTGGCAATGCAGTGTGCACGCATGCCCCTTCCTCTGTGCAAAATTACATTTTGTGTTAGGTAGTAATTGCCTGAATTTAAGCCACAACAGCAAAGCGTTTTCAGTTAAGGTTTTCCAATCATAACATGGTAGGGAAAGCCAGCACACATACTCTAGGAATGATGCTTCAGCAGCCAAGGGACCCACTAGATGACCAAACAAGAATTATAGATGGAAAATACTTAAGATTTAAATACGAGCGGTGAAATCCTGACCCTACTGTTTTCAATAGAAACTTTGTTATTGACTTCACTGGGGCCGAGATGTCTCCCAGAGTACTGAAAACCATCCACTAGTAAGAGACCCCAGAAATCTGAGTCCAATCAAGGGGGTTGATAGCACAACGCAAGGTAAAAGGTTCAGCTTTAACCCTGGGCAGCCTGTAATGCTAGGTATTTGCTGGGTGCTTCATGTTACTTGAAGATAGTTGCTTGCAGAAACATTAAGAGGGAAATTCAGTGTGAACAAGCCCCAAAATGTTAACACCTAAATTATGTCCCTACAGTTCCTTCTGCCTGTCAGCCTGTACTTTGTGCTTTAAAATCTCCATTAGATTTAAGCATGATTTCCTGAAATGAGCACAGGATGAAATCTTTAATGAAATCACAACTTTCCACCAGTAATTAGCATTTCATTTGCCTTCACTGCCATTCAAGTCAAGCTGAGACCTCTACAGTTGGTTCCTTCTGTTGCTAGTGACCATTGAGAAACTCATATTTTTGTTGGTGATTTAACTTGTAAGTCTTCAATTACTTCAGCTGTTTTTAAATAACTAATTGAATGTAGCATGTGGTTAGAGCAAGGAACAGGAGACAGGGGTTCTCTTTCTGGCTCTGGGTGGGAGTGGGAATCAGAACTCGCTATTTGTTTCCAGACTGGCCAATTACTCACATCTTCTCTATGATCATATGGGAACATCTGGCCCTCAGCTTCCCCATTTGCAAAATACGTGTTCCTACCACCTTTGGAGGTGTGACCTAATTAATGTTAGCAGAGCACTTTGCAGTCCGCAAGTGAAAGGTGCCAGAGATCTGTAGGAGTGAGCTGATTATTTATCATTCATATTAATCCCAGTGTTACAACCAGGGTGGCAATCTGGTACCTCTTTCACAATGTGTTGGTCACTACTGTCCTGGCTTCCTGGCCGGCAGTTACAGTCATACCTACCCTGTTTTCCTAAGAGAGATTGGAGTTGTAGCTCTGACACCCACAGACCACCCTTAACGCTAGTGTGGGGTGCTCTCCGAGTGGCGTGGCGTGGGCAACAGCTCCTGTCTTTGTAATGGTGCACCTTCCTTAGTCTTTTCAAACACTGGCTTTCTCTGACCTCCCTAAGCATGCAGGGCCAGCCCTCTCTGATGCCTGGCATGGAAACCTGCTGCTTTGTTACCATTTTGATTGCCTCTGCCCAGCCATCTGTACCAGTAATCGGAACAGATTTGCTGGTTTGGCAAAGGCATGCTCTAGTATATTGACCCACCCCGCAGGTTAACTTTTTAACAGGCAGCAATGGTGGCCTGTGTGCTTGAGAAGTCTTGCCTGGTGCAACTTGTCTTGCAACAATATTCCTGTAGAGTTAATTTCTGGCACATACAATAAGCAAAATGTGCTTTTTATTTTGTAAAGGCAAAGCAGATTCAGTGGTTACCGTGCACATCTTGCTGCTGCTAATGAATTGCTAATACAATTTTCTAGATAATTTTATTTCCATAGTCCCCACATTTTAATGTGTCTCCAAAAAGGTAGCATTTATTGGCTTAATCTCCCAGTATAATACAATTTGCCCTGACTCATAGGTTCTGAACAATCAGCTATGCATAAACTAAAACAAATTGTTTAATAACACAAAGGTCTTATATTTTTATTGACGGTGTGTAAATATGCTTTTTCTTCTGCTCTTCTGTTGATGCAGCCAATTTTATAATTGCATGTGGTTCATAAGATTGATTGTTTGTATTTCTCTTAAGCATTCCATGCCATACATGAGACTGGGGACATTATTCTATTCCGTTCAACCCTCTAGTACTTAGGGCAAAAATTTCAGCTATTCCCATTTGCAGTGTGTCTCTAGGTCCTACTTTCATCAGGGTTTAAAGGGGCAGAGATGCGCAGTGCCTTCGGAGAACTTCCTGCTTAGATCTCACAGAGGTGTATAGCCTGGTGTTTAAAGCATGCTCATTGTTTGAGAGGGAATGCAGAAAACCATAAAAACAGCTACTTTGTAGTCAGGAGGAAAGTGGGCCTCTGACTAGGGAGATTGCATAGCCTGTAGTTACAGGGCTGGGATTTAACTGAAGGTGGAAGTTTTCTAGCTCTATCCAGTGGACGATAAAACACCTGAACTAGTCGCACCATTCCCCAAGCCTGCATTTGTTCTATGTGCCGTGGCCCAGTAAATGGAGCAGGAGTCCTACGTTGTACTTCTGACTCTGCTGCTGACATGTGACCGTGGGCATGTCACTTGCCCGCTGTCCTCCATCCATAAAACGAGGATAATTACGCTGGCTCGCCTTGTGAAACTCACTTGGCAATGTAAAGGGTGATATATAAAGTACGACTTGTGTTGTTATTTATCCTTTTGAGGATACGTTTTCATGAACAGTTCTGCTGAACGTTCAAAGATAGATTCATTCCTCCTGAGCCAATGTATGTTCTGCTAGAGACTCTTTCAGAGGAGACCCTCAAAACAGATCTGCCTGGACACTAAAGAGCTCATGCCATTCTCTGTAAGAGTCAAAACTTGCCCTGGTGTCCTGATTTGGCCAAAATTTCCCCTCCACTTAACTGTACTGCCCCTGACTGCCTTACGAGTAGTTGCATTTCATCAGGCTTCTGTGTGGCATATGAAGCTGTGATAGAAATCTTTAGGATGAAAGATTTTATCTTGATATCAAGACTTTATTATCATAGTGTCAGATAAAGGTGAATTAAAAGCACTTTACTGTGTTGGTCCATGCTCACCAGTGAGGCACTTTCAGAATAGTAGTTAAGTGCTTCTTATTTTTCCCTAAAAATTACTACTTGTGCTCCAATTGCAGATGTACATTATAAAGTTATTTTCTTCCAATTTAAACTGATGAAATTTAAAAGTGATCATATATGCATTCATAACCTTTATTTTTTAATTTGCTTCTCAGCCAATTTAATCAGGTAGGGCCACTGTGATAATACACTCTTGATGTTGCATTTGATAGCTATCTTAGAGTTGCTACACTTTGTAGCTGTGTAGTTTGGTATCTGCTTACATATGAATGTGCTGGAGTGTTTTTTTTTTTTGTTTCTGCCCAGGCTTCTCCAGGAATAGAATGGAAATGTTGCCACATATTGTTCTGCAACCCAGTAAAGAAAAATTCTTGCCATTTGCTTTACCATTTGTTACAAGTGTCCAGCGCCTAGCAGAACTATAGATGTCAAGTTTCCACTGAGTAATTATTGGGGAAATAAAAATAATACAAGAAGTTTCAAATAGACCTTTAAATTGTTCTACATTTTTATTGGGGTTTGGGTGGCGATTGGGAACGGGTGTATAGCGGTTTCCATTTAACAGCACTAAACCGACACTCCTGTTTTTTTGTCAATCCACCCCAGCCCTTTCATCTGTTCATTCTGAACAGGAGAGTTATTACAAGGAATTAAATGGAGGCTGCTTTGGCTGTCGAGAGGTTACGCGCTAACGTGCGTTCCGACTGGCAGCGCTTTAGGAATCATTGACCTGACACGATCCGTGCCGATGACTCTTCTTTGGTTTGCCGACGTGCTTTTGAGTTGATGCTCACTTACTGGTCTGTTTCAGGGGCTCGCTCAGGTCTGTCCCTTCCTGTGGTAGTTTCCTGGGGTTGAGTGGTGCTGCGTTCGATTGCACATTGGCTTGACAGGGCAATTGCAAGGAAATAAGAACGGCCAAACTGCTTTGGAGCAATGGCCCGTCTAGCCAAGCATTCCGTCTCCAAAGCGGCCGTGCTGAGGGGTGCATATCAAAGGAATCTGCTTTGAAGGCTGCTGACGAGAATGTCTCCCTTTCTCCCCAGGTACTGACATGGCCGTTTTCTGCCTGCTGTGCGGGAAGCGGTTCCAAACGCAGACAGCCCTGCAGCAGCACATGGAAGTGCACGCGGGAGTGCGCAGCTACATCTGCAGTGAGTGCAACCGCACCTTCCCCAGCCACACTGCCCTCAAGCGGCACCTACGCTCACATACAGGTAAACTGTGGAGATGACTAGCTGCAACAGGAGTGGGCCAGGAGCTGTCTGCCAGCCCTGGGAGAGTGAGAGGGGGCAGGGCTCACTGCGAGACAGGGAGCCCAGTGTTCATTGCATAGGGATCTGTGAAACAGCCCCACGCGGACCCATCTAGCGCATCACCTCTGACACTACAGGATTGTTCCCTACAGTGCATCCCCAGTGCATCATCTAGCATAGTCCTACATGTGTCCAGGGACAAGGCTTCTGTCACTTCCCTTGGTGGGACTGTTCCCTAGCCTAGAAAAACTCTCCATTAGAATAAATAAATAAATTAAAATATGTATATATATATTTTTTATTGCTCTTAGCATCAACTTTTCCTCTTCGGTAACTCAGTGTAATGGCTAGGCTGTCATTAATACATGGTAGCACCTGAAGACCTCAGCCAGGAATTAGGATCATGTCGTGCTAGACACTGTACAAACTCTTATTAAATGACAATCCTGCCCCAAAGAGCTGTGGACCAGGTCTACACTGAAAAATTAGATTGACCCAGCTGCGTTGCTCAGGGCTGTAAACAATTTTACACCCTCTTGGACGTAGTTAGCTCAACCTAACTCCCCTTCTGTCAACATAGGATGTGTCTACACGATGGCAGGACAGCCACAGCCCTGTAGCATGGACATGCCCTAGGTTACAGCAAACAAACTGGAGTAGGAGGGAGAGGTACAGGGTGAGATAACAGCAAAACAACCCTAGCTGGGTGCACAAAGCATTGGGCATGGCTCTCCCCCTACTAGTTACTGTCTTTCATATTAGTGGATATGTCCATTCCAAGGCTTGATGGGTTTGGGTTGTGACCATTTGGGAAGAGAAAATTCTAAGGAAAGATTCCTAGTGGAGGCTTCGCGATATAGGGAAGCAGTGGGTTTCCTTTTTTTCTTTCCTTTAAATATAAATTAAAGGCAACTTTACTCCTCAGTAGAACTCAGTTGGGTTTTTAGCAGTGTGCAGTAAGTTTCTTATCCTGTGTAACATGCAGCATGTGACCTTCTTAGTGGATGCGTGAACGTACCTCATCAGCTTAAAGCAGTAGATGCACATAATCGGACTGGTACCCTGTCTTACTGGGATTATACTAACCTACGCTATGTGTACGTAGTATTTAAACGGCACCAGGAAAGGTGCCAGTCAAATTTGGTTTGAATGAAAGCGCGGTGAGGAAGTCAAACCGTTGACGTGAACGGGCTGTGTGGTGGATTCAGAGAGAGTCTTTGAGAGCCAAACGTGTGAAATGGATGCCAGTTCTAACTGCACAACTGCCATTGCTTCTGTTTCTGCTTTTATAAAGCACTTGAAGCAGCTTGCTAGACTCCACTAGGCAAATCTTTCTCCGTACAGCTAGTAAAGATGGGATATAAAACAGCCACCATCTTTGGAAGCATCTGTGGAGCTTTGCTGTGGCGCTATGGCGGGCACAAGAGAGCTTTGATGTGTTTCCAACAGGCTTTGGCACCGCCTTGGCGTTGGGGAGCAAAAAGTTCTAGTAGCGTTGGCTAGCGATTCTGCTCAGTTCATTTAACCTGGAAACCCTGAGGTAGCCCCTCTGAATAGCAGCAGACTGGCTGCCCAGGGTCTATCTTCCTCTGACTATTATTATAAATTTATAAAGTGTCCCTTTGCCTGAAGCCTGTGGACGCCTGCAGCAGGATCATTTAAGTGGGTTTCGAACCTTTCTGGCTGAGTGAAGACTGGCCTCTTTTCTTGCTTCTTGCCCAGTCAGCCAGGATCAGCAGAGATTCTTGTGCTAAGAGCCCCTCTGGTTTAATGGGGGTTGTTGACAAGGCATTCCCAGCCTCCTCTGTCCTCATCTGTAACCTGGGGCAGCACGTGGAGCTGTGTGGATGCAAAGCGCTGAGGAAGAGCAGAGTCTTATTACCACTGTCTTTTAAAGAGAGACCAAGATGAATCTACGATGTGATGGCAGTGGTGGAGATTTAAAGCCTCACAGTTGGGGCATGATTGGTAGCCACTGGGTAGGGACGTGGAAACCCGCTATCATCTGCTTACGTTAACATGGCTTTACTTTCAAATGGCCTCATTTTAAACAAGCAGGACGGGATGGAATCTGGTGGATAGGGCAGAGAACTGGTGTGGGACTCCTGGCTTCTCCTGACTCTGTCTCAGGTTCGCTACAAGACCTTGGGCAAGTCCCTTTCACCCCTCTGTGTGCCTCAGTTTCCCCTTCTATAATATTATTTACCACCCGGCTCGGAATAGGAGAATGAAGCTCCTCATCACACTACACTGTGAGTCTCCCACGACTCTGACCTCTGACTCCATCCCTTTGTGGAGGGGCACGGGCCACTCTGCCAGCAGAGAGAGGCAGGGTTTCCTTCCCAGGCAGACTGGACTCCTCAGGAGAGGCAGGTTGACAGCTCAATTTGCCCAACAGCCAGAGTGTATCTGCTTGGCTGTATGGGCTGGGCCTGCTATATGCGGCAGGAATCGCATGATTCCTAGAGTCCGTGGCCCCTGTTTATCAACCGTAGTTAACCCTCACACGCCGCCTCCCTTATAATAACTCATGTAAATCGTTTTGAGGCCTGTGGATGGGAAGGGCTAGGGAGGTGGAAAGTTGTTGTAATTCTTTTCTCCTTTTAACCTTAATTTAGTATCAGTGCCTATAAACTGCCCCTCTGCTCCCATTGGTAACCCTAGGTGTGGTTAAATGTTCACTTGAGATTTGATTAGTGCTACCCTTCCCAACAGCAGACGTCTGCTTCGGCAGCTCCTCTCCCCTTCCCAGCTAGCAACATGTGTACAGCAGGCAGTTTGCAGCAGTCTCTTGATGATGACGCATTAAAGGTGACACGTGCCCAATATGGGCTATTGTCCCCTGATGGAAAAACTGCAGCCTTGTCTCTAAACAGCGCAACACTCTCCAAGGTGTACATCAAAAGCTGCTTTTCATATAAGTTCTTAGCACTTGCGTAAGGCCTTTCGTCAGGAGCACCTCAAAGCGCTGCACAGATCTGGATCAAGTCTTATTACACCCAGTTTACATGTGAGGAAATCGGGGCACAGAGAAATGAAGTAACTTTACCCCAGACCACAGAGCAAGTTATTAGCAAGGTTTGGTATAAACCCAAATCATCCTGACTCCCAGTGGACAATGCTGCCTCCAATTTATTAGAGTAGATTGCTGTACCGTAAGCCATTCATGTGGCTACGTGGAACAGGTGCTGGGGGTTGGTTATTACCCAGGGCTTGGCTGGTTCTCTTGTAAGAGATGAACTACTTCCTGTTCCCAGGAGGAGGGTCTTCTCTCAGCTATGGTCCCTCTCTGCCCTCACTGCTGAGCCAGTAAGGGTTGAAGCACTAATCCTCACCCACCCCACGCACGTATTTGCGTGTATAAAAATACTATGTGGTGACTCACAGGAGAACGGTGACCAGCGGACAGGCTCAGTAGCGAGCCGGGCTGGCCCACTTTCTGTGGCATATGGGCTGGTCTGTAATTTGCAGGCTTGTTATGAATCATGGGGATTGAAATGGCTTTGTTGAAGGAGGGTGGAATTATTTGCAGATGGGTGTGGGAAATGTTTCCTTCCTCTCATTTGCCAGATGAAACCATTTTCTTCCTTGGTTGATGTGTTTGCGGCTTCATTTCTGGATGTGGTGGCCATTGAGTTGGGGGTCTAGGTTTCCCTTTCCCTCCCCGCCTCCCCCACTGAAGTGGGGTCAGACACATCAGTTGCGAACTGCTCTCTCGACTGGATGATGAAATATCCAGGTGGGATTTCACACACCTCTCCCCAGGGTGGCACTTCTCCAGGCCAGCCTCAGGCCAGCGGGAATTGTGGTTCAGGGTTTTGATTGTCCCAGCATTGGCTGTGAATCCAGGCATTGAACCCCAGGGCAGCTTTCCTTTGCATTCAGCAGCGAGCCAGCAGAAGCAGGGGACTTGGCAAAGCAAGCCCTTTGCAGCTGCCTTCGCTCAATGGCGAAACAATTAGCTGTGTCGAGGGAGAGGCTCGTGGTCTTCATGTTGGGTGTGTTCTCACGCCGGAAGGGGCAGAGTCCTGGTCCTGACGCCGGGGGGAGAGTGGAGCGTGCTCAATGCATCTCGGGATGGAGAGGCTTCTAGCAAATCCTGAGAGGTGGTGGGCACCTACCACACCCCCTTGAGATCAGTGGGGAATGTGGCAGCTCCTCCCCCCTTGGGGTGATCTTAACCATGGTAGCAGACACCTGCTCAGGAGATTTCCCTGGGGGGGCCTCCTGTTTTCCTGTCAGCAAGCGAGATGGCTCTGGGGTTTGGGGTCTTAGCAAGGGAGAGCAGGGCGTTGGGCGTCAGGTGGGATATGCCAGAGCCACTCACAATCCGGCTGTCCCTAATCAGGGAAGTTTCAGTTTCCACCCATTTTTAATTGGGTCGCCTCCCGATAGGGTCATGAAAAGAAGAAGTGAACAGAGGCAATGCCAGTCAGGGCCTGGAAGAGAGTCTCTAGGCAGCCACATCCATTCCAGGGCCGGCAGCTCCCTCACAGGCACGCCCCCAGGACCTGCGCCTCATGCCGGCCGTGCAAGAGCCGGGGTCAATGAGTCCGTCACCCGACCTGGGCTGTGGCACCGAATCCTGGCCGACCAACACGGCTGGTGCCTGGCTTGCTGCGGGCAGTAGCCAGTCTGTTCCCTTTGGGCTCTCATTCAGGAAAAGCTGGCTCAAATCGCAATCCTGTTCATTTAACCTGAGTCCATTGACTTGGGCATCCTGCTGTTGTGTAACCCTCCCGGCGCCAGAGAGGAGCAGGCAGAGATCCAATGCCTTGGGGAGACTCAAATATCCATGTAGGCGACATCCCATCCGAACTCTCCACCTTGGCTTGGCTCATAGTTGATTCCTAGACCCACGGGTGAGGCCAGCCGCACCCTGGGCTGACCCGTCCAGGCTCAGTGGTGGGAATGAGGAAAACAAGAACTACCCATGCCCCGAATCCTTGTTAAGCCACCCCCTCCACCGGGTGGAAGTCAAACGCTCCCGCTGTTGCAAGTCTAGCAGAGCCTGCCACTGCAGTCAGCTCCTGAAATCTGTTGGCCCCTGCCAACTTCCAGGCCTCTCTCCTAGCAAAGTCAACGTGGTTATGGGCCTGAGGAGGAAGAGAAATACTGAGAGCCAGCAAGCACCCCCTGATTGCTCTATAGATACTGAGTATGCCTACACTGCAATGAAACACCCTCAGCTCGTCCGTTAGCTCACTTGGGCTCACGGGACTTGGGCTCCGGGGCTATAAAATTGCAGTCTAGGTGTTCAGGTTCAGGTGGAGCCTGGGTTCGAGGAGCCTCTCCCCTCGTGGGTCTCCTTGGTGACCTTTCTGTTTTTGTTTAGGACAAATTAAGGATACCAGAAAATCTCATTTGGTTCTTCATGATTTTATAGTGCCCAAGGATGAAAAGCCACTTTGGAAAAGGGACATTAGCTATAAAGCCCCCTCTGAAGATGATCTCTTACCATTGGGAAAGCATAGCATAAGGTTTCTGGTCACATTTAAACCGAGTACATTTATAAAGGATTAATATGTGATGGTTACTAGATAAGCATGTTAGACATCGGTATTGCCTGTAGATGGTTATAAGCGCATTGATTAAAATATCTAATCGATAATCATAAATTGTGATGGAGTCCAACAAGTCGGTAGATGGCTTGCTGTAACCATATCTTATAACCATCTAAACACTTTCTACTATCAATCGTTTATGAGCCTCTTCTATGCTTACAGTTGTGCTTTTAATGTTCAGTGTGGTCGCTTGTTCCAAATACCAGTGTGTCCACACATCTTTTTAAAGGTTAAAAAAGATCAAGGAGCAGCATTACAGTCTTAGCGCTCTTTACCCATGGCACCCAAAGCACGGAGTGCTGGCAAGAATCCCCGGAATGGTTTGGAACCTCCTTGAGATGCAGAGATGGCTGTGCCAGACAGAATAATGGGAACTCAGGGTTCCCAGTCTAAATTAAACAAAAGGAAAGAGATACAACCCTTAGAGTATCAAGCAGCATCTCTGATGTTACATTCATGGGGATAGACTTTTCCAGTGAATAATCCTGTATTGAGATGGATGAATAGGGCTAGATAATGGAGGAGGAATTGTAGACTTTTGGTTAAGACTCTGGACTGGGATTCAAGAGATGGATATTCTGTTACCAGTTCCTCCACAGACTCCCCATGTGATCTTATGCCAGTGACTTCATCTCTCGGTGCCACAGTTCCCTACCTGTAAAATGGGGATAATGAACACACGCTTTCCTACCCTTTGTCTAAGGTAATTAGAATGTGAATTCTTTGGCACAGGGATGGTCTCTTACAAGGTGTATGTACCGTGCCTAGCACAGTGGGTTGCAATTGGTGCTTGGTGCTAGTGTAATGATGCGGGAGGCGTTCTGCAGCTCATTTCTGTTGCAGCTCTGCTTAGGAATGCTTTTAAAATATTTTCCAGATACAGTCTGAATTATGCCAGTGTCTTTTGCCATTTTCCTTTCTTTTTTCCTCATCTCCTGTGAGCATCAGGACCTCTAACTTCTTTCCTTTTAAAAATGTCCCTGGAATCTCTCTCCATCACTCCAGATGGAAAAGGTGAAGGCAAGATCTTTAGCCGGTGCAGATCAGCATAATCATGTCAGTTTCAATAGCACAGCGCCAATTTTGCCAGCTGAGGGTCTGGCCTGGAGGTTTTTTTGTTTTTAAATCAGACCTCTTATCTACTGAAGATGAGTAAAAAAATAAATTATTTAGGGCTTGGATTTCCATAAGCCTGGTGTGCACACTTTTATGTATATGTGTGTGTGCGCTCTCTCTCTCTCTCTCTCTCTCTCTCTCTCTCATGTATGTATGTACACATACAGTGCCTTACCTCATTAATATTCCGTTGTTCCCAGCTCGTTTGCCACCAATGCTGCATGTTTAGTATCAGCAGCTGTGTTTGGTAGTGCAGGCCAGCAGAGTCCTTGGCATTGATGGATCCCTGATTTACATGGCTGATCATATAATAAACTCTCAGCTGTGTAGAAAAGGCATTTTATGGCCCTGCGATTGGTTGCTCAGCAGACTAACAAATACAGCAGGTAATGATATAAAGCCAGGGTCACAGGTGCAGAGGGCTGGCCAGAGGGGTTCTAATTAGTCCCGTTTGTCCTGCACTTAATGTCAAGCTCATTAAGGGGCCCTACAAAGTTAATCAACATGCTGCAAATTGGAAATTTTGAGTTTCCACAGCCAGTTCTGCACACGCTGCAAAGCCATGGGTCTCATCAACTGCCTGTGTCAGGATTACAGGCCAGGTGCTGTGCACGTCCCCTTTTCTTTTCTTTGGTCTGACTCTCAAGATTCCATATTTAAACTCATTTAACATGTGATCAGGTTGATAATGAAATTCACTAAGATCCTGTCGAACTAGCTCCTGAGTTTAACACTTCATTTTAAGTACCAAAGCACTATAAAGAAGCAGCGGGGGACACGGGGGGGAGAGCCAAGGGGGGAGAAAAAAATCCCTTCTCAGACCAGTGGCTGGGACTTAACGCAAATTATTCTCCTGGTTTCCATTCACACATTCTTTTAAAAAATTAATTTAACAAAGGCATATTCTGGAAGTCCTGACATGGGGGACTGGACAGCCCTCCAGTGTCTCTGATTTTCAAGCAAGGTGCTGAATGGAATATTGAAATAATTCTGAAATTAAAAAAAAACAAAAAAAACCAGAAAAAAACAAACAACCCACACGCCCCACCTCTGTTGGAACAAACTAATGGGCCAGATGCTTAGCTCGTGTAAATCAACAAATTATGCCCATTTCCACCAACTGAGGTTCTGGACACACGTCTTCAGATCAGAGCCCCATCTTTTTAAAAGGACTTTCTAACCTCAAAAGGCATCCTTGTTTAATGTAACAGTTCCCTCGCCCCCTTCAAAAAGAATCTGTATTACTAGATAGATTCATATATGGAGTCCATCACCAGAGTGTCAGAGCACCTTGAGATTATAATCAGTTACCCATATTGTTTGTGTTAGAAATTCAGAAATTGTCAGATCTTCAGTTGATTTTGATAGAACCGTGTTGATTGACACCAATGAGTGTTTTGGCCCAACATGCAACAAAGAATAAATGCAGTTATCTGTGGTTATATTGATTTCATTGGAGCAACCCAGATTTCTACCAGATTGGGCTCAACTTCTGTATACAAGTGAACGTTTAAAAAGGATCCAAAGAAGGGATTTGCTTTGAGCAGGGGGTTGGACTAAATGACCTCCTGAGGTCCCTTCCAATTCTAATATTCTATGATTCTATAAGGAAACCCTCTCCCTTTTTTCTTGCCATCAGGGAAACCACCATCCAAGCCTCGAACCCATCCTGTGAGATGTGTGTACGTAGTGGTTTTTAAGGATCAAATGCATTTAAGCCCTGGGAGCTCTCTGCTAGTCTCCTGCAATCAGAAAATAATGTGAAATATCAGAGTTGTTATACCCAAAGCTTTAAAAAACCATTTAGTGCTGCCTGAAAGATTTGGAAACTCTAATGTAAAATCAGAATTTATGTGATGAAGGTCTTAATTTGGGAGGGGTGGATTTTGTTTGAGGGGTCTAAAGAGAAAAAGAGTGAAATATCATTTTAAAGAGGACGCGAAAGCGCCGGCATGTGAGCATATAACTAGAAGGACAATTTATGCCCAAGCACGAGTGCAGTTTGACATGGGGATAATGAAAAAACGTAGGTCATTGTGGATGACTTAAGCCTTCAGCAGCTGAAGAAAATGTATGAAATGCGAGGAACATTACACGCTTGGCAGCTCTGCACATCTGCAGTAGGACAAGTGAAATACAGTTGGCCATTCTTTACCATAAACTGTGGTTGTAGGATATGCAGCACAGAGAAATTGTAATTACAGTGACAAGACAAATCAGTGATATTTAAATATTCATGAACAAAGTCTTGGACAATCAATCTATCTTTATTGTCCTTGCCTTCACTTCTGTAATAAATAAGTAGCTGGAGCCCTCACCTTTCATTCAGATAAGTCTGCGTTTGGTGCTAAACTGAAGTTCATTTATCAGCCACCCAATCTGAAGTATTTAAACACCTCTCCGGCTCCCAAGGTTTTGGTCCTGGGTGGCATCACAAAATATTTATCTGAAGAATGAGATGAAAATGGCTTGTGATTGCCGTGTGTGTTTGTGTGTGTGCACAGACAAATAATCCCACAAACTCCTCCATTGCACAGAGGGTGGTGGGCCTTCGGTCGCACCTCTCCCTTGCTGAGGTTAAAATTCTCATATGTCGGGGACGTTGGGGTGGCGGGAGGATGAATCTTCAGACTTTTTGGGAGCAGGGGGAGACGGTGTGTTTCCAATTTGCTTCCCCTCTCTGTGCCCCATTAGCCATGCCCAAGGAAGCAGCTGGCAGAGCGGTATACCTCTTTGTGGGCTTGTCTTTACTTTCCCTGCCATGGTGCTGTTTCCTGGAGCCCATCAGAAGCTGCTTGCTCTGCTGAGCTTTCCCTCTGCCTGCCCCAGCTGCCGTGCTGAGATGGCGAAGCCGGTTGCCTCGTTAGCACCTCCCCAACCCAATCGGCAAGGTCAAGGGTCTCCTGTGTGTGGCAGGGCAGTGGGTCCGCCCCACTGTGCTGAACCGCAGGAGGGATGGCGCGTCATGCTCGTTTTACAGGCCGCTTCTGGGGCCTGAGAGAAAAGCGGGGTGGGGGAGTAAGAGAGGGGAGGGGTTAGGGCATCTCCTGACATGGTTTGATTACAGGGATGCTGCTGTACTGCACAACCATTTGGTCTGCCGCCTGAACTAGTCCCAAAACCCAGTCCTCTTCTGCCCCCTAAATCCTTGGTACCTGCATGGAATCAGTCAGCCAGAGCAGGACCAGCAAATAACCAGTAAAGCATTTCGAACGAGTGGGAGCCATCGAATCATGCCCACTGCTCGCCTAAGCAACGGCCAGATCCTATCAGTACTCCCCGAGTCCTTCCCAGTGGTCTAGATAAATGGCAGTTCCAGCTGGATGGAGGATTCTGTGTCGCTTCCAGCCCGAAGGTGCTATGCAGCGTTGCTGTGCATTGCTAGACCTCTGTCAAGTTCCACCCCAGAGCCAGCAGCACATCAGCTTCCTTTCTCTGAACCCCTGAGGGGGATGGAGACCTTGCCGGTGGCTTTTCAAGACGCAAGGCAGTACAGGCGGGGCCGGTGCTGGTTGTGGGCTCTGCATATTGCTGTGCTTTGTTCCCGACAGTATCTAACTGGGCGCTCGTGTCATTACAGGGGACCACCCCTACGAGTGCGAATTCTGCGGCAGCTGCTTCCGGGATGAGAGCACGTTGAAAGGCCACAAGCGCATCCACACTGGAGAGAAACCGTACGAGTGCAATGGCTGCGGCAAGAAGTTCAGCCTCAAGCACCAGCTGGAGACCCACTACAGGGTGCACACAGGTACCGTCCCTCCGCCACGCGTCTGCAAGGGCCTTAGCAGCGTGCCACTGAGCTGTCTCTGCAGCCGCACCACCGTGGACGCTGATCCCCGGGGCTGGTTCAGCCCTTGGAGGGGAGATCTCCATGGAACGGCGAGGGTCACGCCGGGGGGTTTGCTTGTGCCGGTATGAATAGCGGCCCACCAGTGGTGGGCACAGGCTGTGCGGCCCCTGAAAGCACCCAGCTCTCAGACGAGCTCTTTAACCATGGTGGTATTCTGCACAAGAATCGGGGCACCAATTCCTCTGTCCTGACAGAGTTCTGCACTGGTAATTACATGGCCTCCCTAAGCTCCTCCTGGAGTGTCTGTTATCTCCGCTCCCTGTCCGGCCCTGCCGTGCGCGCTGGGCCCCAACCCGGGAGAGTGATGCCTGGCTCTAGTTTATGAATCGCTTCAGGATCCTTGGAGGTACAAGGTGCTGGGGAAAGAGCTACTCTTTGCCTAGGCATTAGATAGCTGAAGGGCGTGAGAGCAGGATAAAGTTGGGACAAATGAAAATACACTGGAGACTTTCCGCTTTACTTTTACCTGATTGCTGCCTCTCCCATCTCCATCTCCCCGCACCCGGAGCCACAAAAGCTGTGCAAGGAGCCTGCAGGCATGGTGGGCAGACGGGGAAGGAATAGGCCAGGCTTCTTCACATACTGAAATGATTAGGACCTTTTAGTAACCATTTTCCTCCTCTCCCTCTGGAGGGATAATAGACAACTAAGCAGCGCTGCTCCCTCTTCCTGCTTTTACCATACTTAGGAGCTGTCTTGACCAAAATACCCACGCTGTCAAATGGCGCATGCCCACTTACCATCTGTCTTCTGCGTGGCAGGCTCAGAAAGAATTGAAGAGGGGCTGCAGTCCTTTCTCTTCCACTGCAGCATGCAGTGGCAGTGGCAGAGACAGTGGCTAGGGCATCTGCTCCACTCCCAACTCTTCCTCTGCTTTTCCCAGATCTCGCTCGAAGGATCCTGGGAGGATATTGGGGATGGTTTATCACAATGAAAGTGGCTTGCGCATATGAGCAGCGGGAGTTGGGGGACAAAAGTCCCGGGATCCCATTCCCTTTCCCACTTAAACGAGACATCTATTCCAATTCAGCACCTTAGAAATCCAGCCGTAGATTTATAGTGCCTCAGACTAAATGGGGGCTCTCTAGCCACTGGAGCATACAGGGAGGTACAACTGGAAGAGACCACCGCTTCGGCAGAGCCATCCTCTCTTCCCTTCCTACCCCCAGGCTGTGGATCTCCTGCCCTGTGCAGACATAGGGCAGCGAGAGATGCTAAGACTGGCTAAAATTAGGCCCCCATTACTAGGTCTCACAATGGCTCCAAGTGGGAGCCAAGCTACCCAAGCCCCTCCTTGGTGCATATTGCAGATAAGCCCAGTGCCCCAGTTCCTCGTGTAACTCCTTGCTACCCTGTCACTTTGGGGCAGTCCCAAGTCTGGCATGCACAACAGAGAAAACTCCTCCTTTGTGTTTGCATCTTGCATTATGGTAATACTTTTCAGTTAAATATTTCATTATTTCCCACATCCAGAGCTGCTTGGATCATCGGCCTTTGCTGTAGAAAGGCTGCTGCAGTTCCTTAGGAATCCTGGGTTGTTGATGGGGATAAGGACTCACTGAATGCGTCAGCATGTAACTATTGTAAATAGTGGATCAATATTTAGATCACTTTTGCTGTTCATTACTTCATTATTTGCTGTTCCAGTGCACAGAGTAAGTATCAATAGCAGGAAGGCCAGGCGGTTATTTACTGCATTGAAACAAGAACCTGAAATCTCAGCTCCAGCCTCGTGTATTATCAAAACGATGCACAGGTTTCTGCTGAGATTGAATATCCCAAAATGTGGGCAAATGAGCTGGTGCAGAGATCATTTTCCCTTCAGGGGGCCTAGCTTCCGGGGAACATTGGAGAACATAGCAGTTACCAGGCTTGTTCAGATCTGGGCCCATCTAGCCAGCATCCTCTCCCCAACAGTGCCCAGATCCAGCTGCCTCAGAGGAAGGTCCAAGATACACTGTAGTGATGGGATAACTTCCCCTGGGGGAAGTTTCCTCCTGACCCCTATTAATCAGAGCTGGGCTCATGCCCTGAAGCATGGAGGGGTTTTAGGTCTCCCAGAAATGTTGCTGTCTTTTTTTCTTTAAACTTTCAATATTGAAAATCTTCATAGTCTCATTTTTTTCCTCTGTAAAGCCCCGGTTTGTTTAGATGCTGCTCAGCTCTTGGGCTCCGTGATATCTTGTGGCAATGGGTTCCCCAGGCTAATAGTGCACTATTAATGTCCACCACACTCAGGCTGGTTTAAAAATATGCAGCAGAGACCACTACAAAATATATAGCAACTAGATCTTATGTAGCATTTTCCTTCCATCTGCCTCAAAGTGCTTCCTGGAGGAAATGAGCATCGTTATCCCCACTATACAGAAGGGGGCACTGGGACATGGAGAGGGGATAGTCCTGTAGCAGACCAAGGGAAGAGGTGGGAATTGAACCCTGCTCTCTAATGTCCTGTCCTCTAGGCCACACTGCCTCTATTGCCCTCTTATGCCTGGAAATCCCTTTTTCTTCCTTCCCCACATCCCAAGGCCATAATGAGGAAGGATGGCCAAGTGTTTAGGGCACTGGCCTGAAATATGGGAGACCCAGCTTCAGTTCTCTTGTTTTCAGTAGACTCCGTTTGTGACCTTGGGCAAGTTATTTAACCTCTCCGTGTTCAGCTCACTGCCTGCACAATGGGCCCTACCTCCTGGGGGTGCAGTGAGGATAAATACCTGGAAGACTGTGATGCGCCCAGATGCTGCAGTGATGGGCAGTTGTGTAAGTAGCACAGACAAGTCAGCATGGCCGCCGCCTGACCCTTCTTTTGTCTCTCTCCTCCTCTTGCCCCTGCAGGTGAAAAGCCTTTTGAATGCAAGCTGTGTCATCAGCGGTCCCGAGATTACTCTGCCATGATCAAACATCTCAGGACCCACAACGGCGCTTCCCCCTACCAGTGCACTATCTGCCTGGAGTACTGCCCCAGCCTCTCTGCCATGCAGAAACACATGAAGGGCCACAAGCCAGAGGAGATCCCCACCGACTGGAGGATAGAGAAGACCTATCTCTACCTTTGCTATGTTTAAGGGACATGAAGGGGGAAGATTTAAGTCATGAAGGACTGGGCAAAAAAAAAAAAAAAAAGCATCATCCATGGCCTTTTATTCTGTTACGAAAAGGATTCTCTGTTTTTGTTTCTGGCTTCTGAGGTGTTTGTACGAGGGAGGGGGAATAATTCCCTTCTGATTTTTGTGGTTTCTGTGCAGTCGATGAGAAAACGCATCAGAATCGAGCTATAGCCAAATCCCTGCTCACGTTTTGTGACTACGCGCATCGAGGGCTTTGGAAGGAGCAGGTGAAATGTCACTGTGTAGGAGGGGAAGGATCAGGCTGCCGCAAGCTTGGGGGGTGGGGTCTGAGATTTTGGGGAGGTTTTCCTTTCCCAAATCTGAATTTTTTTGTCCCATTTTTTTGCCAAATCGGTTTAATTGACTCAGGCCTCATTGACATTTAAAAAATGAGATCAGCCTAGAGACATCACTTAGGGCTGTGAGAAATTTTGCTGTAGTTAGGTCGACCCAGCCCCTGGTGTGGATGTGGCTAGGTCAACCAAATTCTTCCATCAAACTAGCTACCACCTCTCGCAGAGATGGATGAAGTCAAGGGACAGAAAAACCCCTTCGGTCAACATACCACTGTAGCTGTGCCATGATAGTGGTAGCGTCAGCGTGCCCTCAGTCACCAGCTTTATTCAGCTGCCCCTTGGGAAACTTCAACATCTCCCTCAGAGGATCCTCCCCAAATTAGATCAGACGTCCCTGTTCGGGGTGCCTAGAAACACGTTATAACTGGGGCAGATAATGTGCAGCTGTGGAGGTTTGTTAGTCGTGCTAATGATGCAGTGGTTCACATTGCAGTCAAGCGCCCCTGTCGGTGTCTGCACTCAGGCAGTCAGCATCACTAGTGAGTCTGGCACGTCTTGGCCTGGCTGTGTGGGGCGTAAATAGGGGTGCAACCAAATTGCTGTCAGGAGAGGGTGCAGGGGGAAGACCCCTTTGCAGTAAGGCCCCTGTCCCGGCTGGAGAAGGTGGCAGGCACAGCATGGCTCAGCTTGGCGCATGACTCCCGGAGAGCGAAGCCAGCAGCCGACAGGTTTGTGGGGCTGCAGCCAAGGGAGGAAGCAATAGGATGTGCCAAGCTTGCCCCCAGGTATCTCCCCTAGCACGGGGGTTGGGCAGAGACCATGCAGCACCATAGGCTCCCAGTGCCCCCATTCCTCGTGAAAAGCCTTGGCATCCAGGCTGGAGCCCCTCAGCTCGGGAAAGTGCTGGTGTCTCACCTCCCAGCCAGCAGCACCCAGAGTCTGGCAGGAACTCCCCCATTGAGTGCAAATGTAGGCCCCCCCACCCATTACCTCCTGTGTGGGTGGAAGACCCTGGTTTCAGGACCCCTCGTGCTGCTGTCTCTAGCATGGACTCTGTTCAGATCTGGATGGGGCAGGGAGCTTGGCGCCCTGTCTCCCCGGCCCATGTTGCACCCCTTGGGCGTAATTAAATTAAACCCAAACCTCGCAACAAGTTTTTCCCTGTGTTCCTGGGCTGCTGTATTTCAGATGGCAGATAGTTTCTTGAAAACATTTTCAGTTTACTAATAATATCTGGGGGGGGAAAATGCTTTGGAGAAAATGAATTTGAATCAAAATTTAATTTGAAGGGAATGATTTCAAAAACTATAGTATGGAAACTAAGTGAGCTTCGAACGGCTTATGTGCCCATTAATGCAGGGTGTCAAGAGCATGCTGGTGAGTTAGACTGGGATACAATTATGCTGCTGCATAGGACAGGTGCGGTGACTTCTGAGCCCGGGATGGAGGATGTATTTGGACTCTCCCCTCCCCCCCATCACACTCCTCAATTAGCAAAGTTCTTATGTTACCACTTAGAACGATATGAAACTAACAGCTGCTGAGGCTCTCTTTCCTGCACAGAAAGCTGCACTGGATGTTTTGATCCATGGTCACTACTCGTCTTACAAACGAGTGTGTGTGGTGCTGATGGTTGTCCTGCTATAATAAACGCTACTTCGATATTTTGGCCGAAGCCAGTCTGTTCAAGAGCTTAGAACTTGGCTGTAAAAATTGCCTCTAGGCTGCGACCCTCTCTCCTGACCAAAGACCTTTCTATGCATCTTTTTTTTTCTTTTTTTTTTTCTTCTTTTTTGAGGGGAGGGAATCAGAACCAGATCAAAAGGGCAAAAACTTCCAGCCTGTTTGTCAAATCCCAGTGGTTGGACAAGTGTGTCTGCAGATGAGGGAGTCACAGTTCACGATGCTCTTAAACTGCCCCCTGGTGCCTGGGTATTGCCAGGGGTCTGAAGGAATGATGCGTGAGTTTGTACTCCCTCCTGCAAACAGACACACGCAACGTATCCCCATGGCTTGCAATGCATAGCAATGATCCAGGCTGGTTAAGTGTGAGCTTGTCCATTTGACCTAAAAACCTAGTCAGAGTTTTGAGGAGTGAGAAATAATTCACAAGTTTGAGTGTTTAGCTTTTGTATGCCTCATGCTTCTCAGTAGCTCACTTCTGTGTCTCAGCTTATGCCATGCCTTGCAATTCAACGGTGTTCTTCTTTTTAAAGCAAGAACCCTTCAGAAATCATCCCTTGTCTGGCTGCAAGAGCTTTGCTCTGAATGGCGAGATGCGTGGTTATTTTTCATGTTGCGAAACAGGAACATACCAATTAATTTTTTTGCCCAGCCCTCCGTCCAGGAAGCTATGAAGGAGTGAATGGTAAAAGACGGCTTTTCTTTGTGTTTTGCTTTGAGGGTTTTGTTGTTGTTGTTTTTTAATTTTGGATATTTCTGTGGTTAGCACATTTTACTTGAAATTACCTCGTTTTTTCGTGACCTCATGAGCTTTTATTGTTGGGTTGGAGGTTTTTTGTTTTTTAAAAATGAATAGGTTGTTTAAAAGGCCATGCCGCAGATCAGAGACGTGCGCTGTAAGAATCGCATGCGTGGTAAGAGTGCAAAAGTGCCCCGGCAGCCACAAAAGTAATTTTATGGTGGTTTTTGTCAGCCTCTCTTTGTGCGTTATCATTACCAAAATTGGTATTTTTTTAACGGCCTGCCTTGAAAGAGCTGGGGTCGTTGATTCTGAAAGCTACCTCTTATGTTTGGTTTTTGTTTTTATTTTGCAGTTATGAAAGCACATTTTGCAATATTTGTGTTCGCTTTGTGATGTCACTTCAATTTTCATCTCATGCTTTACTTGCAATTGTATATTATTTTGTAATTTAGCTGCATTTATATTAAACAAAAAAAAAAGTTAGGGAAGCATTTTGTAGATGGAAGTAAAGGGAAAAAATGAGGGGTGTTACACTGATGTTCCCACCCTACCCCCAGCCTTGTCTCAACTGTCGGGAAAAATTTGAAGGCCTTAAAACTGGGGAAAATAACTTCATGTGACAGTGGAGCAGGGTAACTTACAGTTTAGAGAAGATTTAGTGCTTTGAAAAGGAAAGAGTTAAACTTGAATATGTGAATAGAACAGTAGAGTCTTGTTTATAATGTGAAAAATGTGAGTATAAATCACTTAGGGCAGAACTTGGATAAATAAATATGCACCAACGCGTCAATTTTGCATTAGCCAGCGATGGCCATGAGATAATCTCAGTCTCAAAACTAAAGCTGATGTAAAAAATGTTTAAGGTATTCCACAAAATGAGCCCACTCTTTACATCCACCCCCTCCCCCATTCACCAGGCTGAAAGGGTTGGACTGATATTTACAAAGTGTGATATTTTTGTAATATTTGTTAGTCCCTGTGTCAGTTTCCACAGGACCTTGCCCTTCCTTTTGTAATGTGAACAGGAATTGTGTGCGCGTGCGTGTGTGCGTGTGTGTATGCGTATGCTTTTTGTGCGTGTGGTTGTGTATTCAATCATGCAGTATTGTTGTGACCCAGTGTTGCAGCCTTAGATGGTACTAAATCAAAAGATTGCCCTTTCAAAATCACATGCCGGAAATGTATGCAAACCTGTGCATCAGATGCAGATTTCCTACGTCTGCTAACATAGGTTTGGGGTGCAGTGGGGGGGACAGGCAAAACTGTAGATATTAGTGAGTTAACGATTTGTGTTACTGTGCGGAGTTATGCTACTCGGGGGCAACAATCGTTTGTGTTTACTGTTCACTGCAGAGAAGCAAATTCTTCCTCAGCCTGCCAAATCTAAAAGATATTATTTGTTGTTTAATGTTAGAGGATTTGTGGAGGCAGTTCTGATGTGGCAGCTGCAGAACACAAACATGCAGAAGCAGACAGGGTTACTGACTTCACGTGGGGCCCAGGCGAACACATATAGGTCTGGGATTTAGGGGGAATCTCTCTGCCTTCTTCCTCCCTCTGTTCGAGAGCACAATCTTATGGGGCAAGGGGAAGTATTGTGTGCAATTTTATCTCCAAAGCAGCCTCACTTCTTTCTCTGTCAATAATTTCCACTTTAGATAGTCAGTTGCCATGCTGTGCACTGCCTATCACAGTATATAGTACTCTTTATGAGCTAGAATTGTAACTGCCTTATACAGTCCTATCAAAACTTCTCCAGATGCAAAGCAGGAAGCTGGCTATTTGCACACACCTTACTCTGTACGCATCATCCATTTTGAACGTACACCTGGCTGTCTATAGTATTGTTTTGGGTATGAAATTAGTGTTGTCTCTCAATTCACAGCATTAAGATCCCTTATGTACATTATATGTATATCTATGTTATATGTATATGTGTGCGTGCACACACACATATGATTGATAATATCTTTGCTGCTTTGTGTGGGGAAGGGGAAGCAAGACCGGTGCTGATTTAGTACCATCCAGGATGTAACTCTGGAGAATGGCTTGATTAATCTTTGTGCCTGAAAACAGTTTTTTCCACATTTTAAAAGAAAAAAATTGCTGCGATTTCTCACAAGTATATGGTACCTTTTTGCAGTAAATTTGGTACTGCTGGTAGGGGGGATGTCATGGTCCATGGAGCAAACAATTCACTTTCCAACATGATTTATTTTCCATTGGAAGATCCATCCCTCCACCCCCATCTTAGGTGTTGGCAGATTTTGGCTTCACCACCTAGGCACTGTGTAAAACTGAAGTTTGTTTCCTTCCAGACCCAAAACCTCTCAAATCAGATCACAGGAATGGTTTAAATCAAAGACAACAACTTTGAGTGAAAACTCGTCAGACAAGACGAGAACGTGTTTATTTTTCACTCCGCTTGCATCTCCTCATTCTCCACTCATCCCCGCCCCATGGGACATCTGCTTCTGTGGCTGTCATTGCAAGGCTGCTTGAACCCATAGGGCAGGAAAGAGGGTTGGGAAAAAGACAGCAAATTCATGTCTGACATACAGCTAAGAAATAGCATTCCAATGAATGTGGCTGATGAGAAGTCTCTGGTCCCATGACATCCTTCTGCACCGAGTACCAACCTTTTGGTGTGCATCATAGTATTTGTTTCGCATAGTGTTATGTATGCATGATCTTTTAAGGCTAAGAAGCCATGGTAAAGCTCCATGACGTCTATCCATATATATATACTTATATATATGTATATTATAGCACTGAGGACCAACTGCCCTGCTGGACCAAGCAAACGAAGGCTTGTTTTCATTGCTTGTCTTTTATGTCGTGACAGCACAAGTGCCAGTCTGATTGCTCTGTATTAAAAATAGTGTTTTTAATTAATTGATGTTATAGTTCTGTCTACCTCAGCACCTCCTGTTAGCCTAATTTTAGAAGGTGCCCAATTTTTTGTTTGTTTTTTTTTCAGATTATTGGTTACTATTTTTTGTACAAATCTGTTTTTCTCGTTCTGTTCATTTCTGTTGCAGCACTGCTTGCGAGTCCTATCCATTCTCTAGCCACAGATGCAGTTAGCTAAACATTTAAAAAGGAAAAAAAAAATCCCAAATTGTGATGTCTCCTAGTTGCAGCTCTCCGCATCTGCCTTCGTTCTGTGTAGATTCAGATGCATTTCTTTGTAAAACTTCAGTGTTTCTGACAGAGGAAAAAAAAAAGAAAAAAAATGAATTTACTGCTGCAGGTTTTTTTTCTCTCCATGTGTCACTAAGTGAAGTTCGTGCCTTCTATAGCAAAGAGAATATTTTTTACATCCTACTAACAGTAGATTTTTTTGTAGTGAACATTTTTTGTATTTTTATTTATAAGTCTCATAAGAAAAATAGCAATGTTCAGTTGTATACCTTGAATCTGCAGTTAGAAAAAATAATAAAGTTAATTCAGTCGTCTCTGCTTGCTGCCTCTTTCTGTTCTTTGCTCAGACATTTCTTGGGCTGGGAAGAGGAGAAATCCATCGAATGAACTAAAACCTTACCTGATCTCCGTTGAACAGGACTGAAATAAGGGACAGAATTGGAAGGCTGGTGTTATTTCCATACAAATGGCCTTCACCTTCCAGAGCGCGCTGGAGAGAGTTTTGCTTTTTCTTTATACCAGCAGATGTCAGCCTCAAAAAGAGCTGAAGTTGGCAGCTGGAACTACTGCTGGCTCCCATTTCAACAGGCTCTACGGCTGCTTAAAAAACAAGGATGGTTTGCAGTTCCCCTGCGTGTTTGGTTGGTCAGGATTAGGCGCTGCCTTAAACAGCTGAGAGAGTCTGTGAGTGACCTAAACCGCTCTTCCCTGACTCGAATGTTTCGGATAGAATCCTCACTGGGAGTCATTTCAAGACAGCCCAATCAGAGCAATAATAAAGTCTTAAGATCTCACCTTTCCTCACCAACGTGTTCTCTGCACTCCCATGCGCAGGGCAACTTGTGATTTGTTCCTTCCATTTTGTGGGTGGAAAAACTGAGCTTTTCCACGCAACATAAGGCCAAGATTTTCCAGAGCTGCTAATGATTTGGGGAGTCTCCATGTTGTTGTTTTTTCCTTTGGCTGCCCAATTTGAGACGCTTAAAAAGTTGCTGATTTGCACCATGTTCTGAGCGCTTGCCCTTGTGTTTAAAGTTGGGCACTATAAATTAATAGTCTCTGTTGGAAGCATTGGCCCAAATGATTTGCCCAAGGCCATGAAAGAAGCTGGGATTAGAGTCCAGTAGCACGTCTGTCTCTGTTACAGACAGCAATGGAGCCTGAGTTCTAGAGCTACTGCTTCTGAAGGACCACGGTTCAGCTGCTGGTGTGTCAGCCAAATGGGCAGCCATCACAGATGCTTATCCCCCTGGCTGTGGCCAGCGTGGACCACAGCTGGAGATAAGATTGCTCACCACAGAGGGTGCTGCTTTTCAGACAATAGGGAAATGGGCTACCCTGACCACACATCCAGGTCAGAACATGAGACTCAAATGGGGATCGAAATCACAATGGATTTATCTGAAAGTAACACGCAGGTGGCAGGTTATTCACTGATTAAAAACCCCTGCTCCCTCCCTGGAGGGTTACGTTAGAACGGCCATTAAAATTGGAGCCCTGCTGTGTTCATTGCACGGCACACCGGCCCCTAGCAACGCATTGAAACAATAGCGGGCTTCTGTTCTAATGTTGTTACCATCCCTTAGCATGTATCGTGAGCCGCTAGGAGCCTCCACCAACTCCAGCCTCCGCTGGGCCAGGCATTGCCCAAACACATAGTCATTGATGGCCTCTGCTCCAAGGAGCTCACAACCTAAACCTCGACTTCCCTCTACTTTTTCTCCGTATCAGCGTTCCACGGGGCGTGAGAGCTGCTGGGCGAGTACTGACCTGTCTCCTAGGTGGAAGGCAGGCTACACGGCAGGAAATGTTGGCGCGGGGAGAACAAGATGCCCCTAAACTTCCCCAGGGTGTGAAATGCCAGCCGAAGGTGAAGAATCACTTTTTTCAAAGATTCTTTTGTCATCTGGCCCCTGGTTGGCCAGGCTTGTACGGGGAGTGCCGGTGTCCTGGTTCCACAAGCTGGAATTGCTGCCGCTCGCTGGGGTGGAGGCGTCCCTTGGGACGGTCATTGGCATTTCGTTGCCTCCAATGCCGTGGCTCCTCCGTGGTCTCTCTCATGCTGGAAGTTGGGCAAAGTGAACTTGTTCATCTTTCTTAAAGGGCTAGCTTGTGCTTATGGGGCCGGCGGAGGAGAGTGGCTTTCTTTAGCAGACTCCCAGCCCTTGCTCCGCTTTCCCTGCTGCCCTTTCACAATGTGCCAAGTGTGTGTCTCAATCATGCACCCCGCCTGAGCAGGCCTCTTCTAAGCTTTCTCTTGACAGATGGGAGGGCAGTGAGATTTCCAGCTTTAAAACCACATTTAATAGCAGTTTTTGCTAAATGACATCAAAGCAAAGGCTTAGGTGCTCCGGGTGGGTCATGTGCCCCACGGATATGGGTGAGAAGAGGTGAGTGAATAGCGACCGCACTGAATAGGCTTTGTGTGACAGTGAAGGCTTCCCATCCTTATGTGCTCTTTGACCCAGATATGATCTCATGGATAAAAAGGGGCCCTGACAGCGTGAGCATGAAAAAGCTTTGTGCCCTTCATTAAATCCCTCCCACCCATATTTATACAGCCGCAGTGGCCAAGCAGCCAGCGGCTGTACGCAGCTCGGGCTGGGGAAGGGAATGCATTGCAACGTGCAATGAGAGAGCTTGACCAGCGTCAGGAACACGCTCCCCGAATGAGTGGGAGCACGCAAGGAGAGATTCCGGCCCCCTTTGCAAAGGGGGGTGCTAAGCCAAGTACCCTCTCCTTCGCAACAGCAACTCAGAACAGGGCTCAAAAAGAACTAGATAAATTCATAGAGGGTAAGTCCATCGACGGCTATTAGCCAGATGGGCAGGGATTGCTGTTTGCCAGAGGCTGAGAACGGCCAACAGGATGGATCACTTGATTATTGTCTGTTCTGTTCATTCCCTCTGAAGCACCTGGCATTGGCCACTGTTGGCAGAAAGGACATTGGGTTAGATGGACCATTGATCTGGCCGTTCTTATGCCGTGTTTGATGGAGCAAGCCCCCAGGAAAAAAGTGAGCCAGGCTCACTTTCAGTTTACTTTTGCTTCCTGGAGAGCATGCATGAGTCCCTGTGTACAAAACAAAGCTGGCCTGTCGTGCTGAAAGCTGGCAGCAGATTTAAAAAGAAATAACTGCTCATGCCATAGCTCTAGGGAAGAACAAGATGCTGCTGCGTAGTGTCAGTGGGCCAAACAGTAGCCAAATGAAAGCTGTGTCTCCGATAGGCTGTAACAGAAACTTTTATATTGGAAAGGATGGGTCTATGGACCCAAGAATAAACACCAGGGGGTGGAATGGGTTCTTTGGTGCACATATAATGTGCATTGATTCCTTTACTCGAGTTCCCCTACGCTCTAAGCAAGCAGTGTTGGGAACCCATGGAAAAATCAAGAGATGGGTTAAAAATGTCACAATTTTTAACCCAAGTAATAAATGCTGTGCTCTGTTTGCCTTCTGGGTTTTGCACCTTTGGAGTCCCCTTTTCTCTGCACCATGAAGTCTATAAACCTACATTTTTAAAGGAAAGATGTCTCTTACATAATCCCAGGACTCCAAGAGTTGAGACTTTAAGAAAAACACTAAACAGTGCAAGATACAAATAAACAGAAAGAGCCGAATTCTGCTTTACTCTGAAGTTCCTTTACAGCACTCCAGCAGAGTAAAGAGGTCTTAAACTGTGGGAAATTACAGTAATGCCAGCAAGACTTTACACTGCCAGAGTGCTGTAAAGGGTCTTGGGTGTGAAGGAATATTGGGCTCCAAATACTCGATTGCGAGGGCATTTTGTTTCCTTTTAAGTTAGACACACTGGGGCTTTGCACCTCTAGACAGCATCTTAGCCAGCGATCTAAAGTGCTTGACCACATTGGTTGCTGCTATCCGTCACTTCACATAACAGGGAAACTGAGGCAAGAAGAGGCCAATGATTTTGAGTGCTTTAGTTTTTGGAATGCCAAACCCAATGCACTTTAGGGCTGAGTTCTCAGCTCTGCTGAGCACCCAGAGCTACCTTTTGCTTTGATTGGCCTGGTGGGTGCTCGGAGGCTCTGAATTTCAGGTTGCTGAGGCAGAGCCCCAGAATGGGGAGCTCCCCTGAAGTCAGACTTTGGAACATCTCCATCTAGATGCCTTGCCCGAGGTTGCCTGGCAGAGCTGGGAACAGATCCCTTAGCCTCAACGATGGCTCTAACCACTTTACCTTTTTCTTCCCATCAGCATGACCCTCTGGGAGCAGGGAAAAGTCTGCCCTCACCCAGACAGACAAGAGTTAAGCAAACACAAAGGCAGGCTAAAGAGGGGAATTCCGTCAAGAATCCCACAATTGGGCATTAACCCCAGCACCAGGTCAGTTTTTAGAAAAGCTCTACCCCCCACCCAGTTTGGCCCCCTCTATGCAAATGGGGAGTAAATTGCACCCACCTGGCTTCCATCCAGCAGGATGATCAGGACCTCAGGAATCTGGTATCAGAATGAAGCAATTCCTGGCACTTCAGAAGAGCGAGCGTAGTCGCAAGAAAACGGGCAGCACAAGGAGGAGCCTGTCAGGCCCTGCAGGAGATGGAGGTGAGCAATGAGTTGGCGGTAAAGGGAATGAAATTTTGAGGAGCCTGTTACAGGAAAGCACGGTGGGGCAGAGAAAGCGGAAGGTGGGGGGAGTGGTGGGAGGGACGGTCTGCTTTTCTGTTCTTTATGCATGCACGCACCCACGCCTGTCTGTCCTCTTGGAGTGTGTCTGTCCTGCAAGTGTGTGTGTGTGTGTGTGTGTGTGTCTGGCCTGGGGCTGGGGAGCATGCACAACTCCCTGTCCTCTGTGTGTATACGTCCATGCGTGTGCACGCGTGCTCGTATGCCTGCACAGGCCGCGGATCTCAGCCGCCTTAGCTGGCTCTTCTAAATGTGTTCTGGGCTCACCAGGGAGCTGAGCAAGTTTGCTTCAATGAAAGTGAACTCGTTCATTTAAACCTGACTATAGAGTACTCTGCCCCCCTGCTGTGTTAATTATCCTGTAGCTCTAAACTGATTGCTGTACACTAAGCTTAAACCCTCCTTTATTTATTTACTGACTACATTAACAGCAAAGCCTGCGCTCCTTTTATCTAGCTGCAAACTGTATCGCATGCTGCACTCAGGCTCTTCTTTAGCTGCTCGACACAATCCCATCATGGGGTGAGGCAGGGGCTGTAATTAATATATTTTCTCTCTGCTTTTTTCCTCCCTCTCCCTCCCTCCCCTCCAGCGCAAGGCCCTGGAAAGTGGAAGCAGCTTGGCAAGGCAGCTTGGAGCACTGGGTTAAAAAGCCCCCCTGCTCATGTGGGTTTGGGGGACTTGGGGGTCTCCACACTGCTCCCTCTGGTTTCTGCATATGGGCCTCAGTGTCCCCAGGTGCAAATTACCCCTTCCTATTTCTGGTTCCGTGTGCTAAACCCTAGCTTAACAATTGAGACAGTGTTGCTAAGAAGGAAGCTGCCGCTTGGGCAATTGGCGCTAAGCTCTCCCAGCAGAGGGAGCAGCTGCCCGAGCTGCCATCGCCTTTGCACGGCCTGGTGCGATGCACGAGCCCACGCGCCATACCTTTGCCGGGGTTGCCGCGCCAGTCCATGGAGTTACATAAAATCAAAATGCAGTTAAATGTTAATTACAGGGAAGCCCCAGTGCAATTAGTGTCACTTAATGTAAAGTGGTGTTTATATTTTAAATTATTGATGAAATACACAGTCGTCCTGCTGCGCTCCAGCAAAGCACGCTGCGTTCCAGAGCCCCGCATCGCTGGAAACCAGGCAAGGGGCATCCTGCCCCAAATTCCACTCCTGGGCAGCCCGAAGCGCCCTCTATGAATTTGGTCTTCCAAAGTGGCTCCATTCTTCCTACTCTTCTCCCTGCCATCTTGCGCGTGTCCGTTCCTGCAGTTAAGCGGGTTGGTGCAAGAGCTTTTTCCTTTGCATCTTCCACAGCAGCCTCCTGGTGTCCCCTCACCTCATGTTCTCTTTGCCGTTGGCCTGTGCCTCTTAACGTCTTCCATCCTCTGCTTGTCGTCGTGTTTTGGTCTTTGTGCAGAAGGGTCTGAGGATGCAGCGCGTGCAAGGGGCTGCGCGAAGCATGGCAGCTTGGCCTCTGCCCGGGAGGCCTGCACTCAGCACCTTTTGGAATCAGGCTGGTGGTGTGACGACTAGGATTTCCCAAGAGCCTAGTGATTCGGGGAGGTCAGCAATGGGGCACCTTAAGGGAAAATCAGGGCCCTGAGTCACGTGCCTAGAATCACTGGTTGTCCTCGAAAAATCTCAGCCTAAGGCCTTGAGCCCAAGCTTTGGAGGTGGCTAAATATGACCAAGTCGCACAATGAGTCAGTGGCAAAGACCCCGTGAGTCTCGACCCAGTCCTGTGCTCTAATGTTGCTTCCCTGTAGGTGCCAGTGGCCAGGAAAGGAAACAGGTACCTTTCTGGGAATCGTGGGCGAGAAGAGCTCTCCCCTGACACTATTGGACTTTGGGCCTTGCAAGGGCAAAGAGTCTCTAAGCATGTTAGTGCCATCCTTAGGTCCCCCCACGGACATCTCGCTGGACAGAGAGGGTGGGTCCCATCCCGGGTCCTGCAGTCAGGCACCCCAACTTCACCCTGGTTTCTCAGGGAAAGCGTCCACCTTCCTCACTGGGGCTTTTGCCTGAACAAAGACCAAGCCATTGGGCTCGATTCCAGCACGAGCAAACGGATGGGCAGGCTTGTTCCCAGCGAGCCTCGCTCCCTGGGCTTTAACCCCTGGTTTCTTCTATGTTAAATCCTAGCTGCGGCCTTCCCTCTCAAGTCTCCTTAATTCCATACACACCCCCAGTACCATAATCCACAAGGATCCCACACACAATGGCTATAAAACCCTTTGGGCTCTTTTGCCTATTAGTGAAGGACCTGGGGACAGAAGCCCGACTGCCTTGTGCTGGAAGGAATGTGGACTATTTATACGCCTCCTGGAGTGTCCCACATTCCTCCCGAAGACCACCCAGCTCTCAGGACAGGCAGGGGCGCTGAGGGAGGGGGCCCCAGCTGGCTTAAACACCCAGGTCCTGGCCAGCACGGTGCCTGCTGCCGGGAGCACGCTGGGGTGAAGGGTCAGGGTGCAAAGCAACTCCACGGTGCGTACCACGCTGGACCCGTCTGTGCTGCTCCGGCCTCTCTGGGGCTGGGCTGAGCGGGCTATTGGTGGGGGAGCCCTGTGGGAGCAGAGCTGCCCAAGCAGGTGTGTTTGTTACTGTGGGGTCTCCTGGCCGGCTACACAAGCTGGTTTGTCGTTGTGGGGTTGCCACGAGGGTGACGCGAGCGCGTCGGTTTGTCGTTGCGGTGTCTCCCTCGCGAGCGGCACGGGCTGGTCCGGGTTTTGCCCCCGGTGCTGTAACACCTAGCTCTAGCACCAGCAGGCACCACCCCAGCCCAGAGTGTTTCTCCTTTTAGGATTCCACGTGCCAGGCTCCCGTCCCGCTCCAGGGAAACGCTGGGCTCCACTGCCACCGTGTGGAGAAAGGCAAGCAATGGTGCGGAAACACCGTCTGGGGCTGATGGTAAGCCTGGCCGCTGGCGCGTGCCCAGCGGAAGCGAGCAGGCCTGGGAGTAGGTGTTTAGCACCAACTGACCCAGTGCTCCATGAACGTTCCCCGTTGCCTGCGGTTGGCTGTACAGTTTAGTGCCAGCTGCCCTGGAGGCTGAGCCGTTAAGTTCAGACTGTGGCATCCAGAGAAATCCATTTGTTTCCCACCTTCCCTCGGGCTCAGCCTTGCGGCACAGAGCGGGGGGCTGTGAAATGCGCTGGGCTCCTTTGGGGTGGCGGGAAGGGGGGGGCGTTTCAAAAAGGAAGCCATAGGGGGTGAGAGGGAGGGAGATTTTTGCCTCTGCTCTGGGCACGGGTGCTTCTTTCAATTGCAACTTTGGGTGCCGGTGGCCATGGCATCGTTGCTACCGGAGGAGCTGAGAGGCTGGTGTGAGAGAGGGATCCGTGCGGACCGGAAGCTTGAGGGGAAGGCACAGGCTCGCTGCATGGATGCCTCCCCCCACCTGTGTCCCACATGCAAGTCAACAGATCCTTGATGTCCAACAATGGCAAAGAGTGATGAATGATCTAACCAAACCAGCCAGAACCCTTACCCTGGTCCATAGCCAGGAGGTGGGCAGCAGCCATTGAGACTAGCCTGGCTCAGGTTCCTGGCCAGGTCAGAAACAAAACAGAAGGGAATCCGGGAGATCTGGGAAGCCCTGCGTATCTGGATGGGTGCCCAACTTCTCTGCATCCTGGGATCTCCCTGGGCCCATCAGTCTCTGGCTAAAAATGGATCCACCAACAGGAGGGAGGTAAGGCATGATGAAGTCCTCCCCCCTCATTAAATGATAATCGGACAACAAACGCTCCCCCCCTCCTTTCCAGTCCCATCTAGCAGCATGTGGGGTGGCACTTCAGCTGCGAAGCTTGGCTGGGGGAAAAGCCTGGCTCCTAAGAGGCCGGCAGATTCTTCGCGTCCCTGCTTTGCAGCAGGGACATGGAAAGCCCACCTTGCCAAGTGCAAGTTTGAGCTGGGGCTGGTCCCACCTCATCCATACACTAGAGGCATCAGGTGCTGAAGTCGTCCACTTAGGGCCCAGACTTGACACTGACTCCACATGCTGGTGAGGGTGCAGCAGTCTGTACAATGGCTCTGGACAGAAGGGGTGATCTAGATAGTGCACTGCTTTAGCCCCAGTGGGATCTGGAATGGCCACTCAGATTTCTGGGTTCCAGAGAGGCAGCCGTGTTAGCCTGTTTTTAGCAAAACAGCAAGAGTCCTGTGGCACCTTAAAGACTAACAAATTTATTTGGGCATAAGCTTTCGTGGGCAGGAACCCACTTTGTTGGATGCATGATGTGGAAACTTCAGTTTGAAACTTCCGATTTATGGCTGAATGAGCCCTAACCAGAGATCATTAAAATCCCAGCCAGTCAGAAATCAGTTCAACTTTCCAAAATGCCCTTCGACGGCTGTCTGGGATAGGTTGACGCAAAAACAGGTGTGCCAAATGGAACGCCCAGTCCCAGAGAACGCGGTGCTAAGACATTGCAGCTTACGTGAGGTTGGTCTGGGCTCAGATCTTCAGCATCAGCCTCTGGGAGCTGCTTCTGCAGGAAGCTTTTTCCTATAGATGTTTTGGGCAAGTTAGACAATTGTTCCCTGGAATTGGGCAGTGGTTAAATTAAATTGGGCTCAATGAGCCACTGGTTCTCTGCTGCACCAGCCCCCCCTCGGAGAGAGGAGATGAAATCCTTCTGAGCATTTGGCCTAACAGAAAGGAAGTTGTTATAATAGGGACGTTGTCATAGGATCAAGGCTTTGTCTGCGCATTCACGGAGCAGCTGGGAGCTATTATTCTGTGACAATGTTCTGTTCCATCAACATTATGTCCTCATTAAACCTTTATTAGTAGATTAGATTCAGATTTATTGATTTTTGAGAGGAAAATCCAGGCACGCGATCTCAAGGCGACGTCTCTAACTTTCCCTGCGTGCTGAACTTTTCCGAACTATCTAGAAGGGAAAAGCTTGACCTTGGGGAAAAAAACACCAGAGCCCCCTTGCCCAGGCTTGGTGCCCAATGTTCCATGTGGGGCGTGGCCTGGGAGCAGATATGTGTTGATCACGTAACAGTTTGGCAGTATTTCAATAATACTTAACCCTTGTATTGAGGGGGACATCACCTTGTAGTGGCTGGGGCACTGAAGTGGGACTCTAATGGCCACACTGCCGCTAATGGGGTGGTGTAACACAAATAACAATATGTAACCTAAGGAGGAAAGATCAGCGATGCTCTCTCCATACAGATGGGGAGACAGAGGCGAGAGGTGACTTGTTCAAGGTCACAAAGCGGTTGATAGCGGAGCCTATCTACCGAACCAACCTGTAAAGCGGTATGGCTCCAGTCAGAGCGGTTCCTAGAGGAGAGGAAGTGGCCACAATAGTCCCGATGGAGGAACAGGAGGGGGAGAGATTGTGGGGGAGGAAAGTCAGTAGTGGGGAGGGGGTGAGAACAAAGGGGCAGATTGGAGGTTAAGTAGATGGAGCTTGGCATTGGGGGCTCATGTCAGAGCTTGTTGACCTTTCCTTTGAGGAAGCATAACGAGATCTTGCGTGTGTGGGTGGGGAGGCTGTTATTCGTAGCTGTGCGTACATAGCTCCTTGCACTGGGGGCACCGAGTCCCATCCGCATTGACAGGGACTCTTGTTGCCCTGGGACCGTGGGCTGGGGTCACCTTCGGGCTAGTCTGACTTGACAGCCCTAGCGCTGCTGGGGGTTCTGGGGTAAGGAGGGTGGTCCCTGGGCCATGGGGGGCCCGTTGGTGAGTGTCCCCGTGCTGGCATTTGTTGGATCGTTACAGAACACAGGCTTGAACGTGTGCTACTTGGGAACAAACACACCAGAGGGCACAGCCTAATACTGCTGTCTCTAGTCCCCGAGCCTGCCCTGCTGTGGTATTTTTTAGCTAGCTAGATTGAGCCCTGTTGGCACAGCTGCACCTCCCCAGGCTGGGAGGCACCTCCCCAGGCTAGCTTCTGAGGTCAGTTCAGTCCCCATGGCTCACTCGGACGCTGGCCTTTCTGCTGAGCTACTGGGGTGGGGGCAGCTGGTGCCGTTCGGAAGGGTGGATCGTACGGCATGGACACCTGCCTGTTAGACACCAGGCTTGGGCTGGGTCTGGAGATGAGGCACCCCGAACACAGGCCAGCCTGGAGACTTTTGGCTTGTGAATCTGTCTGCCTCAGGCAGCTGAGCGGATCCTTCCCTAAGTAACCGATTACCAGGCGGGATTACATCGTAAAGCTGTAATCCTGCCCGTGATATCATTGCTCCTTGGCACCAGCCTCTAGGCAGCTCTGTTTGCTCAGCCCTCTTGTCCCAGGGCCGGAGTGATGGCAGCGCACGGCTGCTGCCTCCGTGCATGGCCCTCCCGTGTGATGCTCGTAAGGTGGGGCCAGGTTCTGGCGGAGCCTTGCTGCTTTAAGAGCTTGAGCCGAGCATGGAGAGCTTGTGGTTTGTGTTGGTGCAGGTGTGAGGTGTGTGGCTTGGATCTGAATAGTCAACTCTCTGCAGTGGGGTTGGCACCCTCCAGGATCTCTGAGGCCATGCAGAACTAATGGGATTCCCCCATTTTCTTTTTTTTTTTCCTTACCCTCATGTTCTCCTCCCTGCTCCAGCCCACACAAGGGGCAGCTCCCCAGAGCCCTATAAACTACCTCAGGAGACAGCAGGGGGGCTAACGCCTGGCCAGGAGACCTCTGCATAGCTGCAACCTGGCTCCTTGGCTTTTCTCACTGCAGGTGTACGGTCTGGTTACAGCCATAAGGAGAGGGAGGTGGGGTCGAGGCCATCAGACTCCCTCCATCCCTTGTCCCAGATTGGGAATGTGCTGCCTGCATAAACCCAGCAAAGGCTGTTCAGAGTTCGTCTCCTGGAGTAACAGAGGTGGCCTTAGCTTTTGAAGGCAGCAGGTGGAACCTGCTTCCTGTCCCCCTCCGAACATTTTTGCCCCCCCAAGATAAGGCCTGAGCGTTGTGAGACTGGCTAAAGGGATGGTTCTCTCAGAGTTTCATCACCAGTCCTCCTAAACCAGGGGGTCCCCCACAGCCAGGGGCTTTGCTGGACAGGCAGCACTTGGTGATGTTCTAGTGAGGCGACCCCTGCGCAGTCCCCAAAGACACCCTCAGGCAGCAATTCTCTGTTGCACAGGGCAGCAGGCTGGAGTCAGAAGGGCGAGGAGCTGTCCCTGCTCCCACCTGACATGGTTTGGGGAAAGCTAATGGGAGAGGTGAGTGGCTCTGATAAACCGGAATGAACGGGGGCGGGGGAAGAGGATTAAAATGTCTATTGTTCTAGTTCATCTATCACAATCCCTCTCCCAGGGGAGCAAATGCTGCTCCCTGAGCCCCCGCTCAACCCAGTGCGATGGGAGACCCAGCAATGGGGTGAGATTGGGGCATCCTTGTTCACCAAGGAGCTAGAGAAGGGTCCACCTGCCACGGCGGGTTCCTGCGTGGATTGTGCAGATGTCTTGCCGCCGCGCAGGGAGGAGTCGGAGGGGCTGGTTCAGTGGGCCGATTGGATTTGGCTGTTGAAGCGTTTGATGTTACATGAAGGCAGCACATTCCAGAGGATGTTAATTGCCCGTTGCAGTGATCAGGTCTGTAGCACCATCGATCTCACCAGGATCAATGGGCTGATTTAGTCTCTTACTAACTCTTTAGCTGGACACCTCATCAATAGCCAGCCACTTACCAGCCATCAGCGCATTAACACAGGTCGTGCTGCCAAGATCCCACTCTGCCCCAGTCCCCATCTGTCACTCACGGGTGAGTTTTCTTGCAGGTGAAGGCCGTACATCGTCACTGCTCGGGCTGATGTGCTCCGTGAGCTAAGCTCTGGAGCCGGGCCAGCAGCTGTCCTACAAACAGAGGTGACTCCCGGCTGAGACCAGCTCAGTGCAGCTCCTCCAAGCTAAGGGAAGGCCCGTGATGATTGAGCGTGAGCTCAGTGAGCATGTGGGAGAGACCCATGAGGACTCTGGAGACTGGATTGGGGATGAGGTGAGGAAGAAGGGGAACGGATGGGGGGTGGGAGGATATTGCACATGGTCTTGTCCTAGTAAGACATCCCTGGGGAGTATCCACGGAGAAAATTCACTTCCCCATCTTCTGCCTGCAACCTGCACGGCATTGAGAGGGAAGCAGCACGGCTGGGAGCCCAGATTTCTCCAGGAGCACTGCGCTTTCTCCGCAAGCAGCCATGATCCCGAAGCACGGATGGTGTTGTTTTTAGATAGTGCTCAGCTCCTGTGGGCGCTGTCCATGGTGCTGAAAGCTCCTGGCACACAGTTTACTCCAGTGCCAGTCATTTGGGATGGGAGGTGGGAAAGTGTTGGGCGTTGGCCGCTCTCCACTCCCTTGCTGGAGGCCTTTTCCAAATGTAAAGCAGGCTGGGCCATGCCACGCTTTCCTGTGGGCACCTTTCTGAGTGGATTTATCCAAACCCCAGGTGCAACTGCATGAAGTCATTTTCCATTCTCTGCAGTTTAGTTAATGAAACATCCAGTTTATTATTTAGCTTTCCGAGACCCCTCGGCTGAGACCACTGAAACTGGTAACCACATACCACACACAGAGCGCAGACGGTGTAGGATGCTATTTACAAAACTGCCATGCCGTCAAATTACTCGCTCCTCCTGGCAGCATGTGGCTATTGAACCTCCAAAGGCTTACTTGCTACACAGTAACCTGAAAGAAATGCTCAAACTATCCTAGATCCTGCTTGCTATAGTGTGTGTTAAGAGCCTGGATAAGTGATGTGAGGCGCTAAAAAAGCACATGGATTGCCATAGATGTCGGAAACGCACTCTGTGGAGTCAGCAAGACACTGAGGTGGCATGGAGAGCCCTGGGTTAGGTGGGGGGAGCCCCCACCCCCAAATGAATGGATGGGGATGAGCCCCACCCCCGTTTGAATCTAGATTGGGACTCAGTGAGCCCACAAAGATTCTGGTCCATTCAGCACCCAATAGTCAAGGTGTCTGAGCCTAGGAACTGTGCACAGTCAAGCTCCCTTGAGGTGCATCTACCCTCTGCTGCCTCTGCTGTGCCTGGATACACAGGGAGGCCAGCCTGTGTGTTGGGACGTTGCTCTTCTGCATCCTGATGGAAATGATCGAGGAGGGGTAGTGTGACTGGAGGAGGGGCTGTGGCATGTGAGTGGGAAGGGAATGAATTGGAGACCAGAAGGGAAGCTAGGCTAAGCTTGGTGCTGGCTCAGATTTAATCAAAGCTTGTTCATCCGTCTCCAACCATCCCCCAGCCGTGGTGTTGGGAGCCCAGCTGATCCTGACACTGCTGCTGAAGAATGGTTAGGCCCTGGATCTCTGTGGTTAGACTATACAGGGGAGTCCGTGGAGCTGGGAGTGATCCCTTGAACCTGTGGCAGCGGAACACCCTGTCACTCGTGCCGGCCGGCCGGCATGGCTCACGCGTACTGCCAGACAGACCAGAGGGTGCCCAGTGTGATGCTGTAGGCCAGCACAGCCACCAGGTACGCACGGAAAAGCAGCACGTCCAGCACATAGCCCACCTGGAGCCACTCACGGGCAATGTCGCGGAACTGGTCGCGCTTCTCCAGGAACTGGCGGATGGCGGCGATCTCCTGCAGGATACAGTCCACCACCGGCAAATCCTCGCCCCGTGTCAGGGATGCCGGTGCTGGCGTTGTGCCTGCCACCCCCTCGTACTGGCGGCGGTTCTCACAGCCATAATGGTTCAGCTTGGCTGTAGGAACGAGAGAGAAAGGAGGGCAACCTGTCAGAGGTCCTGGCCCCGCCGTTCTGAACCTGTGCTCCAGAGAGAGGAAGAGGGGTTGTGTTCTGATCCCTCCATCCCCACCGCTGCCCTGCACCGTGGTCCAGCTTCCCCTGGGGAACCCAGAGTTGGTTCAAACCCTGTGCAGCTTGTTCCCCACCTTGGTGGCGATGGCAGCAATCTGCCATGCTATCTTTGGAGCCCAGCTACCTGCACCCTGTACCCCCTTTCCCAGTGCTGCAGCTCGTACCTGTGCTGACATTGTTCTCCGGGTGCCGGCTGATGCCTGAACTCTCGGTCCAGCTGGGGTAGAATTTCTTCCTGTCGCGGATGCAGAGCAGGATGGTGGCTCGTTCCAGCACCAGGCGCTTGACCCAGTCAGGGACCTGAGGCTGCAGATCCTGCTTGTGCACCAGGCGCACGATCAGGATGGTCTCGGTCAGGCTGATGACGAGCAAGGCCATGCACACGACAAAATAGACGCCTGCCAGGGGGACAGCAGCACCAACGGCCATCGTCAGCAAGGTCAGCCTCAGCGAGCGCTGGGCAGGGACTGGGCGAGCTCTCTGTGCCCGCCTCTTTCAATGAGGTTGGGGCTTCCTCGCAGGTTGTACCCGCTGCTGCTCCAGCTGGGCCATGACGCTGGCAGCTGAGTATATGCATTTCAACCCGGACCCAACCAGCATCCTGGCTATTCCTGCCTCGGTTTCCCCACACACAGCTCTGACAATGCCCCTCGGGCCTGATACCACCCCCACCCCCTGTTGTTCATCTTCGAGTGCACATGGAGCACTGCAGAAGCCTCGTCATTCTGCCCCTCAGCCTGACCTGCTACTCCAGCCTTGGCCTCCCTCGCTCTGCCAGCACACCTCAGTCCCAGGCCACAGCCCCCATCTCTTGCCATCCTGGTTCTGGCTCTTTCCCTCTCACCCACCACAGCTCTGCTAGTGGTCCTCACGCCCAACCCACAGCCTCCCCTTCTGTCCCAGGCATCCTACCGACTCCTCTGGTCGTACAGTTCATCTGCCCCAGACTATTACCATCCAGCACCGCCTTGGCTCTGGACTGTGCATGGGAGAGCTAGCTTCCAACCTGGGATGTTGGTGGCAGCTGGACTGCCAGGGTGCACACGTAGGGTCACCCTGTGTGGCCTGTATGTCCATGCTAGCTGGTGCCCTGGCGGCAGAGGGGCTGCAGCATGGGTGCTGCCATACCTATCAATGGGGTCCCAATGGCAGTCGCTGGCAGCGTGTCGGACACGATGATCAGGAAGACGGAGTAGCCCAGCAGGAGGGTGATCTTGAAGGAGACCCTCTCGCCGCTATCGGGGGGCAGGTAGAAACCCACGATGTCCATGACCATCAGGAAGATGCTAGGGAGCAGCAGGTTGACGGCGTAGAAGAGGGGACGTCTCCGGATGACCACCTACCAGCACATGGGGGGGAAACGGGGGAAGTGTGCAGAGTTCTCTGTCAGGAGACGCCCACCCGGGAATAAAGGCTCATGGCTGCCGGGCTCTTCCCCCTTTATAGTCAGCTCCCCATTTATAGTCACCAGCTGCCCAAAAACAGCCCATTAGGCCACACACCTGCCATGGCTTGTGGCCTCGGACCATTGGTGCTGGAGATCGCTAATGCTCAACAGCTGAATTCTGTCTTGGACGCAGATGAAAAACCCCTGCCCTGGAAAGGGGGCCGGCTACGGAACCACATCACACTAGGGGGAAAGGGCTGCTCGCATGGGTCCAACCGACGGCATCTGGGCTGCCTGTCCATGTGTTCCTGGGATGTTAGACTAGCTCAGGCTCGAACCAGGGTGCCTGAGGGAGCTTTGCAGACTGTAGACTACCGCTGGCCCCCAAGGGTAGGGGGTCAGGTTGGAGCCAGGCTGGGTGGCCTTGTTTGAGGTTGGCCTCCCTGTGGGGGCAGAGGCAGGAGCTGCACTGAGCAGACCCGGACTTGGGCGCTGCTCCCCCATCTTACATTGCTCATCTTGAGCTCTGGGCCCTCGCCTGAGCCATGTGTCGCAACAGTCCTTGCTATCCCCTCTCCCCCCATCCCCCCAGGTGTGCAGCTCAGCACGTGCTGGGGGCGGGGGTTCCTTAACAACTCCCTCTGTCCCCTCGAGAGCCAGGAGGTCATTGCACAAGTAGAAAGAAAATGGCACCATTTGCCTTCTGCATCTTGGTGCTTCCTCGCCCCCCCACACGCCCGACCAGGGGAGGGCCCTTACGTAGAACTTCATCTCAGCGTAGCTGTCGCTACCGTCAATGCTGAACTCCCGGAACTGGCTGAGGATGCAGAGGAGCTCCCACTCGCCCTGGTTCATGAAGATTCTCCTGTCAAATTTCACCAGCTCCGGTTGCCGCCACAGAGAGATGTTGATGTCGCGGACTGCGGGGCAGAAAAGAGGTGGCTGTCGCAGCTGGGAGGGGATGCATCCTCTTGCCCTCCAAAGCTGCTGTTACACTCCATGCCCCCAGCCACCCTACCAGATCTAGTAGCTTCCTGCCCATGTTCCTTGTTCTCGAGGACCGACTGGCCCGCATGGGTTCTGCATGTGCTAAGGCCATCTTGGGGGGCAAGGCACCTTGGGTGTACTCCCGGGGATGGTGATTTCTCCCTGCCACCCTCTGCCCTGCTAGCTCTTAGCCCGAGGAGGGATGGAGTGGGGTGGCCATGGACTGGAGGCAGAAGCAATGCAAGCTAACCTGGGCTGCCTGTGCCTATGAGCCTCAGCACCAGTCCCGGCAGAGCACACAGAACAATCCTTAGTCTCCTGCTGGGGGAGGGTGCCTTGCAACATCCACTGGGAATGGAGCTGAGACCCACCAAGTGGCTGAGCTATGGAGTCCCAGGCCAGGTCGTACCCACTCCCAGTGCAGCTGGAGGTTTTCTTCACCGGCCTGATCCCTCCCTTCTCACAGCCCCCCGAAGGGCAGGGTGCCAGGAAGGGAGAGGGGAAAGCCAATGCCCCGTCACTTACTGTTGTGCAGCCAGCTGGTGAAGGTGAGCGAGCAGTTCTGCACGTCGAAGGGGAAGTTGTAGATGTCCAGGCTGCAGGCCGTCACCACCTGGATCGGCTTGAGATTCTGGACCTCCCCGTGGTGACGGACATAGACGTATGGGATGTCAGGGGACTTGCCCACGTCCACGCTGAAGGGCACAAAAGATGGGGAAAGCCTCTTCAAAGGAAGCCGAGCCCTCTGGCTCTTCTCTACTGTGGTGAGAGGCCAGTGAGCTGCGTTGGCTGGGAGCGCGCCAGGACCATCTAGTTGTGGGAGCTGGGAGTGTGTCTCGCTTAGGAATGGTAGCCACTGCGATACCCGCTAGAGAGGCCCTCGGGCTCCTGGCGGGGTGTCATCGCAGCCTGAAGCTGGCAAAGCTTGGGTTGTACAGCAGAGGAGTCTGTTTTGAGCGCATCTCTGCCAGCTGACTCCTGCCCAGGAACCAAGCCAAGGAGCCATTCTCTCCCCCAAAGACACCTGCAGGTTTTCTGACTCTCCAGGTCTGTGCAGCCATCTCTTCTTTCCCACATAAACCCCTCCCACAACCAGCTATTCATCCCCCATCTTCAGTTCTCCAGCATTGCCCTCCTCTCATCCAAACTGGAGCTCCAATGCCTCTCTCAATGTATAACTTGTCTATTTAGACCAGCGGTTCTCAACCTGTGGGTCGCGACCCCGGCGGGGGTCGAACGACCAAAACACAGGGGTCGCCTAAAGCCATCGGAAAATACATATTTCCGCTGGCTTTAGCCGCTGAGAAGTCGCGCTACCATCTGTAGCAGCGCTATTCAGCTGGAACGCACACCGTTATGGATGCGCGTTCCAAACTGAATGCCTGCGCGCATGCGCAGATGTGATTGCATCATCCGTCCGGGGCCTAAGGGGCGGGGGAAGCGGGGGGAACGCTCCACAGTCCATAGCAGCGCATTACGTGTGTCCGGCGCTTGCTGACGTCATCAGTGGGTGGACGCAGCAAGCGCCGGAGGACAGAAGCCTAGGAGGCGGAGAGCCAAGAGGCGGAGAGCCAAGAGAGCCTGCGAGACAGCCTGCTGGTGTAAAAAAGGTTAATAATGTAAAAACAGTAAACACACCATACACACAATACTGTGTAAGTGTAAGGTGCTTTGTGTGTAATCATTATACAATGAGAATACATAATGCATATCAGGTATTTACATTCCGAATCATAACTGTAGCAAAATTACAGTTTTGAAGTAGCCACCAAAATTATTTTTTGGTTTGGGGTCACCGCAATATGAGGAACTGTATTGCGGGGTCACGGCATTAGAAAGGTTGAGAACCACTGATTTAGACTATTAGCTCTTCAGGGCTATGTACAGCACCTAGCACTGGGGGGGGAGGCTCTGGACACTGCTGTAATACAAATATTGATTCTAGGACCCACAATAGGACTATGGCAGACTCCTAAACATTCAAAGTAGCGACATGTTGTACAACAGTTCCCTTTGATGACCAGGGTCTCTGGGGCGTATAAGGGGTTACTGGTTTTGTGTCTAGCACATGGTTATAAAAGGAAGGGAGGAAATGCTTCAAAGGAGAATACTTTAGAGAAAAGCCGGGTCCGTGGTGCTTCCAGCTGGCTGGGACTGGAAAGTCCTTGGGAGATGGGGGGGACGGGGACTGATGAGCTAGTATTTTGGGGGTTGATTTATTCTGGTTTTGAGTCTTGTGTTTGGAAATAAAGTGAGCCTTAAAGGAAGGGAGGGAAGTGACTTTATCTGGGGCTTTGATTTCTTTCTTTTTTTTTTTTTTTTTTGCCTCCCTGGCTGGTGGGTTTGCAGTATCTAGTTAGCATTACCGTAGGACTCTCTGTATGGACATGCTCCCTCTGATCTGTGCAGGGAACACCTCGCTGATGTTATCACGCTGCACAAAGCAAAGCTGTAAAGTTTCAAGGGTGGCAAGCGCCTGAGACCATGAAAGCTCCTTAAATCCTAGCAGAATGGAGATGGTTAAGAACAATAGATTTCTCTCCCCGGGAAGGGTTGGCAGTTCTGCAGCTGCCCCTGCATTGTGTTTCCTGTACAAAACCTTCCTCTGGATATTTGAATTCCACCCCAAATGCAGCAAGGGTAATTATGAGTGTTAATAGTTAGCCAGCATTGGAAATGTCCCAACTCCTGAGCTATTCCCATCTGCAGTGTATGGTACATGGGGATATTGCCAGCTCTGCAAACCAGCAGCAGTGCTGGGAATACAAAGTGGATTGCGAATTCGGGGAGGGGAGAGAATTAAATCTCCAAGCTCTCTTCCAGGGCCCCATGGGCTGGAGTCCGAGAACTCTGCTGCACTTACAACTCATTGATGAGGATGTCTGGTACCCAGATGCTCTCGGTGGGGAGGGACATCTGCGTGATGTTATCGAAGTCCTCTGGGTTCCACCTGAGAAACTCGTCAATCCATTGCTGCAGAAGTGAGATAAGAGGGGACTTAGACAGCAGGATCAATTCCAGGCCAGTGGCCCACAGGCTAGTTCCCCATCTCTGGCAGGAGTCTTACGTCCAAAGCAAAGTCTGTCTTCCCAATTATTGTACCTGCCCAACTGTACGAAGCTTAAAGCTTTCACCCATGCCCCTCTAATCCTACAGTTCTGTGCCTCACATACTACTCGTTATTCCCTCTGGTGGTTTGGACCTTGCTGCACTAAGCTAAAACATAATCAATTATGTGCACAGTCTCTGAACCACCATCTCTCTGCTTTCCGGAGGTGCTGGATTTTACTGGTTGGCTACCCCGTGCATAGGGGGATGTCTCCCTAGTGTTGGAGCAAGTCTGTGCGTGGTTTTAATTTTCTGGCAACTCTGTGGACATGTGTCCCAGCTCTTCATTTGGCTGCATTGCTCATTTTGAGATGAATTAGTATAGCTGGTAACTTTAGCAGAGCCCATAGCGTGCGCTCATGCAGGCAGGTGCATAGCCAGAGAGAAAAGGGTGGTATGTTGGGGAGCTCTTGGTGAGATGTGGATGCCCGGGAAATGTCCCACTGCTCCCCTCCCATCCTGGAAAGTGCCCACCATCCTGAGTAAACTCCCACCACCCTGTGAGACAAATGAAAGTTGGAATCTTGGTTGGTAGCTGGACAGATTTTCATTGTCCAGTGATGTGCTCCCCACATCTCCAATGTGTCTGAAAAAGACATATGTTACTGTGGGAGCTGCAGCTGCAGACATAAAAACTACTAACTGTGGGAAGGACCTGGGAAAGTCCCACCAAAAAAGAATGGAAGAAGAAAACGTTGGCTATGGGCTTCCTTTAGCTGGGAGGATTTCAGCCACTCACCTGCCTGTACCAGATGTAGGTTGTCAGCACCTGGTTTTTTTCGTCCTGTTGGAAATAAAAGGCCAAGTGAAATTGACAAAGAGCATTTTACAGCTCAGGGATTACTGATATTTACATGAGCTGCTGCTAATGCAGAGGACCCAAAGTTATCAGGAGAGACTTGGATGCAAATGATCACCAGGTTCCAGATGTCAATGGGGAGCTTTGGGCAAGAACACAAGGGGGAGAAGGTGAGGAGTTGGCCAGGTAACAAGCAAAGGATTCTCTGATTGCAGATTCCTTGGGATAGTGATGGACCTTCTTAAATTTTTCAGTTTTCCCCTCCAGAAGGCTTGACTGTCCTCTCACTGCTCTGTGGGTGGAGGAGCCTTCAGATATAGTAGCTGATCCAGCACGTTTTAAAGCAAACTTCTTTTGGTTGGGAATAAGGGGTGTGTTTGCAACAACACTAATTTCCCCTGAGATATCTGGCGTCGTACCTTGGCATCCCACCACGTATGGCTTCTTGTAGCGACTCAGCCCGGTCATGGGTCAGAGTCTTTCTGGGACGGGGCATTGAATAATATTAAATTATTTGCAAAAGGCCAGGTTTCCAAAGGATCGCCACATGTTGGGTGCTGAGCACTTTTGAAATCTCACCCTTAATTAGGTGCCTACAGTTTCTGAGCACATGAAGTTGTGGCTCCAAGTGATTTGTCCTATCTTGCCTAAGTCAGGTCCTAAATGGAATGTCTCTCCCATCACTTCATCCTGAGTATGGAAAAGCTCTTAGGGACATATGGCCCCCCCATAGGCTCAGAGGCACCTGTCCCCCTCCCTCCAACCCCAGATATGTTAGACCATTTGGCAAAGCGGAGGACTTACCACGCTGAGAATGGCATACACCATGACGTCAATGGCTACGTTGGTTGTCCTTCTCCAGTCCTGAACTGGCCGGACCCCCTTTTTGTAATGAGTCAGCAGATAGTCGGAGAGCTGCAGCAGGGCTGGCTTGGCAGTGTGTGAGGTCCTGTTCCCTTTCCGAGCAGCTAAGGGGAAAAAAATATCCCATTTCCATGGACTCCTTTCTGGGCATGAATGCACTGAGTGCATCGCCTGCCCCATTCTCTTTCCACACCAGCTGCATGATCTGCCCAAAGTGATGAGGCTCAGGGAAAAGAGACCCCCAACAAAAAGCCTGGCTTGTCCTGGAAGAAGTAGCTTCCAGCCAGGACTGGCTTAGTCATCTCAGGTGCGGAGTGACTCTCACCTTAGAAGGGCTAGGCGTGGCTCCTGTTGACTTGAAAACAGTGAAGCCGTTTATTGGCTCACCACGTACAGCTGCCTCCTCTGAGGCACAAGGGCTGGGCTCGAGACTCTGTGATGCAGTCTGGCGGTGGGCTGGGAAGCTCCACCAGTCTGAGCTAACGCAGGCTACAGCCTGGTGCGTAGTTGTTCAAGGTGTCGCAGGCACGTCGCTCTGCCTCTCAGATAACCTTTGGGCATCCTGAAATGGTCATGCGAATTGTCACGCACGCCGAGATAGCATGAGGCCATGCTCCGCACCTGCTCAAAGGGGTTTGATCTTTCTTCCATTCAAAGAGAGCATGGAGTGCACATTGCTGGTGTAACAGGGCGGCTTGCCTCATGGGCTGCAGAGCCCGGGGCTAAGCCAGCCCTGATTTGCAGTGAAGGAGGGAAGCCCAGGAACCCGCAGGGTGGAGGAGACCTCCAGCAGGGCCCCGTGTCAGCAGAAGAAATGCTCGGAAGCAGGGGAGAGTGAGAAAGCTCCCCTGGCAGGGAGACCCTGTCCAAGCAGGGCAGAGACTGCAGTGGAGAAGGACAATCTTCAGACAGGAGGTTCTGGGGAGGAGACAGACAGCCTCAGGGAGGTGAGGACGTGCTCATCTGAAATGGGGATGAAGACTGAGCTGGTGTGATTTTTGGATCAGGGGACACACTGAACTGGGGTTGGGGCCTGGAGGGCTAAAGTGTACCCAGAAGACTAAATAAATAGGATCCCGTGTGGGGATTGTTTGAACTACCTGTGGACTGTCTGAGAGTTCTTCGAGCTCTCTGAAGAGGGGGAAACAGAGGCAGGGTGTCTCAGAGGGACTTCTGTCCACAAAGGGGTGCTTGGGAGGCAGCTGCTTGTGTTACCAATGGCAGTCAGACTGACAGCGTTATCTAATGGTTAGTGTACATCTTCCTTTCAAAAGGCACCCTGCTAGCGAAGTGCATGAATATTCCAGCCCTGCTCCCTTGGTTCTCTGTGGGAGTTGCGGGCAAGGTGACCAATGAAGGGCTTTTGGCTTCCAGCTCTGTCATCTCTAGGTTCAGGATGGACAAGGATCAATGGGCAGAGGTGAGACAATTCCCCACCTGGGGAATGTTTAAAATTTCCCTGGGTGTTTCTTTTTTATATAAAATTTTCCCTGGGATGTGGAGAGGGAAGGAGTAGGGGGAAGAAGCTGAAGCTAGAGAGAAAACGAGATGTTTAATTCATTTACCTCTTATTTAGTGGGGGGAGGGGTGTTAATTGTGTGACTGAAGGCCTAATCCAAAGCCCATTGAATTCCATGGTAGTCTTAGCATGGACTTCAATTTTCTTTGGATCAGGTCCCGAGTGTTTCATACATCATGAAAGGTTCCAAATGGTCTTGGCCAACGTTTTTGCAGCCAGACTTTATCTTGGAAAGCAACAGCAGAGCAGCTGGTTTGCTTGGATATCAGCCCAATATCCATTGCTTGGCCAATCGCTTCCTCCTTGGCTGCCCGATAGTCAGCTGTGCGGTGTGGGGATGGTTTCAAGTCCTGCCCTACTGAACTCAATGGGTGCCTTGCATTTGACTCCAGTGGCGCCTCAGCAAACCCTAGGAGCCCAGATTTTCTGCAAGCCCATCTCCACACAGCATCCTGGCTTTCATTCCTGCTCAGCGCACACACTGGCTGGACTCCTCGCCCTCTGTGTTGAGCTGACAGAAGGAAAGGATCTGCAGAGTGCAACTCTCCTTTCTGCCTGGTATGTGTTAACAGAGCTGCTGGGATTCAAAGTGAATGAGGGACCCATGGCAAGTTGTGATAGCCTTAGCAAGGGAATAATGAAACACTTCTCCCTTCCTGGAGCCTCCACACCAATCAGTGGCAGCGTTGCCATCAAACCACCAGAAGGAGTCTGGCAATGGATGGGAGGGAGGGATTGAGCGAGAGAGAGATTGAATTCCAGACACTCATTTTCAGCAAAAGGATGCATTTAAGGAAACGTGGCGTGGCGTCTTTTTGTTCCTGCTGAGGGAAAGCTTTTGCAAATATTGCAGGAGAAACTTGAAAAGCAGGGACGGCGTTGTGGTTATAGTCCTGGTCTGGGACTTCCAGAGACCTAGCTTCAAATTCTCCCCGTCACAGAATCCCTGTGTGACCCTGGGCAACTCACTTAATTTGTGCCCTGGTTTCCTATCTGTAAAATGGGGACAATAATCCTTCCTTCCTCCCACCCCAAATGCAGCAAGGGTAACGGGGGAATAGGGTGTGGGAGAGAGAGTTGCTCTGCCATTGCCCGTGCTGTGTGTGTCCAGGAGACGGAGGATCAAGTCCCTGCTTACACATCCATCAGTATGGGACCTTTCACCAGAGTTGTGCTCACTTTGTAGTGGAGTAGCAGCACTTGTTCATACTTAGACTTGTTGGTATCTTAAAAGTCAGGCCTCCAAATGGTCCTGCAAGCTCTGTCTGTTAATGCTGTGAGCATTAATTGCATAACAGACTGCCCCCAAAGCAACAATCCTTTCTGTGAGGCAGCTCGTGAAGTGAAAGTCAAAGCCTCATGACCCTGTTTGCAACTCAGCCCGCAAACATGACTGTCTAACACCAGAGCACAATTCACATGTAATAAAAGGAGGTAATTGGAATAGATCTGCAGGAACTTGGGAAAAGCTGCCTACAAGGGACCTTTAATCTTTCTTTTAAAAAACAAAAACCCTACAAAAACCAGCTTTACATAGGATCTATAATGCCTTCAACTTAGCTGGGCTCACGAGCCCCAGCCAGGTCCATATAAGGCAAAAGAGGATGTAAAGGGGGTGAGGAAAACAAATTAGGCCTGCAGGAGGAAAACAGGCTGTTTGGTAATTGTGCAGTAGACTCTGTAGCAATCTTTTCCAAGTGGCCCTTAATGGTGCAACTGGTCATAGCTGACTCACAAAGATTTGCTTTTGGGCTTCCCTGCCAACCTCTGCATTGCTGAAGCCATGTTGGTCCCAGGATATTAGACAAGGTAGGTTAGGTAATTATTGGGCTAACTTCTGCTGGTGAAAGAGAGAAGTTTTCAAGAGCTTTTCTTCAGGTCCTCTCTGTGTAGGTGAAAGAGACAAAATGTTTTGAGCTAATAGAAGCTCATCCAATAAAAGACACTGCTTCATCCACCTTGGCTCTCTGGTTTTGTGTATTTTGGTGGCAGAGGGTTTTACTTCATAGAAAAGAGAATTTGGTAGCTCAACAGGCAACCTAGTCTTGTCACAACTTGTGTGTGTGTGTAAATAAAAAATATAGCTGGATGGGGGAGCTGTTTTCCCATCCTGAGAATAGTTCAGAGTTTGATTTATCTTTTTCCATCCTTAATTGGGATGAAAAATTGAAATTTCAAATGTTCCTCTTTCTCCCCACCCCCAAAGGTTTATGTCAGTCAGAGTTTAACTGCACTCATTTTGAAATGTTTTGATTTTTTAAAAATCTTTTTCATTATTGCAACCTTTTCCTAATCTAAGTAGTTAAAATTTGGAAATGCAAAGTTGTTTTGACCTGGAAAATTGACATTTTTTATTTAAAAAATGTCAAAACCAAACTGTTTGACAAGTTGAAAAATTTTAGCTGGAGTTTTCATTAATATTTTCAGCTGAGATAACTTGGCTCTTTTTTATTTTTTAAAAAAATCCATTTGTCCAAAAAAATTGCTGACCGGATCTGGTGTTTAATCACCACCCATTGTCTGGTCCCATAGGATATGTCCACCCTGCAGCTGGGAGTGAGCTCCCAGCCTGATAGACAGGTTTGCTAGCAGAGCAGAGTTAGTGTGCTAAAAATAGCAGTGTGGACATTGTGGCTCGGGCTGCATCTCAGACTACTAGCCCAAGCTCATAGGCAGGGGGCTGAGGCTGTTTGGATCCACGCTGCTATTTTCGGCACGCTGGCTTAGGCAAAGCTTGTCTGATTGCCTGGGCTGGGAGACATGTTTCGTGCTGCAGTGTAGACAGAGTGATCAGCCTGGTCGAGCTGAGAAGTTCCACACATCATGAGAAGTTCCACGCATCAGGAGTTCTGCCCTCGGGCCTTTACCTCTTGCAGACAATTTTGCTATGAAAATATATCTTGACACCAGCCCAGCTCTTCAGCAACGTTGCTGCTGGACAGCTCCCAGAGGTCTTCGCCCAGAGCAGCAGGAGCTGAGGGAAGCCAGGACCTAGAGATCACCCACAGCCTTTAGAGGTGGAACCGGTACAGGTAACTGGAGGTGAGGGGAATTTGTAGATAGGGTGAAAGGAACATCAGTTCTGAACAGTCAGCCCTAGACCTCTGCGCTTCTTACCTCCCGCTGAAGCCCTCAATAAGAGGTGCATTGGCCTTGTAGCACACCTTTGTACAGATTATCCCTTCGTGATCTCCGTTTCTTGTTAGATTTGGGAGAAACCTCATTTTTCTGTTCGAGATCTATAAACAAAGAAGCAGCCTTTTTCCTTCCAGGTGTTTTCTATTATGGCTTCATGCACGGGTCTCTTGTGTGTAGAAATGAGACACATTCAGGCTTATTAAATGGTGAGTTTTCCTAGAAGATCTGCGCTATTAGTTGGCTCCTACCACTGTGATCTTGTGGGCAAGTGGAGTTTTCAGGAGCCCCCTGGATTGTCTCATTGTAGGATGGGAAAACTGAAATTGTCAGATGTCCATCTACTCCTGTATCTTGTCTCCAAATGCTTTAGGGGAATGTATAAATCCCTATAATGAACAGTGATGCACCGTAAATGCTCTGAGGCATGTATAAAAGGGCTCCCTGAATGTGATTTTTCCTTCAAGCTTCCTGCTGAAGTTGTTTCTAAAACTGTGTTTCCTTGGGTAACCAGGTGCGCTTGCTTTTGTAATGGTTCAGAAAGGATGGGTGATGAACACAGGGAGAGGGGAGATCAGAAGAAGAGAATGGAAGGAAAAGAGCCCAACTCCTCACCTGTAATGGTCTTGGCTGCACACTGAGGATGGAAGGTAAGTGCCTAAAGCTTGTTAATCACTTTCAAGCCAGATGTTCGAAATAAACTTGACACCAAGAGGATGCTGGGCTAATAGGCTGGGATCTGTATTATCGATGGAGTGTAATTTAAAAGAGCAGTGCCTGGCTTGGAAGGACAACTGTCAGCACAGGGGAGCCAGGTCGAAAGCAAAAGAACTTGTGCATGTGCAAGAAAGAAAAACGGCATTAAAATCTGGGTGAAATTCTTACTGGTTGCTTGACATTAGTTCCCTCAAACACCCTGTGGTTCCTGCATGTGGCAGATGGGAGCAGCTTCTGTAGGGAGCCGGCTGCAGCTTCCCAAACTTTCCAAGTGAGGAGCACAGCGAGCGATGTTGGCTGCTGAAGGGCGGAGGGGGGCAGTGAGTGGGTAGATGATGTGACAGTTGTTTTTAGTGGAGTAGCCTGAAGGGCTGGAAGTGGCTGGCATGCAGCTGTCTGTGTGGGACTCTTACCTTGTGAGACCATTTCCAATAGGTGCCTGTCAAGCCAGGATGTGAAGATTCCTGGTGATTTTCATCCCAGGGCAGTGGCTTCCTAGCTGATCTTGCAATTTTGCTTTGTCATTGTGTTTTGTTTCTCTCTGTCACCCCTGTTAAATATATATGGGCCAGATGCGCCACTGGTATAAATCAGCATAGGCCATTGACGTCTGTCAAGCTACACTGATTTACACCAGCTGAGGATTTGGCGCTTTCCTCCCTGGTTTTCTCATTGTTTGCTCATGACAGCAATTCCTTCCTTTTCTCTCTTACATCCTCCCTCCAACGATAAACCGATGCACGCATTTTGGGGGCCAGAAACAATCCTTAATGAAAGAAAATTTCCAACCTGCCTACCCTTGATTTGAAAACTTACATCTGCATTGATACAAGAATTTTGCTTCCCCTGCTCAGGACAGTGCAACCACAATAAATAATAATTCCTAATTAATAATTGACAATTATATGTAGAAAGTCTGCACCGCTTGGAAGTAGGAGCATGGAAAAGAAGCCCAACATCTGCTCTGTTCACAGTCATCCAAAAAAAATTAGTCCTACATTATGAAAAACAAAGCATTAGTAGAGAAATCTATTTGCCAAGATCAAGTGCTTAGGCAACAGGTTCCAAACTGATATATTAATCACTGTGTTCTCTCTTCTATTTTTAATCCTCTCTGGCTGAACAAGCTTAAACTTTCCAACTCTGCAGCCTTTTACCAGTGAGTCTAAAATTGAGCTGTACTAAAATACCCGGTTAGTGTGTCATAAAACCAGTTGCTTGTTTCTCTCCTCTGTAGCCTGACCGGCATTTCTGACACTCCTTTGAACATATAATATCCCGGAACCCTTTCCAGAACCTATTATTGGTGTTTTCACTTTTTCAGGCTGCATAGACAATTTGTGAATAACATGGGTGTCTCTTTAAAAAATAAACAAACAAAAAAACCCTGTGCATGAAATACATCAAATAAAGCCACCAAGTTTGTATTAAAATATTTCTACACATCTCCCCACACCTGAAAGAAGCCCCTTAATTTTGCCACAAGTTTCCTTACCTTCACTTCGAAACATAAACGGGAACAGCGGCAAGGCAAGAAACGCCCAGAGAGCAGAGGGTGTCATGGCTCTGATCCAGAGGGTCGCAGTTTTTCTTAGCTCCTCTTTGCAATGATTCCACACGTAGGATTCAGTCTCCTGCTTCTCATCCGTTGCCTCTTCTATCCGTCCCTCTGCAGATACAGTGAACTTAACAAGGGCAGCAGGCACACCTTTTGCTCGCTTCCCTTCCCCCCCCCCCAACAACGGTCAGGTTTTTGAAAATACCTAATTAATCTTGCAATCAGACTCCTCTTGCTGCCTCAAATTTCAGGCTGGGAGGATAAAAACGGAACCCACCCACCCTGACTGCTGTCACGCAGGACAAATGGACAGAGCCTCTCAGCTTCTCCCCAGTCAGGGAGGGCACTGGCATGTCTGCATGAGGTTAACCAGGGAGGCAATTAGTTACCTGAGACCTGGCTAAAAGCTGTTTCAGATAGAATTGATGGTGGTAGTGGTTTCTATAATTTGCTTTAAATGTCTCATGTTTGCTGTAGACCGAAATCTCCAGTTTGAGATTGGAATTTAATGGGGATGAATAATGTTAACGATCTCTCTGCTAGTGTATTGTATGAAAATAAGAGTGAGGTTTCCTGCAGTAAGGCATATTAAATTACTGCAAGGCATATGCTACATACACACAGTGAAACCTGTGCTAAGGAGCACACAGCCAATAAAGGAGCACCTCCTCAAGTGGCTACTTGAAAGTTTCCCCACCCACTTAGAGGTGGCTTCAAATACAGAGCCCTCTCTAGGTAATGGATGTGTGGTCACGGAGCGTTGATTTCACGCTGTTTGTTTGGTTTAATCCTTGATAAACTGATTGATTGCCATGGAGTTAGGCCTGCTTATGCCCTCAATGAATTTGAATGTCTCCGTTCATGCATGTAGGGTAGAAAGTGTCGACGTGTACGTATGTGTATGGTTACACAGGTGTGCACATGGCTAGAATATTACAGCTTTCTGATTGGTTTTTTGAAGTTAATTTTTCCTTTTTAGAGAAAAGAATAACTTTTAAAGTCAGACAAGTTTAAGGACTCACTAAAATCCCTGGGCTTGACTCTCATACAACAGTTCTACACCCATATAACTCCAGCGACTTCAGTGGTGTGACTTCTGATTTACACTGTTGTGAAGACACAATCAGGCCCTTTGTAGCATTTCAAACTAAAGCAGAAAACATCTTTCCCCATCCTGTCTGTTCCTCTGAATACCTGATTGTCTCTTTCTTCCTGCTCTGATTTAATGCTGAGGTTTATTCCTAGATTCCAAGGCCAGATGGAACCACTGTGCTCATTCATCTGACCTCCTGTATAACACAGACCTTAGGACTTGCCCAAAATAATGCCTAAAGCAGATCTTTTAGAAAAACATCCAGTCTTGATTCCAACATTGCTAATGATTGCTGGAGAATCCACCAAAGCCCTTGGTAAACTGTAACAGTCACCCTCACTGTTAAAAAGGTACACCTTATTTCTGGCCCGAATTTATCTAGCTTGAACTTCCAGCCACTGGAGGGCATTAGACCTTTCGCTGCTAGATTGAAGGGCCCGTTATTAAATATTTGTTCCCCACAAAAATACTTATAAACTGTCATTAAGTTATCCCTTAACCTTCCCTTTGTTAAGCTAAAGAGACTGAGCGCCATGAGTCTATCTCATGTCTTCTAATTGTCTTCTCTGAACCCTCTCCGATGCATCAACATCCTTCTGGAACTGTGAGCACCAGAACTGGACAGTATTCCAGCAGTGGTTACACCAGTGCCAAATACAGAGAAAAAATAACCTCTCTCCTCCTACGTGTGATTCTCCTGTTCATGCATCGAAGAGGAACAGAAGCTCTCAGTGTGATGTAGTGGCCGAAAGGTCTAATGTGTGATATCACATTAGCCCTTTTAGTCACTACCTTGCTCTGAGCGCTTATGTTCAGCTGATCATCCACCATGATTTGTGAGTTTCTGAACGGTTTGCACAGAAGGTACTTTACAAAACAAAGCTGAACTGCTGCTTCCAGGCTGCAAAGCTTTGAATGTTTCTGGGATAGTCTGATCAGATTTACGGGCTAGTGTGGGGGTGCGATTGCAGCTAGTCACGGGTTGTGGTTATTTGTGTATTGCATTTGTTAAGTACAGGCAGCATGCTCTCTGATTATGGCTTTATTATTTTATGGCAGTCACACCTAGGGGCCATTGTCATGGATTTCCAACCCCAAACATTCAAAATCATGAGTCAGGCCTCAAATAATCCTAAAATTGACATAAAAATCATGAGGTTTTCAAAAATAAATTTTGTTGTTGTTGTGCTTTGGTTCTTTTAGGGTTTATTTTTTCACCAGGAGGTGGGGAAAAAAAATTCTTAACCATGACAGATAAGAAACTATTTTAAAAGAAAGCTGAGATTCTCACCACATAATGACTCCCGAGAAGCCGCAGATATCATGAAACTCTCAGATGCAGGTGAAATACGGGTGAGGCCTCCAGATGCAGCTGCAACTGAAATAATATTCACTATTAAAATTAAGAAGCAGATAAATAGCAATCAGAAAGGCCATAAATTGTTTAGTTGACAGACTGTCTCCTTTTTAACTCTCTTGTGCCTCTTTGGCATTGATAAAGTTTTTCATTCAGGAGTGTCTGGCCTGTATTCTGAAACATGGGGCTCTGACAAGGCATTCAATCACGTTTGATTTGAATGGGTGGGGGGAAAAAGGTTGGCTGAGAGCACTTAAGCTATGCTGACCGAGGGACCCGTTCAGCTCACGAAGCTTGGTCTGGCGATCATGAATTCAGCTGCCTGGGACGCCTTGCTGAGATCTTACTGCCACTGTGTTCATGGAGGCAAGCAGCAGGACATCAGTTTAAAGCTGTGTCAAGTCGGGGAGTTGGATTGTACAATCCAGCATGTGCTGGGCCTTTATTCACCTGCGCTATGCAGTCTGTATTGCACGCTCATGATGGCATAAAGGGTCAGAAATAGAATGCCATGATCACATCAACCAAAGCAGGCTGACACGCAGCACAGCCCCTCCTGCCACTTCTCCAGCTCTGATGAGCAGGGCGCGGCAGGCCAGAAGACAGGGTGATAGGCGAGTTTGTCAGGGCCAGGGCTGTCTCTTTGTACAGTGCCCCGTGCACTGGGGTGATCCTATGACCACTGTTGTAATGTTAATAATGAAGAGAGGAAATGCCTCCCTCACAATAAAAGCACTCCTTTCTTTATGTAAGCAAGGTGTGAGTGAAAGTGGGGGCGCTTCATTTGCATGGGCTCTGTATGTGCATAAGCACGCCTAGGTGCTGACCAGAAAGATGGGAAAGGGTCAGTTTGGCTGGTCCTGAGTTACAAATCACTTGTGTTGACCGCAGGAGTAATGAAATGTTGTCTCCCTATTGTATAAACAAATGGCAGCAGAACTGACAAAAGATTCCCTCCCATCTGAACAGACCTCAACAAAGGAGGCATTTGGATGCCAGAGACTGTAAAATCCAGCAGGGAGGGGTTGGCGACTCTCCTGCGGAGGTTGCACTAGCCCTGGCAAAGGGCTAACCTCAGGCACGGATTGACTATCTCATCCCACTCTTAAAAGGTAGAATGAATTATTCCTTTTGGAGTCTTTTCTTTTGTTAAAAGCCAGGACATTGTTCCTATGTCAGTAGAAGATTTTCCCCTGAGCTGAAATTCACTAGGAGCTCAATCACTTAAGGAACTTGGAAACCCTGACTGACAATCAGCAGAGAGGACCACCGGGGCCCTGATCAGTGAAAGCCAGCAGCGGTCAGGGCCTGCAGACGGCAAGAGACAGCAGCAGAGGGGGCTGGTCCAGCCTGCATCTGGTGGGAGCCAGCAGAAGGGGACTGGCCGAGCCCCCCAAGCAAGAGGTGGATGCTGCAACCACGATGGTCGGTAGGGAAAGGGAAAGCAAGACGGGAGAGGTGAAGGACACACACCCCCGTATTCTGGAGTGGGGTGAGTTCAGCTCGCTATGTTCATGAATTCTGTTTTCACTGGTTCCCAAAGTAGTGCCGTGCTACTTTCTTCCTTTTATTCCTTTCTACATGTAGACTCTGTGCTTGTGAGAGGGGAAGTATTGCCTTTGGGGCACCCAGGGGATAGTGTGTGATTCCCCAGGTGACTGGGTGGGGGCTCGAGCCGGTTTGGTGTGGTATCATTGACAGGGACCCCTAGATGTAGAGCCCGGCCCTTGCTGCTACCGACTGTCTGGCAGAAGGGTTACATTTCTGAAGGGGCCGAGCACACGCCCTGCCGCCCCATCCCCATCCATTAAGAATGATCTCATTTGTTTGGCACTTTTTCTAGAATTTGATAGGACTTTTCAATTAAGTTCCGTGCAGGTAGGTGACTCCTGGGTGAGCATTAAAGAACCGGGCTCCCCTGTGATGATGTAACTGAAGGGAGCCGTCCGGGACCAAGGGGCCCTTGGGTGATAGCAATCAACAGGGCTGGCTTTTGGGGTTTTTTTGCTCGCAGACAGCACAACGTTCAAGCTTTCCCTGCAGAAATTTCCTATTCGTGGAACTGATGGCAAACCAGATAGGCAGGAATTGGCGCCCTCGGCTGCGACACGGTGCAAATTGCATCAGAGGGCAGTGTGGAGTCACTTAACCAAGATAAGAATTAGTGCAGGGCCCTGATGAACTCCCCCTCGGCTGCCAGGAGTTGTTTCAGGGAAAGAGTGCAAAGCCAGGGCTAATTTGATTTCTCAGCTCTGTTAGAGGACTGCAAGCTCCCTCCCAGGGAGTGCAGACAGCTCGGAGCTGTTTGCCGTTATTGAATCTGGATAATAAAAAGCCTGAGCAATGTTGCAGCAGAGCCAGGGACCATGCCCTGCGCTATGGAAGCTGCCCAGCTGTTGGTGAATCTTTGTAGTATGCACAGCTTGGGCTGAGGATGGGCATAGCTTACGCGGGGGTGTAGCTACTGCAAGATGGCCTCATTTGGGAATGACACCCAGTAACCAGCCTCGTGAGAGGGATGGGGTGATCCAGCAACCTTCTCAGCTGGCCCCCGTGTTTGCAGCTTCTTTAGAGGCCAGGGACTACATAGGCCATGTGGACTGTCTGCCTGCTTGCCTCTTGAGGGCTCATTGGCTGGCAGGAGGTGGTTGGTGTATTGGGAATGCACCATTGATCCTTACACTGTACCAGCTCTGGGGATGAGTCCTCACATCTGCATCCTTCCTGAACTCAGCGGGGATGTTATCGCAGTAACTACCCCCAGGGTTAATAATGCCCCGGTTCTTGCTCAGAAGCATTAGCAGGTCCCAAGGCCAGAGGGCTCATCTTGTGACCATTTCTGGCACGTAAACTGGAGCTGCCCGTTTGACAGGAAGGGAAAGTGTGTTCCTGCACCCGAGTCATTTTCCTTGCTTGCCCCTTGGTTGCAATGCCAGGCAGGGCGGTGGCGGCCAGGGGCAAGGGCAGTTTATGGGTGGAGGCCAACTAAGGATCCTGGAATCAGAGAAAAGGTGGCTTAAGACCTGGGCACAAAGCGCGATCTTGGTGTTGGGCCTGAGGAGGAAGCTGAGTTAGAGTCATTGGCGCAACATAATTAACTCTGAATTTTCTCCCTTGGGGTTTGTCTCTTCATCTTTAAAGAGATTTTAATGTAGTTTCTATCAGCCCTTCTGTTATCAGATGTCTAATTAGCGTGCGATATTATAGCTTCGTATTACATGCATACACACACAGGATGGACATTTGGGGCTGTTACAAGACACCCACTGTAATGGACGTGTTTTTGTGGGGCCTCTGATATAAATTGGCAGCATCCAGATCAGATTTACTTTCTGAAATGGTATAATGGGTTTATTAGCTCTGCAATCTGCTGCATGGCAATTGCTTTTCTGGGAATCGAAGCACTTGGCATCCACAGACTGCAAGAGCCTCGAGAAGAAAGAGCTGCTTTCCACCACAGCAAGCCCTGTAGTTTGCCGTGTAACTAAGCCTCAGTGATACCTGCCCTAGTTGTGTCACAGGCAGGGTAAAACTTTCCAAAGTTCCTATGTGCCAAAGTCACTTTTGAAATTGGAAGGTCTGCCAACGTTAACCTTGGTAGGTTATCCAGGCCACGGAGAGGTTAGCTTGAGCCACGGAGTCGGAAAGGGACGGTGATACAAAACAGATGGTGGGGAGAAGTGCAGAGCGAGGCAGGAAGCAGTTTTCACCTCCCATGAGAATTTGAGTTTTGAGAGGGAAAAAAAAATCTGTCCAGAATCAAGACAAAAAGTTGACATCTTGAAAATTTTCATGAACCAAAAATATGCACATCAGGTCAATCAAAATGTTCTGTTTCAGTTCTAACCTTAAAAAATGTTAGCCTCTTTTAGAAATTTTATTTACTTTATACTTAAATGAAAACAGGAACCGATTGTTTTGAAAATGTCAAAGTGGAACTTTACATAATTCCCAGACTTTCGATTTCAAACTTTAACCGCCCTCCCCCTCAAATCGAGAGATTCTTTAGAACTGGGAAGAATCTGCGTTGAAGATTATTCCGATGGAAAAACATTGTGTCAGAAAAATCACAACTCAGCTCTAGCAAAGAACCACTTGGAGTTCCTTTTAACTATTGCCAAATTTTATTAGACATACCAGCAAATGAGATAAATCGCACTCCAAGCTGTGTTCAGCATTCAGAAGAAGGTGTCTATAGTGGTTCCCTGTCTCCTGGGCTATCCAGTATCCAGAGAAATTAAACAACCTCCAGATGCAAACTGGAGTATTGGTTGCCACCACGTATGCACTCTGAATAAACTTAGTTTTTAGACTTAAGCAAAGCAAGAATCTTTCCCAAAGGTGACTTTTCTTTCCAATTTCCAAGTAAACAAATGTTTCTAATTTACAAGGCAAGCATCAGTCATTCAACTGAAGATTCCCACCCTGACCCCAGCCAGCTTGGATGATCCAATCTGAGCTTTTGTATTATTGCCTTGGAGCTGTATAGAGTCTGATCAAGTCTAAGGACTTTGTGGCGAGCCCATCAGCTGGGGGTTTCCCTCGGGTAGGTTAAATTTGCATTGTTAGTTCCTAGGGACATTCATGGAAGCATTCTCCCATCCTCTGTTTGATTTGTCAGGTTTCCTTTCTCCCAGTACTGCAGAGAGTTTTTCTCTTCAGCTTTCCAGTGTGAGGATCGAACTCAAGATTTCTGTCTGAGATAGGGTGGGTCATGATCTTAGTGGCCTTTTGTTTTCCTCCTGTCACATTTGTGCTAGAGCCCCCAGCCTCCATAAATATGGAATTCATTTGGAATTAAATTCTCTTCTCAGGCCCCCGCAGCCCGGAGTTCACTTTGTCATATAATCTCAAATGACCTTCCTGATTCTCCTTGTGTGGAATGGCTCTAATTATTAATCCCCTTTGAAGAGCACTTGAAGTACAGCAGAAGCACTTGTTAAATTTGCTGTGTCATCACATTTCCTCTGCTGTTTTTCTTGTAGCTTTTTTTTTTTTCTTTCCAAATTTTTGGGTGAATCGGATTCTGGTAAAAGTAATAATCTAAAGAGCGATCAAGGTAAAGTCCGGCACAGAGCTATCATTCCTTGCTGTGCTGATGTATTTCCGTCCTGGCCTATGCCCCACCCTTGCTATGCCAAGCCTGTCAAACTTCTGTCAATGCACCTCAATGTTATACGCCTCTCAACTTCCGCATGTTTTCATTGTTTTGTCTCGTATTGGGGAGAAGTGTGATGGAGTAGTTAGAGCACAGGCTGGATAGTTGTGTCTTGGCTCCGTTCCCAGCCTGCTCCACAGACTTGCTCTGTGACCGTAGGCAAGCCACATCCCTGTTCGGTGCCTCAGTTTCCCTCTTTGTACAATAGGGTTCATTACTCGCCTCTGGTATGGCAGTTCACATGAACGAGCTGAGGGTGAATTAATGGTTTGCAGGGCACTTTGTGAGGTCCATGAAGCATTTGAAGGAGCTACAGAAATGCAAAACAGGGCTTCATATTTGTCTAGGAAGATTTGTTTCCACTCAAAAGTGAGGATCTATTCTGAAAATTGACCCTGAAAGGGGCCCCCTGCAGTGCTGCATTAATCTCAGAACTTCCCAATCACATTTCTGAGGGAAACTTTGGCTTCTCACACCTGCCAGCCAGGCGCGGCCCTGCTGGTCTCAAAGCAAATCTGGCTTGGTTCTCACTGCCGGGGACACCGATCCCAGGGGCCGAGTCTGCCTCTGTAACCTTTATACATAGTCACTTTTCTGACCATAGGTCCACGGTAAGGCCCCAGGGAAAATAAACAGAGGCTCTGTGTAATGATGACTGTTGCCCAGGGAATTAAACTCAGTATTTGCTGACTGGCAGAGCCAGCATCTTACTGTTTTATCTTCCATTCCCCCGGTGCTCTCTATTTAGAGTGCCTAATTGAGACCCCATTAAGCTGCACACCCCTCAGGTACCTGTACAGTAACCTTTTGCATTATGCTCTACCTATCCTATTGCTAGCTCTGTCTTGATTATGGTCTAGCCCCAGCCGAGAGGGATTTTGGCCACCAAGGCATTTATGCTGCCTCGGCCATTGTTTCAAGTGGCAGCGGTCCTGCAAAGGGATAAAAGGAAGCCTCTCTGTTTCCCAGGAGGTGGGACTATGTAGGAGATGGAGAGCCGGAGGGAAGGGGCATGGGGAAGGTTTAAAAATGAGCCCCCAGTGAAGCAGTGGTTTGTAAAGTGCAGAAGACAGAGCCATTTCTTGTTTATATGGAGACAGCTCCACATAAAAGCTAATAGGTTTTTGAAGGATATTGGGCCTGGGAAGATCTGTTGTGCTGTTAGGCCTTTAATTTAGTTTAGGGAGCAGTCTGGCATTCCCACAAGGCAGGGGGAAATATCATGGCTCCACCGCTCCGGCCTGCAGACGCACAAATGGCCTTGGGCTAATCTAGGCGCTGAGGGCTGTTTTAGCCAGTCAATACCAGACGACAGGAGCTGAGCTCAGACTGGGGGCTGGCCCCACTGTGGTGGCAATGTGCAACCCTGCCCCAGCCTGCTTGGAGCCCCTGGGACGGTAGTACGCAGTTGACACCATATGTGGAGAGGAGCTCCACGGGTCAGGGTGAAGCCACCAGCCGAGCAGCGACGACCACAAGAGTGAAGCTGCAGGCAGAGCTGTTAGGGACGCCAGGCAGGTCCCGGGGAATCCCCACCTGTTTTGTGAGGGGATGTGTGGATTTGCACCCTGCGAGCTCCGCTTTAACCAGGAGGTTGGACAAAGCCCAGAACCGACTGAAATGCAGCAGGAGCCTTTGGATTGTACCTGGGGCTAAGGAAAAGCACAAACCCTTCAGTGACTCGCTCTGCTCGGGGCAGGTGGTCCAGCGGGGGATTGAATGGCTGCTTGAATCTCTTCTGGTACCGATTCACCCTGCAGTGGCAGCTGGCTCTGACTCTGGAGCCCCCTAGACTTCACAACCTGCCCTGCCATTTGCTCGGATGCTGAGGAGAGGGGATGAGGTGAGGCAAGGCAGTTTGGCCCCCTCCAAGCTTCATGCTGGCAGCTTCCCATGACGGCTGTGCAGGGGGAGCAAGGCATGAAGCACTGTGGTGGCGGGTTAACACAGGAAGGAAGGGACCCCCTTTTGGGGAAGAAATAAAGCCCGGAGCTGGGGGGGGGCAGATTATTGCTGGTGGGGGACATGGCTAGGGGTTGGGCTCCCCACCCGGCAGTTCATGGGCATTGTGAGCTCTGCTGTGCCTCCTGGGGGAAGGCACGTGAATTCACAACCAGCTCCACTAGTTCATGCCACCAGCAGAGGGAGGGGACCTTGACTGTCCGTTTTCTGCTTCCCCGTCGCAAGGCTGCCAAGACTTGTCTTTCAGCGTGTGTTCGGGAGGTGGGGGGGTCAAAAGCAATAAAGCATCGTTACAAAGCCTGCCAGTGTGGCTGCCTGCCAGCCCCGCCCCGCCATGGAGCTGAGGCCACCCGTTAGGCAGTCTCAGGGTTGCACGCCTGCTGTGACTTGACGCGCCCAGACCTGAAATAAACACTGGGCTGCCTGCAGGCGGGATTCAGCAGCTGTCCTCCCCTGCGGCCTGCACAGGTGCAGCAGAAGGCTGGCGGCAGGTAGCGAGAGAGCTCCCTCTGTCCAGGCCGCAGGGGTTGCTGGAACTGCGGATGGTGACCCTGGCAATCCATCAGGCTCCTTCTGTCCTGTTGATGCTGCTCCTCTCTTGCTCCTCTTGCACCAGTTCTGCCGCTTGCCAGTGGGGCCTGCCCTCGGAGCCCACCTCCGAAACTCAAAGGCCTCTACCCCTTGGGCAAAGGGCCCACACTCACTAGCTGGGGTGGAGCAGTCCAATAGCCTCTTATGTGATCCAGCTCCTAGTGGAGAACAAAGACACGCTTGGCCTAGTGTGTTGCACTAGTGCGAGTGCCTTCTCGGTCTCTCCTGGCACCTGGAACGCTCTCCAAATAGCCTTCGGACTCCTTTGAACTCTCAGCGAGACGCACCAGCTCTCCCTTTGCTTCAGTGTGCCTTCCCTCTCCCTTCCCTGGCTGCTGTTCCTCTGCGTGGCTGCATGACTTGGTGCACGTGCGTTTTGGGACACAGCTCCCACAGGCGCTGCGTGAAATGAAGTGGCATCGTGTCCCGGACAAAGCCGGAGAAGCAAACTCCATTGGCAATCCCTGCAGCTCTTGTGCAGCGTTTATGGAATGCAGTGGAAGTGTGTCTGTCTGTCCGGTGGCCCAGACAGCCCCTGGTTAAGGCTTTGCTGAGATTCAGCTTTATGGCCCTGCCAAATGAAGCACAAACTTAAGTCCATCACCTCCCTGATCTGATCGGCGGAGGCTGGAAGCTGATTTTCAGAGCTGGGAGCTCGGTTACACATTTCACTAATCAAATCCCTGTCATGGGTCATTTCAGATACTGATGGCTTTGCTCTGTGCTAAGAACCGCGTTATCATAAATGCCTCTGTGCTGCATTGTCTTACTAATTATGAACACATAAATGTCTCCTTAGGTAAATAATTCACCACAAATAGAGGTGGACTCGTAGATAAGGTGCAGACAAGTGGCTTAAATGGCTCCAGACGTGTACTCTGTGATGGGAAAGCCACACGGCTGTGTTCACGTGCACAAACCAAAGCAGCAGAAAGAATCTGGCTCCATTCTGGTGGATTACACACGGCTTCTCTACTGGTGCAAACCAGGCAATGACACTGGCAAGAAGGCGGGTCAGTGTTCATGGCAACTCAGTCCTTGATTCCTCTCCTGTCTCTGCCAGTGAGGGCTAGGCTCCAGTTAGTGCCAGCTGCGGGGGGCTTGTCAGCCCACTGGAATTGAGAACAGGTTACCAAGAGAATGGTCCCAGTCTTTGCAAGCAACTGTATCAACTTGGAGGGCCATGATTATTCCCCTCTATTCGGCATTGGTGAGGCTGCATTTGGAGTATTGTGTCCAGTTTTGGGCCCCCCACTACAAAAAGGGTGTGGACAAGTTGGAGAGAGTCCGGCGGAGGGCAACAAAAATCATTAGGGGGCTGGAGCACAAGACTTATGAGGAGAGGCTGGGGGAACTGGGCCTGTTTAGTCTGCAGAAGAGAAGAACAAGGGGGGATTGGATAGCTGCCTTTAACTACTTGAAAGGGGGGTCCAGGGAAGATGGAGCCAGGCTGTTCTCAGTGTAGCAGATGACAGAACAAGGAGCAATGGTCTCAAGTTGCAGTGGGGGAGGTCTAGGTTGGACATTAGGAAAGGTTTTCACTAGGAAGGTTGTGAAGCACTGGAATGGGTTACCTAGGGAGGTGGTGGAATCTGCATCCTCAGAGGTTTTTAAGCTGCGGCTTGACACAGCCCTGGCTGGGATGATGTTGCTGAGGTTAGCCCTGCTTTGAGCAGGGGATGGGACTAGATACCTCCTGAGGTCCCTTCCAAACCTCATCTTCTATGATTCTGATTCTAACTTACCAGGCTAGCTCAATTGGCCCAGCCAGGGACCCCTGCCCTCATTCAATGCACCCCTGCCCCCAGAGCAGAACAGACTGCCCTAGTCCCGGCTGTGCAACTGGAAGCACGATGGATTCAAAAGCGCACCAGTAACTGGGAGGCAGACAGCTGCAGTGTGTGCATGGGGGTGGTGGGGAGCCACCCGGCCTTGGGGCGCACTCCCCAGGAGCGGTAGAGAGACATGCACCAGGTCTGCCAGAGCTAGTGCACTGCAAATAGGAGTTAGCCATGGCAACGTGGATGGTGGCTCCTTCTATCCACCTGTGTACATACCCGGGGGGCCAGGATGATTGTACTCTGCCAGCTAGCCCGAGCTGCTGCCATGGCCCTGCTGCTATCTTCAGTGCTCCTGCCCGGACCACAGCCAGCGCATGTCCACGTACCCATGCTGCGAAGCATGCTGCAGCCACAGGCTCATCGGTAAGGGCCACGTTTTGATACCCTAAACCAGATTCAGCAGGGCCTTGCCTGGTGGAAACCCCACGGACCTCAATGGAGGCGGGCTCCCCGCATGCATCTGAATCCATTTAGACGCTGGGGGTACCAGTGGGGAATGGCTGAAGTGAAGCATCTGTACAGGTCTGAGGACCATGGGATAGGAATGGGTGGCTTGGAGATGGCACTGTCCAAGTCAAACACTGGGGGCAAAGGAATGTCGTGTTTCATCAAGGATGGGATCTCCCAAATTCCAGGGCTTTTCCTGCTAATAATTCTTCTGAAAGGCACTTCTGGGGCTCAAGGGACGACATCAATTTCAATTGGGGCCCAGACATTTAAAAAAAAGGCTTTTTAAAGACGTTTAATGCACTAAGAGATCAAAACGTTTCCATGAATTAAACCAACTAGAAGAGTGGCTGCTAAACAAACAAACGTTTAGCTGCCACCCGACCGGTGCAGTGCTGAAAGGCAGTCAAGGAAAGTGACTCTCAGCAAGGCCGGAAGTTCCCACTGTTCGCATTTCTCGCACTTTGGACAATCGCTATATAAAGGCTGCCAAGTAACTTGGGCTTTCTGATTGCACATTGACTTTTAATCATCTGAAATGCAGGCAAAGCAACGTGTCTGTCCCCAGCATGTGATTTCTAAGCAGATGGCACCTCTCATAACTCAGCGGCTCAATCTCAATTGTAACTGAATTGGTCATATTTTCTGTTGGGCAAGGGCCTTGACCAGGAAAGTCCATCTCAATAACCTTTGATGCAAGGCAGTGGGGGGTTAGCGGAAGCTGATAATGACATTTACAGCAGAACCGAAATAAACTTTTTCCCCTTGTGGATGCACATCTCAAGTGGGTGTCTTCTGCCTTCTAGGCAAATGTGCTTGACTGTAATAATCATGACTAAATGATAGCAAAACATCCTGCTAGGGATGAGAGGCGACCTGAGCGGTCTCTTCCTTCTGTGGTTCTCATTGGATTTATTCATCTTTATGAGTGGGTGTGATTACGTGATAGGTGTGACGGGTTCAAATTTGTATCAGCATCCTTTTGAAAATAAGGTTTTATTAACAAGATAAGAAAGCTGCCCCACGTTGTGTTCCCAACCTTAATAATACAAACAAACAGGGGCAATAAAAAAGCAGATGGGGCGAGCATGGCCATGGGAGGGAAGACAGGACCTTTTCACAATTTCTACTGTCTTTCATTGGTTGATTAGCAGCAGCACAAAGTTCTGGGGTGCCTGGCAGGGACAGCTGTAAATACGTTGCTGTAAAAAAGTGCCCTGATGTGACACTTGATGTAATGCACACGTGCACCTGACTTTGGGGTCTCCTCCAGACTGTCTTCTGTTTAATCTCCTTTGAATGGTTCTCTGATCAATGATCACCATGTCAGCTCCTGACAGTGAGATTTTTGGCAGAAGTGGGGAAAGCGCCACTTTAAAGGAATAACTTTTGCCGGGTCATCTGTTAGCATTTGAAGCTCTTTAACCACAGGCACTGAATGGGAATGTGGACAGGTGAGGTCTTTCGACTAATTGAAATGGATCTGCGGGGATCAAAGGGGGAAAGCAGACACTGAACTAATGCAGTGGAGGAATGGTTTATTACAACCCAGCCAGAGCACTCGTACTGGATAAAATGCTTTACTATCTGCATTGAGACTGTACGTTGAGACTGAAACTCGGCATCAGAGGCCAGCAACAGGGTTGTGTGTTGGGTCCTGGAAAGGTTTGAGCACTGTGGGGATGAAGCCTTGTTTCGTGGCCTTTACTCCAAAGAGAATTTACCAGGATACTTGGCCCCCCTGTAATGCTTTTCACTTAGCAGTAGGTGGGTTTCAGCTCAGTCTAGCAGGGCAATAAATCATGCAACAGAGAGATTAAGCAACTGCCTGAGGCCACCCAATGGTAGAGCTGGGACTAAAACCCAGGAGTCAGGACTCCTGGTTCCCCATGCTCTGACCACTGACTGCAGTGCATGTGCTTAAGTCCTTGGCTGACCATGGATGGACTTGAGCATGTACTCGGAGCTAAGCGTCTCTTGAAGTGTTTTGTCCAATTGGTGCCTAGGCATGCTGGACCCTTCGTTATATCACTTGGCCCACTTAAAGCAGCACTTCGCTCTAGAGGGTGATGATTCCATAAATGCCAAGGGTTAGCAAGCAGGGGTCCTTTGGGGGAGAAAGGACGGGAAGTACCTGCAGTTCTAGGCATGGGTGGGTACTCCCCCACCTGCCCCTCTCACTGGATTGCAGTGGAGTGTGAAGCTGGAATGTCTCTGCCAGCTGCTGGGGGGCAGAGCCGACTCCCCATGCATCTCTGGTGTACTTTCTGGGAAAGCTGAAATTAGGGGAGGTCAAGACAGAGATCGTTCCCACTGGTGGAAGGGGCTGGGTGGGGGGGGTGCTTCAAAACCTGTCTGATGTTCTTCATTTCCTTAATAGCAGTGGAAGCATTTCATGGGCAATTGGAGCTAAGCACCAGCGCCGCGGTAACGAGCGGCGAGAGACAGCTGCAGGTAGAGCTCTTTGTGGGGTTTCTGTTTGTTTGTGTTCGCATGAATTTAGTTCTGGATGGAGGGTGCCGGATTGACGCTCCTGGGGGCCAAGCACTCGGCAGATCCATAGGGCAGGGAAGGCTGCCTGGACTATGAGCTGGAAGGTGAGGGTTTGGTCCCAATGGGCCGTGTGACCAGTGGCGGAGGGTAAAGATTTTAGGTCTTTATCAACCTGCTCTAAATTGGAAGCGATTCCCTATAGGTGAATATTTTTGTAGCCCCCTCCCCCAGGGAGCCAGCTAGTCCTTCTGACCTAGTTATGGAGCCCAAGAGATGAACATCCCATTCTCTGACCCCATGAGCCCAGCCAGTCCCCACCAGCATTGAGTGTATCTCCATCTCTGGTGTCAGCTTTGCCATGCTGTCTGTCCTATCCCTGCTACCACTACTGGGAGCTCCAGACCGCCCACAAGGAGCAGAGCGTGACTGCGTACACCCCCAGGGTCAGGACATACACCCAGAACAGCAGTCTGTCCAGCCTGGAGGACAGCGTGAGCCAGTTGAATTCAAGCCTGCTGGCCCAGCCCAGTGCACGGAGCTGAGAGCTGATCAGGAGGAGTTCTTCCAGGATCTTCTCCATAGGGGCCTTCTGGGTGGTCGTTGCCTGCCAAGGTCCTGCTCCTTTCCTTTCTTCCTCTTCCCCACGCAACAAGACACCTGCAGTGACAGCAAGGCATATTCAGCAAGACAGCAGTTCAGAGGACAGTGCGCACGGGGGGCTCAGAAAACCTGCACGTACCAGCTGCTTGCAGCCCGGTGGATTGGAAGCTCTCAGCAGAGCATCCTCTGTCTAAGGCACTGCCCACGCAGCAGCAGAACCTTTCCCGCACAGGGTCTTCACCCAGATGAAGGAACTTTATTAACAGGATGGACTTGGACAGGCTGAGAACCAAGAGGGCCATGCAAACAGTGAAGAACACCCCTGAGGCAATGAGGGAAGAGAAAGGAAAGTCATTAGGTGGGACAGGCAACCAGGACCCCAAACTGCAATGGCTGAAATGTTGTCTCCAAGGGTGTGTCTACACTGCAGTCCTGGGGTGTGACTGCAGATCATGTAGGCATACCCAAGCTAGGTTTGATCGAACGAGAGCAAAGCTAAGTTGAGTCACAACAGCAGCAAAATCATGGCAGCACAGGATTGGCAACAAGGGCTAGCCACTCAAGCATGGACCTAGGTTCTGGGAGGGTAAGGCTACCCCATGCCATAGCTTCCCGGCTAGAGCAAAGCTAGCTTGGGGATGTCTACATGTGTTGCAATCCCAGCTCCGGAATATAGTGCAGATATACCCTAAGGCTTTGCCCACACTAGGGCTTTGAAGTGTTGGCAAACTGTTACTGTAGCCATGCATGGTTTGCATCCACTGTGTTAAAAAAAAATAGTGCCCTACATAAGCTGCTGGGTTTGTTTATAGCCTGGTTTCAACTAGTCCAGTGGCTGAGAAATACAAATCCAGTCCGCCCTGAGCCGGAAATCTGGTATGGCCATGTTACAAACAGCATCTGGCGGAGCCATGCAGGGTGACCCTTTCTGAACGTGGGTGAGGCCAGTCGGGTTGGCAGTGCCCACAGGGCGTCAGCGACACTGTCATTCTTTTCCCATCGGTTCGTTTGCCAGCGGATGCACCCGCCCAATCAGGGTTAGCAGCAGGTGCTTTAAAAGACAAGGACAGTACTGGCATGGATGAATGGTTCCCCAGGAGAGGCCCCCCAGGTCAGAGTCAGACACACCGTCAGCAGGGGATTGCTGGATGAATGTCAAGGCAACGTTTCCCTGCAGTGAGACAGATCAGACCCTGGAGCCTTCTCCCCACGGCAGATATCCCATTACTGCCCACTTACAACTAGTCTGGAGAACAAGACTGTAGAGGACGAATCTGGGACGGACTCACCGGTCTTCACCATCTGTAACCTCTAGTGTGTGCAGATTCACAGCCCTCCAGGTCCCCTTAGAACTGAGCCCCTACGTCGAGAGCCCAGCCCATCCAAGATGCACAGGCCATACCCCGCTGCCTGGATTCTGCTCACCAATCAGAGGAGTGCAGCCTGCAGTGTCCGGCAGCTTGTCTGAGACGTTGACTTTGAAGACAGTGTAGCCAAGCAGCACGCTGGCCTTGAAAGTTATCTTGGTGCCACAGTTGGGTGGAAGGTAGAAGCTAGCCAAGTCAATGGCCATCAGGAAAATGCTGGGGATCAGCAAACTGGTCACATAGAGCAGGGGGCGTCTTCGGGTAACAACCTGGGGTGGAGAAGAGAAGTCAGTGCCGATTCTAAATGTCACCTGGCAGCAAAGGGGATTTTTAGCATCTTTTAAGATGCAGGAACCTGTAGAGTAAGAGCTGCTCTTGGGAGCTCCTCCATGCTGCTGACATGGGTGCTGCACGGTCGTCCTGGGGCCAGGGATTGTTACGTTGGCCAGAGATAGATGTGACCAAATCCTTTTTGAATTCTCAACTGGCTTGAATTTTCTCCCCACAAGCCTAGAACATTTTTGAGGCTGGCCAGAGTTTTGTGAACTCTTATTTCTCTCTCTTTCCGCATGACCCCTTTGCCTCTGGACTTTGCACATGCAGACAGAAGCTGAAATCCGCAAACACCCAAAGTGGTTGCTTTTGCTGTGTTTGTGATCCACGTAATGAGGCAAACTCTCCTTGCCCTCCCTCCTTGCCATTCGTCTTGGGTAGAGCTGTGCAAACCTTCCTGCTGCAAAACCTGTAGCCTGAGAATTCACCAAGTTTGGCTTTCAAATGGGGAAACACAGTCAGCTGCATTTCATGCAACAGTTTTTAGGGCCCTGCAAACCTTTAACGCAAACTTGAAGCCAAACATTTGACTGTCTCCCTCACTAAGTCTGTAACTGGGTCCTTCATGAGATTTCTAGATGGTAGAGCGGTAAGTTCTGGGTCCAGTGAACTTTTGCAAATCTATCTGCAATGCAGAGTTTACCCCAACTTGCTGGGTTTGCTCTGAGTCTTACTTTAGCCGTAATGAATTGGAAGGAACCTGAAACTTTTTAATCAAAACCCCCCGGGTGTCAAAGCACAAGATGAGAAAGCAGCACAGTGGTTTGTCGTAAAACGAGCAAATTGCATCTTAGAAGTTGAGCACAGCCCATTTCCTTTCCTGTCCACAGAGCGGGAGCAGTTCCAGAAACGGACCAACGGCTTGCTGCCTGCTCAGAGCACTGGAGGAGGAGCGGACAGGGCTAGAAGGGTGAGTCTGTCACCAAACATGGAGAGGTCAGACAGAGGCTGGCGTGTGCAGAGCTGGGGAGAGGTTTGTTTACATGGCACAGATGCCGCCTGACTGCTAAAAGGGGCCGGACAGACACTGGTTCTGGGAGCAAATCCCATCTCCACTGTGTTTGAGAAAGGACAAGGCCATCTGGATGATCGGAGTTGGTTTTTAGCTAAATAACAATGGGCTGCAAATGTCTGAGTCCAGAGCCGCTTTCCTCTCCTTTGCAACAGTTTAGCGGGAATCGTTTCCACTCAAGATGTCAAAATGAAAATCATCAGGGAGGAAATTAGCCCTAGGTAGCCTGTTCTCCCTCTGTGCTTCTGAGAGTGAGTGTGTTGAACAGCACTCTCATCTCGATCTAGCCAGTGGGGCCGTGCTCCTCACGGTGGTACCTGAGCTCCTGAAGAGCAAAGCGTTGGCTCAGTGTGTTGCGTTGCCACAATGCGGGGTCACAGTCTGGATCTCGCCCTTTCTGGCGCGGTGAAGGGGGAGCCTGGCAGATGTTCCATGAGAAAAGCATCTGTAATTGGCAGGGGTCCTGCACCCAGGTTCTCACACACAACGACACAACAGCCTTCTCCCAAGTTCGTTGCCTGGAGTCTGGCCACCAGACAGCAGGGCAGATTTAGGCAATCAGTGGGGCCCCGAGCCAGACTTGGGACTTGCTGTGGCTGTAGCCTGCATGCTACCCGAGCCAAGGCGCAGAGCAGGAGCCTGGTGGGATACAGACCACGGCTCTTCTCACTGAGACACTAGGAGTCAGCGAGGGGTTTCCTCCTCCTGGGGAGGCAGGTGGGAACCGCTCGGCACTGGTCTCAGCTGTGAGTGCCTCTTCGCAGTTCTTGCATCAACCGAATCCCATCCTCTCTAATAGGCGAAGAAGTTGATGCCTGTAAACTCTCCAGCAAAGGGAGGGGGAAAGCACTTTAGTTTCCGTCGTGTTCTCCATTAGACACCCTTCAGGTGTTAGCAATATTATGCCACAATTTCATTATCCATTAAAGCCAGGTAATAATAAGTACACAAAGGTATTTGCAGCCCATTGATGTTAATGAAGGAGATCAATCTCATTCCGAGCATGTACAGCAGCCGCACATTGGAGATGGAATATTACCCAAGGTTAGGCATGAATTGGCTCCTTGATAGCAGACCCCACCAGCACTTAATTTTGCATGACTATCTTTATGGCCCAGACAGAGTTTGACACCCAGACACAGGTTTGCTGCTAAGTTCTCTCCATTGCCTCTCCACCTCAGACGAAAGGGCTATGATTTCTCTCTGGAGGGAAGATTGCAACGTTCTTCTCTCGTCTGGGCTTCCGGGGCAGTAGGAAGTCAAAGGTGACTCGTGCCTGAAAGCTGGCCATGCAGCGCAAGGCTGACTTGCACCGTTTTCAGGTCAGACCTGCTCAGTACCCAGGATCAATGCCTGTTTCTGCTGTAGCCAGGATCTGGCTGCTCCATTCCAAGGCTCAGCCCTGACAATGTGTCATGACAGGTCGTCCCAAGTGCAAGGGGCAAGGGGACAGGTTTGCTGGGACCCAACAGAGCAGGCGTGCGTCTGTGCTGTAGGTACGTGGGCAGGAAACAGGGTGGCTGGTGGGGGACTGCTAACGTACAGAGGACATGCAAGTAATTAGAGAAGATGGCCCATTACTACCACAACATAACATTCACCCAGCCACGGCAGGAGCTGGATTTCCCCAGGGCGAACTGCGCTCCAGAGTCTCTGCACCAGCACGGGAGTCTAAGCAGTTTCCTGGCCTCCTGATGACGCAGCGCCAGAGAGACGGCCGCTACACCTGCTGCACAAGGTAATGCTGCCTGCCGCCCCACTGTGCCAGCTTCCAGGGAGGGCACAGAGGGGTTGGATGGGAGGTGTTAATGGATTTTTTTTTTTTTGCAGGCTTGTAAATATCTGTCTAAATCTTAAATTTCCCATGAAACATTTTCAGGTTTTCAACACAAACTTGGAGTCAGGAACCGAAACGTTTTGGGGATTGGATTAAAACAAAACCATTTTTTGGACATCAAAAGTGAAATCTGGTTACTGGAAATGGTTTGTTTTTATTGAACACCTGGAAAATGTTGATAGAAAACATGGAAAATTTCAATCAAAAGTGTGAAAAGCCAATTTTGCTGCCCTCCCTCACCCCCCCCCAAAGGTTTTGAGGAGAAAAACTGGCCTTTTCCCAGTTACTACACAGTCTGGGGTGTCATTAGACTGGACGTCAGTTCTTCCATGGTACTGAGCGGTCAGGTAAGGGGGCACGGGGAGTACACTGAGGTCAGCCGTACTGGCCCTGATTCTCCTGTGATGCTCTTGGGTAAATTGCGAGTGACTCCACTGAAGTCAACTAACATATCCACCAGCCCAAACCTGGGCCCTAATCTCAGTTACCATTGCCCAGGTCTGATTAGCCTCTGTATTCACGCTTTGCCCCGGGGTGTGAGAGGCAGGGAGAGAGGCAGAGCTAGTGAGGCTTAGCAAAAGGGACCTGCTGGGAAATTGGGGAAGGATGGGCAGCGTGGAAGGAAGGATGAGCTGTCCAGCCTGCTGCCTGGGACCCCGGGGTTCTGGTCAGTTTCCGAGAGGCCTCGGGGGTCTCGAGGCTGCCCGTCAGTCCTGAGTGAGGAGTTTGCCGCTTCCACCATCTGGCGGAAGGGTGTGTATTTCAACCGAGTGCCTGAACCGCAGCCCACCCTGCGGTGGCTGCTCTTAGTGCCTTTCCCTTTAAGTGCTCTTCATTATTGGCTCCAGCATCAACAATGCTCGCGGGCTGGTGTCTTTAAAATTAATGAGGTGTTTAACTCTTAGTCAAGAAGCTCATCAAAACAAAAACACATTTTCGTCCTCCAGCGAGCGGTGTGGACAAATTGTCGCCTTCCCCTCCGCCCTCCTGCCTACTCCAGCGATGAGGCGGGGTCCCCCCAGCTGTCTTCTAACCGCTGCATTTCCCACGTGATGGGAGTGTCCATGCTGGGGTGAGCCAGCAGAGGCCAACCTGCCCTGTTCTCAGTGTCTGCCCTGTCCTATGGTGCACCGGGACCTCCTGAGCATCTGGAGCTGTAAGCCCCTGCATGCAGGCCTAATCAGACACAGGTTTGGAATCAGGGTTTACTGGCTGTCCACACAGCCACCCAACAGCGCTGGTAAAGCAGGGAACGGCAGCCCATGTGCCCTGCGGGTTCAAACGCCACCGGCTATCCCGCCCCTGGAGGCCCTGACGGGGGGGGAGCCTACCGTCTGCCCTGACTGGCTCCGGCACGCTATCTAAAGCACAGGGGAAACCGATCCTTGCTCGCTGCTGCAAACAGACCTTGCTGCGCACTCCCAATACCTTGCCTTGCCCCTGTTTCCTCACCTCTGCCCTGCTCCTGGTCCCTGGCCACGCTCCTCGTCCTGGTTCCTGGTCCCCTGTTATGCTCAAGAGTTTGTGCCCTGCTGCTGTTCCCCTCACCCTTTTTTTGGCTGGCTCATTGGCCCTGGCCCAGTGTGGTTCGTTGATGCTGACTCCGACCAGACCCTATGGCGTGACATGGTACGAAGCGCTGCTTCTGGTTTGGACCCTCCAGACGGAACTGGTGCTACGTTCTTGAGTCCCTGCCAACCTGCGCCCCCCTATAGCTGGGGTCCTGGCACTAGATCACTGGATGGCACCCCATCACTGTAGTATCTAGGCACTGGGATGAGGAGCTAGCTCCGAGCTGCCATACCTCAGCACCCATCTAAATTTCACTTTCTCTTCCCTAGGATTGAGGTCGGGGTGTGCTAGGGCCAGATCAGAGCTCCTCTTTTCAGGTTGCATCTCTTACTTCTCTGTCTCGACCTTCTCCCGACGGACAGGGAGCCTGGGTGAACGCTAACGCTGACTCGCTCTGGGGGGTTGATTTCCGAGATCCCTGCCTGTTGGTTTGGACCAGGTGATATCCAGCCAGGGATGGGCCCAGCATCCAGTTGGTCATGCCTCTCTCGTCTACCTCATCCTCAGTGCTGCTACTGAAGCATTTTACAGAATAATATTCTGCTTTCTGCCTTTCTACCACCCTCATCCTTGAGAGGAAAAGAATAAAAGGAGGGCAGGTGGAAGAAGCCGAACAGAAAGACATCCGGGGATTAGATGCAACAGAGAAATATCTGATACCTACATTAAACTGAATCTGGGCGAAGCGTCCGCTCTCCATGTGCACGACCCGGTGATGTGAGGGCACGGAGAGCAGCTCCCACTCGCCGTCATCCAGGAACATCATCTTGTCGTCCTGAGTGTCCTCACGGCTTTTCCAGAAGGCGAGGCCCACGTCCTCCACTGAGAATGACCCAAACAAAGAGCAGGGACTCAAGGAAAGGGAGGGACCTGCGAAAGTAGGATGCTCTCACCCCATTTCCTCCAAGAGCTGCCATGGCCACAGAGGCGGGGGAAGAGCTTCACTGACCCTCCCTATGGGCCCTGCAAACAGCCCGAGCCTCATTAGCTCAGGGACTGATCTGCTCATCTATGCAGAACGGACACTCCTGGTACTGACTGGAGCCCTGGGAGACCCATTCCCACATCCCTCGACTGGTTCTTCCACCCACCCTACCATGGGATCTTGGTTGTGGCCATTGCAGATGTAGCTGGTCACTTTTCAGCCTGGGCGATGTCCCTTTATTGCTAGGGGAGCCAGTGTAAAGGCAGAGGGAGACTAAGGTCCAGAGTGAGACCCAGCTGTCTGCACAGCTGCTGTAGAGCTGACTTAGGAAATACTCTGCTGTGGCCATAACGCCAGCACAAACAGCTGCACTGCGTTCCACAGGGAGTCGTTGGGGAGGGCACTGACCCTGGACAGCCCCAAGCTAGGTCCTGCAACACATACGAGTCGCGTTCCTCTTCACACTCCCCAGCCCTGTGCCCCGGAAAATAAACCTTCACTGCCTGTGGGAGCCGGACGGCAAGTGTGCGTGCCTCCTAGGCGAAGGCCTGTTCTGCCCACCTGTGTGCAGGACGCTGCTGAAGGTCAAGCTGCAGTTCTGGGTGTCGAACGGGAAGGCGTAGGTCTCCAGGCTGCACGCGGACACCACCTGCATGGGCTTGTAGTTCTTGATCATCCCAGCAGAATTCACATAAATGTAGGGGAGCTTGGGAGACCTGCCAACCTCCACGCTGCGCAGGACAGGAGGGTTTGTTGCAAAGAGAGTCACGGGGGAGGTGGTGAGACCCGACTAATTCATTACACAAGAGGAATTAAGGCTTAAATAATAATGGGTGCCTGATTTCCAGAGGGTGGGTGCTCAGCACGTTCTGAAGATCAGGTCTCTTTAGAGCATCTCATGTTGGGTCCCCAAAATCATTCGTCAACTCTGAAAAGCTTGGATTGATACTAGCATCGCTGCATTGCCACAGCCTCTGCACCTCCCCTGTTAAAGCACTTTGCAAACTATTTCATCAGCATCACTGCACTGGAGCTGAGGGACAAGAGTGACTCGGGCAACCCGGTGGGGACAGAGCTGACCTTTGGATAAGACCCTGGGGGGATGTCAGGTGCTTTTTAATGTCCATGCAGAATGGGCAGGAGCTCAGGTTTTCTGAGCTCTCCTCTGAAGCTACACCCTACATCCCTGCTCCACCTTTGTGACTTTGGAAAGGACTCTTGGTTTCTCTGTGCCTCAGTTCCCCATCTGTAGAATGGGAATAATAGCAGTGCCCTGCCTCGCTCCCATGGGTGTTGCAAGAATGAAGCCACTGAAGATGTGAGATGCTCCGGTACAACAGTGGTGGGGGCCAGAGAATAACCATGGCACTCAATTCGCAAAGCTCAGAAGGATGAAGTGCCAAGCTGACCCTGCAGCCTTTGGAATCTCTTGCACCAGGAAGCGTAAGTGTCTCAGATCTCGGACTCAGATTGTTAATCCATCCCCTGCAAAGCCTGCGACTTGGCCCTGTAGGACCGCTGTCCCTGCAAACAGCTAGTCCAGAGCGTTTCCAATCACGCCAGATTTTTTCTTTTTTGCAAATGGAGCCTTTTGTTCTTGCGGTGGCCTAGGCAGCGCTTGTGCTGATTGGCCCAAAAGAAATCCTGAACCCAACCCGACCTACTGGCGTGCCATAAAACTCCGACCTGGTGCAAACTCACCACTCCTTGATGATGATATCTGGAGACCAGACAGCACTGAGGGGCAGGGAAATCTCCTCAATTCCATCATAGAGGCTGGAATTCCATGTGAGGAACTCGTCCTTCCAGATCTGTGGGAAAGAGAAGAGACTGCCCTGGTGCCTTGCCATATTGTGACTTGGCAGGGCAGTTTGCTGCGGTGCCACGGTGAGTTTGAACCACTGACGTCACGATGGTAGGTACAGAAAAGATCCCTGCACTGCGAATGTGATATTAGCTTGCGTGGCTGTGCTAATGGCTCCGAAAGCGAGGTTCACACTAGCAGCGAATCCTACTCTGCTTCCTGCCAGACGGATTTTAAAGGTATGTAGAGTGGGTATCATTACTGGAACACAGCTGCTTTCCCTGTCACAAGGAGTCTGCACAATTGCTGTTGACGCAGCTACTCCTTTTCAGCTTCATCATCCCCGTCTCAGTCATGGGTTCGGGGTTGTTATAAATGTGTATGGGTAGGGTTTTGTGGCCTGCCTTGTGCGGGAGGTCAGACTAGATGATCATATTGGTCCCTTCTGACCTATGAGTCTATGAGTCTATGAGTCTCACTTAGCCAGGCCGGGCTGGCTCAGGACATGCATTTCGGGGACTTTGCCTTCTCTGAGATTTGCTTGCGTCCAGGAAAAAAAGAATGTTTTTTTGCTTTGGTTTTGGGGTCCAAATTTGAAATGAAAAAAATGCTAATTTTAAAAAATATTTCGACCAGCATTATGGGTGTGTGCACTTGGTTCATCCAGTGACGAATCCTGGTCACATGCCACCTGAGGCACGTCGTGTGTACGCTAAGAAAATGCCCCCTCTTTGATGCTTTTGAGGATGGGGAGCCTGACTGAATTGGTGTGGGAGACAGACCCCACTGCAAGTGAATGTGCCCTGCCCCCTAGAAGATAATCCCCCAAATGCTGTAGAATAATTTCAAAGTAATACATTTTGAGAAGATCACAGTCAGACATTCCACAAACCTATCCCACTATTCATTATGAATGACTTTCCCCCACACTTCTGTTCAGGACACTGGGTAATCTGTAATGGCTAGCCTATTGGTGTGTGTGTGAGGGGAGATATTGAAACACTGCAAGTGTCAACTCGAACACACATGTACAGAACGCAAAACTGTCTTCCCCTAAATCCACCCAGTCAGGTACAACAATGTAATATCAAAATAAGAAGACAATTTAGCACAGATACAGCACTGGAGGTACAGACTGAACAGACGATTACAATATTAACCAAGTCAGAAAGCAAGCAACCTAAAATAAGGTGTAATAAATGCTGTAGAGCAATTAAATTCTCTCTCTCTGCTTCAGCATCACATGTAGTTAGAGCAGGAAGTATTCATTTACCTGGCGAGACCAAATGCTTGTTGTTAGCTTTTGATTCTGTGTATCCTGTGTGGAGGAAAATAAAATCAAACATTCAACAAATTACATAACTCATTCAATGGATCGTAAAGAGACATGCCAATTTAAAAATCACACTGCTCTTGGGATGGATATGCTCTGCTGTACCCATCGGTGTTACACATAGCATCTAAGGTTGCTCTAAACGCAAGAGATGAGATATGTATTATTTGTTATTTCTTTAGTGTTTGTGTTTTGCACATTTCGCCCAATGGGCTTTGGCTCCAAAATCCCTTAGGTGCTTTTGAAAACCTCCCCTGCTTTTCATATATCATCAATTTAAAAATTTCCCATCTATAATCAGGTAGATTCCGCAGTCACCTGCCACCAGCTGTAATACCTGCTATAGGGGATTGTCCCATTGTCCTTTTTACAGGCGTACTCGCTGCTGTAAGCGATATACCTGGTAACAGCTGTTTGCAAGAATGGGACCTCGGTTAGTGATCTTCTCCTGAGGCTTGCATGGGGCTTTCATGCAGTAACATGGGATAGAAGAACATTTATGAAACAGGAAAATATGGGGGGTGGGTGGGGGGTGGTGGTGCTGCTCAGCATGTTTTGTGTTTTAGAAGCCACCAGAACCAGCCCTGTGTAGCAAGTTTCTGTATAATTGACTAGACACCTTTATGTGGGACTCTGCTGCACTCCTGTGACTTCTTCATGTTGTTTCTGTTGTGTGAAGAGCAAAAGTAACAGAAAATTTGACTGTAAAACCACCAAATCTGCCAGGGCGAGCATGTGGAAGCCATTTAACTCATTTATTTGAAACTGACTAGATTTCAGTAAGATTGCATCCCTTTACATTTCCCTCTGATAAAACCAGGCCATATAGAGGAATCCTGAGGTTTCTTTTGTCATCACCCCACTTCTTGCCTGCCAGCAGCTCCCATTTGTTGCTCATCTGCGTCTGTATGATCCTCACTACAGTAAATTATCTTTTGATAAAATAGCACTTTGGTTGCACTTGACACTCTAAATGAATCATCAGTCTCTCTCTTGCACCCTAATTAGTTACTGTGACATTAATCAGGCCGCTAAGCATAATACATATTCTCAGCAAATCCAGGGCTAAAAATACAAGGCTCAGTTTGTATTTGTAATCAGGATATTCATAATTTTTCAAAGGGTGTTGTCTCAGCTGCGACAGGCAGCCACTTGTGTTAAACCATTGCATGTATGGATTTTCCTGCTCATAAAACAGAACGAGTAACCTCAATCTAGGTATATTCTTATGACGTGACAGCTGGAAATTTCCTGCCTTTGCAATGATTCTGAATATTTTCTTTTTTCCTATCTGGCACTATTATTTTCACTGTGGTAGAACACAAAGACATCTAAATACGTGCTTAAGTTGAGGAATGTGAGCAGTGCTGCAGTGTTATTCACATGCTTCAAGTTGGGCATGTACATAATTGTTTGTAGGATCGAGGCCTTATTAATTTTGAAGGCAAAAGATTTTCTCAAATTACGAGTATCCTGGGATATAGCAAAAAGCACAAGTTGAAGAAAGAAGGCTCCTTTGGAATACAGGAGATCAAATTCTCCCAAAAGAGATGGAAGAAAGTCATGGGTTATTAATGAAGTCTGAATCCCATCTTGGTGGAATGAAAGAGAATAACAGTACTGCTTTGGCTTTTCTTTGGACCAGGAGTTTGGAATTTGTATATCCAGGCCATTTTGGAAGTGGATTCATCTCATTTCCCTGGGAAAAACAGTATAAGGAATCAATGGAGACTAAAAAAGAACTGCAATATGCCTTCCAGAACCCTTGGATAATCACACAAGAGAAGAAATGAGCATGTCCTATTCAAACACCTTTGATGCACAAAATATGGATGACCTGTTTCTATGGTGTCCTTTAAGGGGAGGCCTGCGTCAGCATCCCAGACTTGGTGCATGCATGCAAAAGAAAAAATTCAAACTCACTTTTGTTGGCCATTTGGCTAAGATCCTTGGTAATGGCTGAATATCCAATATGCCTTCCCCTGGGGAACTGTCTGCCGGAAACAAGAATTCAGCGATCTAACATAGGTTTGTTTCCCCCCCCCCACACCTCTAATTTCTATGATCCTATGAATGTTTTGTGAACTGTAAATGGTGAATTTCAGTTTAGACAGCCTTCATTTGGTGGGGAGCTGGCTGCCGCTTGGCTCACCTGATAGAGTTGCCTACTATGGTCCACGGTCTTAGTAATGTGTAGGCTTGATCCCAGCCCAGTTCCAGATTGGGATGAGAGAGGGTCTCAGCTGAGGGTTAGTCAGTTCTGATGAGTGGTCAGCAAGCATGAGAGAGTCACCCCTACAACTGACTTGCAGATATTGATTTTATTGCAACGGAACATTTAAAGCATCCTCAGCACTCATTAATACTTTCTGATTACACCTTAAACCAAAAGGATCAACTGCAGGATCGGATCATAGGCCCCCAAAATGGGGGAGCAACTGGACAGCCCCATTCTTTTGTCCTTCTATCATCCCCACTTTTGTTGTTGCCATAGAAAGCTGTTTGTTGTTGACTATCCTACTGCTAGATTCTCCACTTGGCCCACAGAGATCCAAGTGTTGGTGGGGAGGGAGAGAGGAGGAGAAAAGACATCTGAGGCTTAAAACTTGAATCTTTTTTGTCAAGTGAAACAACAAGTTTCTCAATGCCAGCTGGCTGGCATAATTGGTTCTCTTGTGGCATTATTCACAGCTCTTCCCTCTTTCTTATTTCAGATACCTTCCATCGTGCTTGTTAAAAGCAACAGATATTTTGGAGAATTGGAATTCATTAGTCTTCCTAACAGAGGGAGACTACTTAGACTTAAATTGGTGGTTAGCAAATATACAGATAATTCCCACACATTCTTATTTATCTTCTCCAGGTTGACAGACTATAGAAACAGATGCCTCAACGTCTGTCTGAGAGGCTCTAGTCAATGGAGTGGAATACAAAGGTATCTGGGATTCGGAATTGACAAAATTCAATATAAACAAATTGGAACTCTTCTCCGTTGACTAGATAATCTCCCTAATCAGATTTCCCCAAGGTCCTCATAATAACTCGATATTCTCAGACAAGACTAGTCTTTTATGCACATGAAACAGGAGGCAAAAGATCACAATAGAAGTCAGAGGCAGTGAGGAAGATGGGGCGAGAGCTCTTCACACGAAACAACGGTTGCTGAACAGTTCGTCTATTAGTAAATGCACCTGCTGAAGTTGCTACTGCATCAAGCCCTTTAAAGCCTATAGCTTCTTGATGATGTTGGCTCTGGAGCCAAGTCTCTGATTAGATTTATCTGATAGCATGAATACGGATATTTTGAACGTGCATTCGTTAAAGCCACGAAAGCAGAGAAGACTCTAACTTAAATACAATTGCTCTCCTCCTGGTCTTGTGTAATCACTTCACCCAAACCCCACTAGCTGGCATCTAATGGAGTGAAGATGATGAATTCAGAATGAAAGTTTTGCCCGTGTACTATATAATTTGCCACTTCCTAGTGTGTACGAAAGATAACAAGGGACTCATTACAGCTAAGATGGATAAAAGCAAAACCCTGATAGAGCCTCTTTCTTTTAGTTTCTGTAGCAAAACGGCATTTTCCAACTCTGTCTCCCATTTTCTCCTTGTACAAGAATGGCAGGAGGAAGTAGATTCTGATGTGCTAGACACCTCTAGAAAATGAGAATGCCTCGCTCCTTTGATCTACACCCAAACTTCGGATTTTTATGTGCTCTGAAATGCAATCTCAGTGCACCAGGAAGGAGTTAAATAGCTGCATATAAGAGGTAATTATCACGCTTGTAGTTATTTGTTAATTCATGCAGCATATTTCTTCTGCCTATGTTAATACACTTGCCTGCTCCTCAAATACATTTCAGCAGCTTCCAGAATATCCAAGTAGTTCAGGTTCTATGAGGAGGCAGTTTATTTGGCACAGACTATCTGACTGTGCTTAAACGGACACCACCAAAATTCCCCATGATCTGTGCTATTAACATTTGAGATGGTTAGACTTATAGAATTCTTTAATTTTAATTTAAATCAGCCTGGTGATTTTGTTGTTTCTTTACTCCTTGCGTTTCATTCGGGTTGGATGATGTCATTGGGTTGCTCAGTTTCACTTTGCTTATAGTCAAATGTCTTCCAAGATACTGAAGAAATTGACATACCTGTAATAACTCCATTCTCAATCACACAACCCATACACATTCCATAACCGGGAATGGGATGCAATTATTTCCCCTGTTACCTGCTTCTGAAATACCAGGGGGTGACATACTATGAATGTTGGTCTTGATGCCTGCAATGATATTAATAGTGCCCATGGAACATTGCCACATGAGATAAGATCAGTAGACCCTGAGATAACAATGGGACTCTCACATCACATCCTGGTAACAAACAAACATTGGGCTCCTCTGATCTGGTGGGCATCTCAAGGAAAGAGGCATGAAGCATCTGTTGGTCTCTCCCTGACGTTGTACACTTATATGTAACACACACAGCACGCTGTGCTCATTCTATTCCATTCTTTTCTGCCCTTCCCAAATTCACTATAATTGGGTCTTACTTTTCTGAACTCTCCCTCATCTGTACCCCAGCACACCAGATTTTCTCCAAAAGCCCCTTAGTTCATTTCATAGTGGCCTTGTGTCTGAGTGACATCTGTTAAAATATCACTTCCTGGTTCTCTCAACCTAGCACAAAGCTGTTGGAATGTGGGTTTCCAAAACCACAAGGGAAGCTTTAATTGGGATTTTCAACATAGCTTAAAGGAGTTAACACCCAAATCCCATTCAACTTGGATGCCTGACTCCTTTCGGCTGCTTGGTAAATCCCAGGCCTCATTACCTCAAAGCTGTTTTAACTGGAACTGATCGAAATGGAAGACTTACAAAGGCCTGTCTATATTTGTGCACCCTTTTGCTCAACGAACGTTAGAAATATTTCTTCCCTGAAACGAGTAGACAAGGGTTATGATACTTATTCTCAGCCTGAATTAAATTGACCGTATCACTTTAAAACCCTCTTTCTGGACTTTCAAAACGCTAGGGAGTCTTATTTAAAGCAAGCAGGAGCAGCGAGGTTTGTCAATAAGCAGACAGCTCCTTCTGCTGAAAACCATCACGCACGGCCACTGACATCCCTTCAACGCCAGTCTCCAACCAGCGGATTGTACTGTACTATGAACAGCAGGACACGGATCGTAAATGAGCTTGAGGTTCTCTTTACCACATCCAGCACTGCATGGACAAAGAGGTCAAGGTAAACGGTAGTGGCCTCTGACCAGTCTCTGACAGGTCTCACTCCCTTGCTGTAATTCAGTAAAAGATGCCTGGTCAGATGATGCAAAGTAGAATTGCTGGGCCGGTGAGCATCTGTGGTTGAGCTTCCTGAAAAACAAATGAATTTGTGTAATTAGGCCTGACAGCGACAAGAGGAAAAGTTGTTAGCTCTGGTGGTTGTTGTTGAGGCTGGGTTTATTTTTGGACAGGCTGATTCATCGGGAATGGATTTATGGCAGAGATGGTACTTTCCTGAAATATGCTTGGAAGATCTTGTTGCGTTAAGGTGATGTATTTTGAGCCAGGATGGCATGTAAGCTTCCTAGGAGGAAGGTGTGATAGATGTGAGACCTGGGAATTCAAAAGACTACACTGCAAACGTACCAGACAAGTAGGGACTTTTGGGGCAACACCTCTTCAGTGGATTTCCTGGGGAATCTCTAGGGAGAGGTTAATGCAAATTTTCCAATTCTGGTTATGCAAAAACCCAGCCTTTCGAAGGCAGCCCTGAGGAGGGGGGTCATTGTCTGCTGGTTACGTGATACAGAAGGTCAAGATCAAAGGCCCAAGCTGTATAAAGAAATGCCTGATCTGCCGAGTCCTTGTTCTGGTTCTGAATCTAAAATGAATGAACATGTAACCACGGGGAAAACCTAGTTGTGGGCTTTGAAGGACTGAGTCCTACCAGAGCCCTATGTTGGAATTGGGGGTGACCTTGGGTAACCTTTCTTCACCTGTCTGTAGGTTCTGTTGTTGTTTTAGTATGTTTTCTCTATAACTTTGCTACAGGTGTAACAAAGCACTTCATGTTTTGGCTGTTGGTTTGAATCTAGTCTTGGGTTAGTAGTTGCCAAATGTTGTTAGCCCCGATGATTGTTTTGTGGCTTCTCTGAAATGAATTGATGGCTCTGAGTTCCCAGGGGGCAAAAACACCCCATTAAGAAAGTGTCCTCACAACAGGCAGCGAATGGCTCCTGGTTGGCAGCCTCAATGGAGGTAGGCCCGCCACAGAAACTGATCTCTCTCATCCAGGCCCTTCCACTCTGCTATGGAGCATGCGGGGCAGAATGTAGGGAGCTTCCCGGTGGTCCTGAGTGTGCTGTCCCTCTTCTGGGGATGCTTGGAGAGAAGCTGACTCTAGGGCTGATGATCTGATACCGTTCACCAGCGCTAAGTTCAGTTTAGTTAGTTAGTTTTTCTTTTTGAGAATAGACTAGTTCCTTTTTAATGGACGTTACCTTCTGCGTTCCGTGGATTTCGTTCAAGAATTAGACCAAGAAGCTGTATGTGAACTAGAACTTAGTGAACCCAGAAATCACTATGATTTGGAAGTCAGAGATTGTCTGATATTTCTTCTTTACCTCTTTAATTGCCACCCCCACCATGGAGATATGCTAACCAGAAAACCCAAATCCCTGTCTGCATAGTAAAAACATTAGGGGGAAATCCAACTCGTGTCCTGCGACAGGAATCCATGATACCTCCACCTGCATCACTCAGCGTAAGGGAGAAATGAAGACCAGCAATTTTAAATGACACATTTCCGAATATTCCCTCTGAATGCAAAACGATTATTTGCCTACAAGCTTCACCAGAGCTTGGGGACCACAGCGTCACCATGTCATTGGACTGAAGCAAATTGCCAATGCGTGTGAACGAACTCTAACCTGCGCTGTCCTGCGCGTGCAGCCAGCTGAGCACTGAATGCTTTTGATGGCTGTTTTGATGAGCTGCTGAAGGTCTGAGAGATCCAGCAGGAAACTGTAAATGAGATCTCCTCTCCCGGCACGCCAGGCCTTCTCGTACCCATTCTTTTATGAAGCGTGTGGTGTCACTAGCCGCCACAGGCGGCAATTTCTATGATTTATCAATGTCATTGAGAACAAAAGGCTAGCGACTATGCTGTCAGTGCCCCGGCACGAGCCGTGCAATAGTCACCTTCGATCTCTTCAGAGCTTTAGGCCACGTGAGCGTTTTGTCCGCTAGCTGTGCTCTCAGCACCAGCCTCGCCTGTTCGGTCCCCCTTGTGGGTGCCTCCTTCCAGCACCATTTTCAGGGCAGTTTTTTGAAACTGTCATTTAAATAAGAGCAGCATGTAAGGGCCAGCTGTGACCCCTTGGCCGGGGTTCCTGCCAGCTCAGCCAGGACATAGGACTCCCGACTGAGACCAACTCTCCGCAGCTCCTACTGGCCCAGCAGGGGAGGGGACAACCTCCACCCCTGAGTCCCTTTCAGTGCAGTTCCTAGTGGCACAGCCCCAGCTCAGCAGGGAGAAATGCCGCAGATTGACCACAAAGCTCTCCTTTCAGGTCTGGGCGTTGGAAGGCGCACACAGTGAGCGCCGCTGCCTGCTGAGGGACAGCACTTTCTGGCTAAGTCAGTGACAGCATTTAGACCCTGCAGATAAATCACACTCAATTTTCCCTGGTGTGAACTGGGATCCTTTCTCCCCAGGCCAGCTGCGCCAGTGATGCAACCAGGACGTTCACTGATCCTTTCTGGAAGTGGGGGGGGGGGCAGATTCGCAGCTGGTTTAAATTGTGTAGCTCCATCGCAGTCAATGGGGCTATGTCAGTTGACACCAGGTAAGAATCGGGTGCAGGGTATTTCAAGAATCGGGTGCATGGGGTCTTCCTGACATGCCCTGTGTTTAAATTGTAAACTCAGAGGGAACCTGTACAACATCATCAGAAGGCAAAATCTCTCTCTGCAGAGTCCATGGAGACCGTTCTACTCGTTGGCATTAATGACAGCACTAACAAAGACCAATTGTAGGATGCCTGCTACGATTCAAGAGTCTGCATCTACCTATCACCATGGTGGCACCGAACGAACGTGACGCCACTGGCCTCCATTCCAACCCCAATTAAGGAAACGTTACGGAGAAATGTTATGGGCTGAAAGTGAAGTGCGTCCCAGCCGCATGTTTCCATTTGCACCCCTGCATGGGGGTGGGATTCCAGCCCAATCGGGATGCCTAACCTTAGCAAAGTCTCCCATTGAACTGTCAGAAGAACTATTAAAATCAAAGTGAAATGCCAGCCTTATTTACAAAGGGATCTAAGAGAAGTGGCTGCTTTGACCAGAGGCTTGGCTCAACCCTGTGGGATGATAAAATAGTTACAAAACCGTGGAGACTGTTCCGTGAAATGGACACCATGAAAAGTGAGATGTCTGCTTCCCTTAAATTTCAACAAGACCCATACACACCTCCCAGCCTGAAAAACTGGGGATGGAATTTTACATGGAAAATGAGCTACTGGCCCACTACAATTTTGGACTCTTTCTCTTTTCTGTTACCTATCACAGACAGTCGCCGCTACGTGCACCATCAGACCTTTCTGATTCTGTACCGTGCATGTCCTAACATACTGTAGATCTCTGAGGCTTTGTGTCTGATGTAGCTTAACCCTTGAACGCACTGCATTTTCTAGACTCCAAGTCAGATGAATACTTGCAAAGCTCTTGTGTATCTTAATTGTATCACAAAATTAGACCAGCCAAAGAGGAAGCAGCACCATTGAGTCACCAATGCATTCCATATAGTCATGGTTACAGCACAAGATTGTCCCCCATAGTACATATTCTAGTCTAATTGTATAGGTAGACAGTACATACAGTGTGTGTGTGTGTGTGTCATACACAATGTTTGCAGGTTCCAAGAGGTTAACATATGACATGGGTTACAGTGTCTGTCTTATCAAATAAACTTACCTGAGGCCAAGAAGTTAAGGAGGAAGAGGGGGACAAACATAGCTGCCATCTCATCTTCTACAGCATCTGATTTTGTCCAGCGCTCGCACATCAGAGACTTTCTTAAGTGAAGGTTAACAGCGTCTCTCTACCGGGCTCTGTTCCCCACTAGACTGTCATTTTCTCTCAAACATCCAACAGGAGCCGAGGTGAACACAACCATTACCTGAATGTTTCTGGGCTCTTCGCTAGCTCTGAAATGTCCCAGCCCCTACTGATCTGGAATTGGATTATAGGCAGCATTTTAATTTCATTGACATTCTAGCACTAAGTGATAATGGAATCCAAGGCTGGTCCCCAGGAGAGGAAATACCATCCTAATATGATTTCCTTTAGTGCTCTTACCTGAAGCTGTGCTTGTCACTGACTTACAGGATGCTAATTCCATTAATAATTGAGGGCCAAATAGCTGCTTTAAATCAGACTTATGCAGCGGCATCTTCAGAATTTGACAATAGTTACTACACTCTTGAATTACCCTGGATAATGGAAACGGCTATTGTTTAATGAAGAGCAATCACTAACAGTGCAGGGAGAAAAAATCCTATGTGCTTTTTCTCTTTCCTGACTCTCTTTAATTAAAACATGTATTACACTGTGATTAAGAGGAGCGCTTGGGCAGGGCTTTATTTGGCACATTTCAGAAAGGAACGAGACACTCCCTGACAGTCGGATTATTTCAAAGGATGTTCAGGCCCCTTCTGAATTGGCATCTGCAAATAAAAAGGAAATTAAGTGGCATCAATGCACTTGCTCTCTGTCTAGGTTTATGTTAGAAATGGACCTGCATCCAAACACCCCTTGAACTTTGCAGCTTGGCCTCATAGCTGGGTTTTATGCTGCTGGTTATAGCAAGATAAGGGTGCTCTCCAGGCAGCTGTGGTGTCTCTGATGTTGGTAAATCAGCCCAAATGGAAGTAGAGCTCCTAGTTCTGGGAGTGGGGTTGCCCCTGGATAGTGGGAGTCGTGTTTCCAGTGCTGATTTGTATCCCCATGGATCACAAGTGAAATGACACAAAGTCCCCCTTTTCTAAACAGCTCCTTGTTCTCTGTGGACCGTGCCTGTATGTGTCCAGTAGCACTGGTGAATCCACGTGACCCTTTCACTTGTTTGGTAACGTGCCAGGCTACCCCATAGCCAGGAGTGAATGGGGGGCAGGGCATCTTCTGAAAGGTAGAAATGGAAAAGGCCTTCCTTCTGATTCCCCATGAGACAACTGAGATCGCCAATGTGTGATAAGTTACCAGGTAGCACTCGGAGCAGGATAGAAGCGTCTGCTCCATTGCTTTCTGTTCAAACACACCAACCTTTCTCTCTCTTTCCCCACTCCTTCAGGTTCACCAAAGAGCCACAGGTTCACAGCACCACTGCAGATCTGCAAACTCTCTTCTCCATTGTGTCCAATTCCCACTCCCTCCGTCTGGAACGCCGATCATCACCGAGCAAAGGAGAGATTGGGGGTGTCTGAAGGACTGAATGATGTGAGCAGTATTTCTGTACCCAGAAACCCTCGTAGGGCCTGTCTACGGTGCACAGCATGGCTGCAGCTGGCCTGGGTCAGTTGACTTTACCTTGCAAGGCTCATGCTGCCAGGCGATAAAAGATCAGTGTAGATGTTTGGGCTGCAGCTGACCTGGGCTCTGAGACGCAGTGCCATGTGTTGTTTATTGTGGTGTAGGCATACCCTTATAGGCCCAACTCCTGCAGTCCTTTTAGGCAAAACTTCCATTGCAACCCCTCCCACTGAAGTCAATGGAGGGTTTTCCTGAGCAAGAACGGCAAGGTTTGACTTAAAGTGCAGGCATTTTGATGAGTACTGTACCGTTCTAAGTCCAGGTTCTCTTCGTTCTGTTCCACAGAACGTCGCTAGATCTATATTCACTCTAGGGCTAGGCTGAGATCTATACAGAGGTAAGCCTCAGCTGCTCTTCCTGAGTATATTCCCTTGACCGTCGGCCTGTCACCAGATGGCCATTGTTAACGATTTACAATCCATCACAACCTTCATTAACTAAAGTACCAACGGCTTCGTGATCCCCAGCATTATTATTCCTAGCGAGAAGACAATTGTTGCTAGAACCTGGGTAGCTTTTGGCAACATTGATACCATGGCAGATCAGTGGATGCTAATCTCACTCTGTCCATCCTTTGCCTATGGTAGATACCCTCAGGAAAAGGGTCTGCTTAGCTTTGGAAAATAGCAACTCAGGAATTAGTCTCAGAGATTCTGTAAGGGATCCACTACATGGAGAGAGGATTGCATGGAGTCACTGTTGCATGTTGAGGAGGGGGAGGACTAGATTAGGTGTCTGGAGGGGCCTCTCCTCTCTAAGTATAAAAGCAGTTTGGACCGGAACTTCTGGGAAAGGAGCAGTTGGCTGTGAGAATGCGCTGAAAGGAGAGGAAGGATGCACCATTGGGAGCCTGTAAGAAATATGTGATATTTGGTATGTGCCATAGAGCAGAAGAATGGGGTTTACTGGGATCTGCCTACCGTCCTGTGTTCCTTTCCTATCCTTCGCCTCCCTAGATGGCTGGACAGGCTGAGGTATGTGTCCTCAGCTACTCGATGTCACCTGCTGTTTGACACAAGAACAGCAAGATTAAGTTGTTACTCCTCTTCTACACTCAAACTACTGCAGATTAGTTGTGTTACACACTCCATCCTCACCCAGACCTGTTTTCCTTCTCTTGCCCTCCAGGTTGCACCCTGAGGTCACCCGGTCCACCTTGCTTTGGAGAGCTTGCTCAGCTTCCTCCAAAGCATGTCAGCATCACCCCTGTAAAATACATACCTCCCCAACCCCCAGGGGCTTAAGCACTCCTGTTCCTGGGAGGATGGGACAAGAAAGACCAGAAGAGGACTGCACCATGAGTGAGACGAGGTGCTGGGGAGCTTCTCGAGAGAAACAGAGTGTGCCGCCTCATGGCAACAGTGTCACTGTCTAGACACTCCAGTGCTGGGAACTTGGGAAACACTGGACAGACGCAGCACGTCTACACAGCATCAAAAGATCGGCAGCGGATCTGGGCTGGCTGATTTGGGCTCATGGGGTTTGGGTTGCGGAGCTAAAATGTGCAGTGTGGACACACAGGCTGAGGCTGGAGCCACCCCTCATGGGTTCCAAAAGCCTGGGCTCCAGGTCCAAGCCTGAACGTCTGTACTGCAGTTCTTAGCATCACAAGCCCGGGCCAGCCACAGCCATGCCACAGGTCTTTTATTGCAGTGTAGACAGACTGATGGGGGTCACTGCGAAGCAGCATGGGACATCTCCCTCCCCCAGGAGCTGGTTGTGCAGCCATCCCAGAGACACGAGAAGCCATGCGTGAGCCTTGAACCTGTCCCCTTGCCTACTAGCACATTGCATCTGTGCCATGGGTCCAGTGATAAGCTTTGCTGGGAATGTTTCCTTTCCTCCTCTCATTGCCTGTGCTCTGTTGCCCTCTGCATTCAATTGCCTAGGAAGGCAGCGAGGTAGCTGCGGCCCTTCCTAAACGGATGGCTGCCTTAACAGGCTGCGGAAGAGTTTATTATGCAAACGTAATAAACATAATAAGGGACGTGTTTATTATGCAAACAGCAACTGAGTTATGTGTCTTTTAAGACTACTAAATAGTTTTTAATTACTGCTATATCAGTAAATCCCATAAATATGCAAATGCAATTAGTTCACAAAATAGGCCCTAAATATCTTTATTCCTCTCCAACAAAGTTCTTTGAAGTTAATCGCCAGCTCCCTTTGTTCACTCCCTTGGCAGTTGTGCTGAAATTGATGGGAATTATGACAGATGTACAAATTCAGGGGGACCAGATTTTTTCTGAGACACATCTGGACAGTCAGGGACAGAAGATTGGGGGGGAGGGGGGTTGGAGGAAGCATGGCACAGGGAGGTTGAGGGGCTGTTCCCTTCCAAACAGGAAACTATATCATCTTATGTTTCCAGGCCACAGTAGTGCTTTGTGCTGTTCAAGACCCAGATCTCAAGATAGCCCTTTGCACTGCACAGCTCATAACTAGAGCTGGTGACAGTTACGGTTCACAATAATTTTTGAGTTCTCTGAATGTATTTGTTCCACATCGGAATGAAAACAGGCTCTTTCTAATGATTGCATGAAATGCAAGGGTGCCGAAAAGGACAATCTTTCCATTCCTCTCTCTCGCTCTGGTTAGAAATGAGCAAAGCACCCTCGACCTCAGAAACTGTCCCAGTAAAAATGTAGTTGCAATTGATTTGTCTCTAGAAAAACGTTTCAACTTTGACAAAACAGCATGTTTCAACAAAAATACATTTAGTCAAAAATGTTCAAACCGGTTCTATTTATGGCTTACGAAAGCAAGCACAGAAAAAGAGGATGCACTAGCAGTCATTTTAATACTCTTATGCAAAGTCATTTTTCCTGTCCATAGGAGTTTGGACTTTCTAAGATATACGTCTCCCTTTCCTCCTGCCCCTCTACATGGAGCTGTGCCTCTGTGGAATCTCCAAGTTCTCTAAGTAAGCAACAGGAGATGCTCTTCTGGTATGTGCTTTATTTAGTAAGTTTGGGTCCAATTTCTGAAGTATTTATTTAGGCACCTAAAGATGCAGACAGGATATACAAAAACACCTTGGTCTAACTCAATGGGAGTTTAAATACCTTTTAGAAATATGGCCCTTTGTACCTTAGACAGAGAATTCATTGTATGTCTGGACTTCTTACTTATTTCATCTGCCAGATCTCAACTATGTCTGTTTTTATAAACTTCCCCTCATCACCCATCTCAGTGATATGAGCCACTGGAACTAGCACAGTTGAGCGGCAAAACCTGACTTCACCGATTTACTCGAAGGCGGTGACTTTCCAGGAGCCTCAGGCCAACGGCAAATTTGGACGGAGCCCTTTGCAACTACCCACATTTTAAACCAGGAAATGCACCCTATGGAGAGAACCTCCCCCAGCATGAATGCCCTCCTTCGTCTTAAGTGACTTCATGCTTGAACTTTCCACTCAGATATAACTGGAGCACAGCATGTTGGAACCAGCGGTTTGCAAAGGATGCACTGAAATATAAAAAATAAGGGTAACAGCAGGACTATGTTTTGCCTCTCGAAATAAGCACTATCCAAGCCTAATAACACTAAGGAACTGTGCTAACACAAGGCTGCATCACTGTGCCCAAACTGAGGCAAGACTCTGCATTTTGTTCTGTATTTGCTTAAATGCTAGATCCCCTGAGCCCAAAAGTGAACTAGATGGGAGAATCTAAATGGAAGTGCCAGCTAAACTGCTTGTTTTATTAAGTCAGTATAGTCCGAGTGCCACCTTGTGGCCCTGGTGACAAACTTCGCTTTTTTTTCTTTTAAGGAGTCGTGGGTGGGGGGCTGTAATTGTCATGATCAGCAGTGGAAAAATGGGGCAGATCATGATTTAATTTTATAGACCGGGTTGGAATGGTGATCCCATGCTGTGGAAAGCAACTACATTAAACACGCTTCTTTTTTTGTAACAGAAAAGCAACAGTGACTCATAAGAAGATGACCAAGAGAACATGGAAATCTTTATAGCAACATTCATAAATGTGTGTCGTCTTATTATGTGAGTGCTATTGAATTCTATATTTTTTTTTCTTTCTCTTCCCAGAATTGGGTTGATCTGTTCTTATGGGTAAGGCGATTTGGGCATAACCCCTGCCCAGATACTATTACTACAGCCCCTGGATTGGACAGAGGGCAGGATTCAAGTAGTGGCCACAGATTTTACCATGTGGTGGCTTTTCAGTGGACTGTGTGAAAAGAGCTTGGGCTCAAGTCAGTCCCCATTGATACAGTTTGGCCTCCTAGCCAATCATCCATCCAGCCGACCCTCCTGTTGTTAGTCCCAGTAAAGAAGTCCTGCACAATGAATTCCCCTTTCACCCTTGAGGGGACCCCTCCTGCAGTTCAGGGACAAGGTGCAGAGGTGGGGTGCAGCATGGCAGGAACTTGCTCTGCCCTTGCTTGTGCTGTACCAGCCCTGTGGATAAATGGAAGGTTTTATTATCTGGGCTGTTTCTCTGATGTCTTCACCAGCATTAAATTTGCTTACACGAGTGTAAACTCTAGCAGCCTCAAGTTCGAGTTGCCAATTATAAATTTCTAATGAATTACCCTCCGTTAAGGAAAAATACATAGCAGGTGCAAAGCATCTACGCATCTCGACATGTAAAGCTATTATGGAACTGCCTTTCTAGGCTTTCTCCACATGGCTTGTGGAATTACCATCCAGTGAATGTTCCCAAAGGCTTGGCCCTTTGAATCAAGGGTCAAGCAGAGTTAAGAAAAGTCACCTCTGCTGTGTTCCAAGCACTAAATGTCCAGTGAAAGTCAGTCACTCAGAGATAACGGGGACAATGCAACATTTCAATCAGTCAGAGCTACTTTCAGGGGGACGGGTTTTAATCCTACGGAAAGGAATTTATCGTAACATAGAGCTCAGCTTCATAAGGCACAAGCAACAGCTGTCTCTATGCAGAGAGAGAACTAATCTAGAAAATAGCCTATAGTGAATGCTAATAGGTAATGCAACTCTAGCCATTTGGAAGGCAAAACGGGGGAAAACGCTTGAGAGAGAACGGTGTGTTTCATGGAATGCTGCTAGATTAAAAAAGACGGGCTGGATTTTTTTTGCTGATGAAAGGACACTTTGGCACCACATAACCAACAGCTAGGGGACCTAAAGTTAGTATGCTATCGGTTGACTTCTTTAGGGAACGGGATACCTTCCATTGGTGCATAGCTTCTCTCCCCCATTCCTCCTGAGGCAGGAGCTGTGGCCGGAGAGATAGGGGCTTGATCAACCCAACTGCCCTACTGGCCCTGGCTGCCCCCGTTTACACCACAGTTTTGGTCTGGTACAAAGACAGCCTGAGATCAGCAGGATGCACAGGGGGATTAAAGTCATCTTAGCACCCCTCCTCTCATGATCTATGCCACTGCCCATATAGCGAGGCTTTAGCCCTCTGTGTATATTTTTGCAACTATCCCTCCTCACCACATCTGATCATTAAAAGTGATGGAATTTTAACACTCCCAGTTCCTGCCCGCCAGCGCCGTGGGCATGTTTTTACTTCAGGCCGCTAGGCCCGTGCACAAACCCGCTCCCTTTCGTTTCCATTTCTCCCTGCCTGCTTTTCCTCGCTTTCCCCCAGGCCGCAGTGTTTGGGTTTCCCCAGGGGCAGGGAGGATGTTTGTGGCCAAACACGCCCCGTCTTCACTGACATGTTTCCAAACACGTCCAGGACAACATTGCTGGGACGGTTCAATGCTGTGCAAACATTTGGTTACAGAACCCGCTCCGCGGGCGGGCGGAAGGGGGGTTGGTACCAGCGCACAGCGCCTCGCACCCACGCTGTGAGCAGGGGGCTGTGTGGACACGGGCCAGAACCGTTCCAGCCCCAGCTCGCCCCTCGCCCTGGGGTCAGCCCCCTCCAACCCCAGCCCCGGCGCGGGCTCAGG